>CM019153.1:38135515-38292572 GCA_009733165.1 Naja naja
TTCCTTCATTTCAACCCTGAGCTACAAATATTATCCTTTATTGATACTCCACCATCCAATAAAGATCAGTTATTGATTCTTATTAGATGTATACAATACATTTTTAACTTATAAAAACAAAAACAAACATAATTTATTACAACATTTTTTAAATGATTGGTTTTTAAAAATAATAACATCCTGAAGTTTATCTGCCTTTCCACTATGCCATTGTAGGAAGTTAGCACCCACCCCTCTCCTAGAAAATTGAAATATCCTGGGAAATATTAAAAAGGCAGAATATTTCCCCTAAAAAGAGTAGAAACTCAGAAGCAGAAACTCACCTCAGAAGTAGAAACTCACCCCCCACCTTTGTTAATGGGTGGGCCATTAAGGCCTGGGCCAGAATACTTTACATAACAAAGACCTCCAGGTAAAGCTATAGCAATTGCTCAAAAGCTCTTTTCAGTGCATCATCATCCAGCAAGGCTCAACCAAGCCTGGAACTCAGAACAGCCTACTGAGTTGCCCCTGCATGGCCTCATGGGAGTCTGACAACCAATCAGAATACAAGCTCCAATTCAAATCCCAACAAAGGTTATAAAACCCAGGCACTCTCAGCATATCAGCCCTTCTTGATCTTTTCTTCCTTCTTGAAGCATGTGATCATCCTTTTCATTTTGGAGCTCCAGGCCATGTGGTCCTGTCCACCATTAAACCTTTCAAACAGCCTCCATGTTTCCAGTGTCTTTTCCCCACTTGGAACTGAACCCAGAAGGATATTTCTTACAACACTGTATTTCCTAGGTGGTAATCTGAAAATGCATACAGGTTAAAATATCAGGAGCCAGTTAAGAACTTCAGTTAAAAATGTTTTTGAGAAAGAGAGGAAAACAAATAAAAGGTTTAAGAGATAAGCTTGCAATCACTTAGGCAAAAATGAAGCAAGCAAACAAACTAAAAACAATTATGAAAACTGTTTTGTGGCATAACATTAGCAGTATTATATAGATCTCAGTATTGTGTTAACTCTCTTTTGTTATGTTTTTGCTTCCTAATATGTTAGTTGTCATAGCAGATTATACAGGACTGTCATTCAAAGTAGTTTTATGGTTATTACTATGTTACCAACATTTGTGGGAATGACAAAACATAGATTTCTCGCATCTCCATGGCATTATCTTAAAAAACAAACAAACCCATGCCTTCTTGGTAATCAAGGCTTTCCAACTAAATTAGTCTTAGAGTTAATGCAGTTACAAACATATACTTAGTGAATCTTTCAAGCTGCCAATAATTGCAGAAATCTGCATTTGGAATGCTGAATAATCTTTTAAAAATTCAAATTGTAATTCTAAGCAGATAATTGTGATTATGCTGTTTCAGTAAAGATTCTTAAGCAAGAGGGACTGTAAGATGTAGGATTTATAGAAGGGCACAAAAATGTGAGACATTTAGAAACTACAGAGTACAGAAGAGTGGTGGTGATGCCAGTGATTAGAATGCAGTATTGCAGGCTAATTCTGATTGCTAGCAGTTCCATTCTGACAGGCTCAAGGCTGACTCAGATTAAGGTCAGTAAAATGAAGACCGGGTTGTTGGGGCAATATGCTGACTCTGTAAACTGCTTAGAGAGGGCTGTAAAGCACTATGAAGAGATGCATAAGTCTAAGTGCTATTGTTGTTGCTAGTACTGTTAAAAAACCAAGAATGTGTCAGACTTGGCTAAATGCTGAGCTGAACTGGAAACCTTCTGCCAATTAAATGTATTTATTTATTAGACATTTATGTCACCCATCCCACTTAGATAAGATAGACGATACCCCAAAGATAATTTGAGTACCCCTTCAGTAGGGATAACTTAGCCGGAATTTCATCACAATTCCTTTTAAGAACTGAACTATAGAAAGGCAGTCATATAGTTGGGAAAAAAAAAGCTACTGTTTTCTTCTTTCTTTTCTTTTCCCCATAAACCAGGAAGATGAAAAACAGAATCAAATGGTTGACAGTCCTATTTTGCTCATCACAAGAAATGTTCTTTGGGATGTGTCATGAGATGCTTTAAAGAAAGAGTGTTGATTGCTACGTCCATCCTTTTATTGTTCATTTCGGTATACATGGTACTGCTGCATTGTGGTAAGGCACTTTTCAAAGATCTTGCTTATTTAGCTTTACAAAAGTTTTGCAGTGACTGTGTTTATATTTTAACCATTTCTGATTTTGACATTTCAAGTCCTTGCAATGTTTATTTTCTTGCACAAGTTCCTAAAGCCTCTGTTGCCATTTAGACATGCTTACTGGTGTGAATTAGCCTAAGTTTGATCTTTGCAGAAGAATCAGGTATTGTATGTCTTATATGTCACCTACTGTAGAGTATTTGGGCTTTCTAAGCTTGGTGATGTTCTTTGCAGATGTTTCATTACCTAACTAGCAGCAGTCTTTACATACAACACTAACAGACACATAGACATTAAAATATCTATATACCATTCAAAAGAGGCAATCAAAAAAGCCAAAAGAAACAAAGAGAAAATGCCTTCCAGCAAAACACCGAGGTTTAGAATTGTTGAAAGAAATATCCTTCTGGGTTCAGTTCCAAGTGGGGAAAAAGACACTGGAAACATGGAGGCTGCTTGGAAAGTTTAATGGTGAACAGGACCACATGGTTTGGAGCTCCAGAGAAAGATGATCACATGCTTGAAGGAGATCAAGAAAAAAGGGCTGAGGTGCTGAGAGTATCTGGGTTTTATAACCTTTGTTGGGATTTGAATTGAAGCTTGTTTCTAATTGGTTGTCAGACTCCCATGAGGGGCAACTCTGTAGGCTGTCCTGAGTTCCAAGCTTGGTTGACCCTTGCTGGATGATCTATGCCCTTAAAAGGGCTTTTGGCAATTGCTATAGCTTTACCTGGAGACCTTTCTTATGTAAAGTATTCTGGCTCAGGTTTTAATGGCCCACCCATTAACAAAGGTGGGGTGAGATTCTGCTTCTGGGGTTCTACTCTTTTAGAAGAAATATTCTGCCTTTTAAATATCTACCAGAATACTTCATTTTTCTAGGAGAGTTGGGTGCCAACTTCCTACAATCCTCATTTTTTTTTTTCAAAACACGTGAGAGTTTTGACAAAAGATTAAAAGGTGATCAGATCAGGGAGACTTGATGGGTGCTTTTAATTTTTTTCTGATGCAAAGGAAAGGCATTGGAAAAAAAAGCAACAGAAAAGGATTCCTTCAGTGGCTCCCAAAAGCTTTCAAAGTCTGGGAAAACTCCTGGTTTTTTTTTTTTTTCAAAACAGTATCCAATTTTTTCATGCCAATTAATTTTCAGGTGTTTTGATGTACTTTTTGTGAGCTTACAGTCAGGTTATAAGCACAAGCCTCTACATTCTTCACAGCCTTTAAATTACAGGCTGCCCATTTCCAAGGTTATGGTTACTACCTGCCTAGCTCTTAGTTTCCAGGGTTTGTGAGGCCAAATTGAGATTAGCCAGTGTGCAATCCAGGCTATTTAGTATTTTTAAAGTTACACACAATGAGCCCTGGGACTTGTACTCATGAGGCCCCCAGTGCAACATATCTTGCTTTACTGGACAACTGGGCAGCATCATTTGTGAGTCACAGTCAGGACTTGGGGTTTGGAGATCTCTTTTCTGCTATCTCTTCAGAATTGCCTGAGGGAGGGGTGCCCCTCCCCATGGAATTAGAAAGGAGTTTTGCTTGGGCCTTAGTGCCTCAGAGCAGCAAAATAAAAACAAAACAAAAAAAAACATTTTCTTTTTAAAAAGAAGCAAGGGACAGCTTTGTGTGGAAGCAGGTGAAAAGATAACCTATCTAATTCTAAATGGGTGTCTCTGTGTATGTGCCTGTGTATGCAGCTAGGTTTACAATACAGATAATACAAACATGCTGGACAATTTCCTCCCACCAGACAGAAGTATAAGGTGTTCAGAACTTGCTGGGCCAGCTACTCTCAAATACAATCATGGGTACATCAAATTGGTTACAATATAAATGATACAAGAAAGAAAACATTACAATGGGTTTCACATTACAATGAATTTTCAGTTACAATGAATTTCCACCCTCCCCCATAGTCTTTCTAACTGTCTTCTGGGGATTGAAAAGAGTCTTTTAGTCTTTTACTGGTCCATCTCAGGATCCTTTCCTTCATGTCTCTGGATGGCATAGGCTTGGCCTGGTGGTATGGGTGGTCAGTCAGGCTTGGGAAGGTCTGCCCCACTCTGGTTTGTTGTAATGACCTTCAGTGGAGGCTGGATCCAAACCCAGTTACTGGTTCCAATGGATAGAATGTCTCTAGGGAGTAGCATCTGCTTCCACATGTGGCAGGGCTGAAAGACAAAGAACAAGGGGTCCCTTCCCCTTTTGCTGGTAATTCTACCAGGAAAGGCATTGTAAAAGGATTAGAGAGGGGTTTGGAGATGGCTTGCAGGTATGGTTTCAGGAGAAAGAAAAATAACACATCAGTATTGCAGTTACTAAACAGATAAATCAGTTTCAACAAAGTGGAGACACAGCAGATGAGAAAGGAAAAACTGGATTCAAATGCTTCAGGAAAAGGATGAACAGGTAAAATCATTTAAACACACAGTAAATGCAAGGATGAAACTTTTCTTGTAAATGAACTTAGAACATTCGTTAATAACCTAGGGTTTTTCTTAAAAGCACAGAGAGGAGAGAAAATTTAACTCTGTTCCTCATCCAGTCTAATTGGCCAGATCAGACTGGGAGAAGACAATCTCTCGTGTTTTTAATTCTTAACAATTTAAAATTAATATCCGAAGGGATCAGAGACACTTAACAGTTGCAACAGTTACCTCTAGGACACACAAAGTCTTAGACACACACACGACACATACCCACACACAAAGACACAGAGGAAAACAAAACTCTGAGGTTTACACACACACACTGATCATTCCCACAATAAATCTCTCAGTTAAATTGGGGAAGGCATAAATCTTAAGGAACAAACCACGTGGTAGCATAGAAGATAGAGAAAGAGACACAGAAAGAAAGAATTTTAAAAAAATCCCATGTGATCCTGTTTTTATATTTTGCCCTTTTAAGTACCTTTATTTAGCACATTGGTCTTCCTGTATCCCTCAGCAAAGCCCATTCCCTATCTATACATTTTGGTTTTTCTTGCTCATGCCAGCTAGGGTCGGCATCTGCCGCCATCCCAAGCCTCCAATAGCTCTCCCAGGGGGTTCCATTCCATTCAGGACCCTCGAACTACCGCTTCCCATGTTTCCCGTCCGATGTGGGGTTTCACACTTTGGCTTAGTCGGGTCAGCGACCAGTTTCAGACACAAGAACTTCAAGAGCAAGAAAAAGAAAAAGGTGTCTGAGGGAGACTTTGGTCGTTGCACCTTATGCAACGAAATGAGACACTTAAAAAACTCTCTCTATTCTACAGAATATTTCACAAAGTATGCGCTCCCTTTTTAAAAACCACGAGAGACTCTCTCTCTCTCTCTTTCGCCAAGGTTTTCGGACTGGGGTATGCTGCCTGTGCAGACTTCTTTCCTCTCCCCAAAAAAACAGCCCGTGAGACTCTCTGCCCCCGCAGATAAGTACTGGTACTCCGTGCCTCTTTCCTTCAGGCCCACGCTTAGCGGATTTGGAAGAGCTCAACCGGGAAAACTTGCTTTTCTGTAAGCAAGTACTGGTACTCCGATTTAGCATCCAAATTACACAACTACTTAAACCCCTGGGGTTTGCTTTTGGGATACACTGGACAAAAACCAAATTTTTCTTCCCTCCCTTCAATCATAACCAGCTCGGCTTTTCCTCTTATATACAGAAGGTCTCACACTCTGATGACCTCTCCTTGCTTTTCCTGTCCTGATGGTCATGGCTCTGTAGAGCTAGCAACAGACAAGAGGGCGCTAGAGGCCAAACAAAGGAATGAGATCCAGCTGCTGTCCAAGGGTGTAGCCGCACACACACACACACTCTTCCTCCTTCTCTAACAAAAGGTCCTGTGCTCTGAAACTGTTAAACATAACTTTTCTTTTCAGACAGGAACTTTTTTTTAAATTGAGAATAATAAAACCCTCAAAACGACTCTATAGAGCACTCCACACTAGAACAAGTAGACACAAGGACAGTTTTTCCCGAACGCCATCAATCTGCTAAACAAATAATTTCCTCAACACCGTCCAACCATTTACAAAGTCTGCACTACTATTACTATTAATCTTCTCATCACTCCCCATCACCCATCCCTCCCACTTGTGACTGTATGTTGTAACTTTGTCGCTTGTATCCTTACGATTTACATTCACTGCTTCCTAGTATAATTTGATTGCTTATTGTACCCTATGACTATCATTAAGTGTTGTACCATATGATTCTTGATTCTTAATGAATGTATCTTTCCTTTTATGTAGACTGAGAGCATATGCACCAAAGACAACTTCCTTGTAAGTCAAATCACGCTTGGCCAATAAAGAGTTATATCTAAGGGAGATTGTGCTAAGACAAATATATCATTTTACATATAATAACTGCATCCAGAATTGTGTACGCAGTACTGGAAACAGGATAATATACCATCTGAGGGGACAGTGATAAGAAAGATTTTGAACTGCGTGGAGATGGACAGGCTGACATTAGAGTTAAAAGATAGAGGTGAAACCAGTATTGTTGGGAAATATTTAATAAAAAGTATTTTTTAAAAAAAAAATGGCCAAGGATTAGAATGCAAATAAGCCAGAAGATGAGAAAGGAACTTTATACTACCAAAATGAGAATAAAAATGATAATTCAAGATTGTTATGAAAAGCTATGAGCAAGAAAAGTTTCAGAAGAGAAAATTAAACAATATTTGGAAAAAGCGGAATTACCTAAAGTACCAGAAAAGGTAAAACTATGTTAAATGAATGAATATCAATGATGGAATTATCAGAAGTGATCAAGAGACAAAAGAATAATAAAACACCAGGACCAGTTGGGCTGCAGGCAGAATTTTACAAATGGTTACAAGATACTTTAGGCCCATCAATGTTAGAAGTCCATAATGAAGTATTGATTGATGCAAAGGTACCAAATTCGTGGATGAAAGCAAATATTACTTTGATTCCAAAAGATTCAGATTTAATGCAGATAAAAACTATAGGCTCATATCTTGACTGAACACTGACTATAAAACATATGCTTCAATAATGGCAGAGAGAGTAAAAATTTCTAAATGAATTTATATATTCAGATCAAAATGGCTTTTTTTTGCCTAAGAAGTAGATTAAAACACCATGACAATAATTTTAACTTTAAAGGCAATTTGCCATAAACAAATGGCAAAGGTGATAGAAAATGGAAGTAGGACAGAGAATTTTAATATAAAAAGGCACAAGAAAAGGATGTCCACTATCTCCTGTACTATTCATATTGATATTAGAATTGCTAAATATAGATATTAGACAAGAGATAGAAATTAAAGCTATGGAAATAAAAAGGGAACAATATAAATTATAGGCATTTGTAGAAGATTTGCTCTTTATCTTGGAAGACCCACAATAAAATGGACTCAAACTAATTAGGAAAATAGAAGAGTATGGTGAAGTTGCAGGACTGAAAGGTTAAAAAAAATCAAAATAATTGTTTACAGATATATAGAAAAAGAACTAACAAGGAAAATAGGTATACAGATAGTCAAGAAAGTTATAAATTGGCCAACAAATGAAACAAATTTGGTTAAGTGGAAAAATCTACAACTATCATTGATGGAAAGAGTAGCTACCATAAAATTGAATATCCTGCCAAGATTACTATATTTATTCCAAGCAATACCAATAAAACTAGAAAAAATTTTTTCTTGGGACTCATCAATGGCTAGCAGACAAAAACAGGGAAAAAGGAAATATATGAAAGGATTTGTGATATAAGTAATACATAAGTTGGTTAAACAAACAGCATGAATATTATTGTTATAAACAGTAATATAATTGATACTAGCTCTCTTGGTAGAACACACAGAGGAAGAAAGATCTCTTTCTCACACACACACAAAGGCATACACACATTTCCCACATTTTTCTGTGCTTTAAATTTAGAATTTGGAGGTACTCACCTTCTTTCCAAGCAGCCTTTGAGCTCAACACTCAAAACCCCTTTAAAACCTTTGTTCCAACTGGCCCAGGTCCAGGAAAACCCACCCACAGACTCAATGGGTCTGTTTGCCGGCAAGGGAATCTTACCTGGGCCTAGTCCATTGGTTAGGTTAGCTTGGAGTCCCATCTGCTTGGGTGCCAATTGTTGAAAGAAATATCCTTCTGGGTTCAGTTCCAAGTGGGGAAAAAGACACTGGAAACATGGAGGCTGCTTGGAAAGTTTAATGGTGAACAGGACCACATGGTCTGGAGCTCCAGAGAAAGATGATCACATGCTTGAAGGAGATCAAGAAAAAAGGGCTGAGGTGCTGAGAGTATCTGGGTTTTATAACCTTTGTTGGGATTTGAATTGAAGCTTGTTTCTAATTGGTTGTCAGACTCCCATGAGGGGCAACTCTGTAGGCTGTCCTGAGTTCCAAGCTTGGTTGACCCTTGCTGGATGATCTATGCCCTTAAAAGGGCTTTTGGCAATTGCTATAGCTTTACCTGGAGACCTTTCTTATGTAAAGTATTCTGGCCCAGGCCTTAATGGCCCACCCATTAACAAAGGTGGGGGTGAGATTCTGCTTCTGGGGTTCTACTCTTTTTAGAAGAAATATTCTGCCTTTTAAATATCTACCAGAATACTTCATTTTTCTAGGAGAGTTGGGTGCCAACTTCCTACACAATACAACATTAAATTAAGCATTAATACCAGACATTAATACAACACAACATTAAATTAAGCATTAATACCAGACCAACTATCAGACAATAAACAATACCCCAATCAAGGAATTACCAACTCAGTCAAACAATCGAAATGTAAAGAGCAGCCTAATCAAGGAACCATCAAGAACATTCTCACCAACACTGACAGGGCAAGCCACTTGTATCTATACAGAGAGCAAGCCCCACTGATGATGTTACCCAGTTTGGTAAATAAAACATCTGCAAGAAAACCACCAAACTCAGAGAGCCCCAAGGATCCCACAGTTCAACCTGAGCTAGAAATATTTTATTCTATGTCAGGAGGAGGAGGAGGAAGAGGAGGGGGGAGGAGGAGGGGGAAGGAGGGGGAGCATTAGGTAGATAGGCAACAGCATGCTAGAGAGCACTTAATGAAAAAGGCAACTGCTTAAGAGAAGCCCCTGCTACCGAACCTAGTTTGGAGAGATAACAGCTTCTATCCTATGTGCAAACAACCTCAATTAGTTAATTCCTCTCTGATTTCTGAGCACTGAACAACTCCAACCCCAAAGATAAGCTATTATCTCTGGAGCTGAATTTGTGGAAACAACCTAATCACTCGCAGTAAAGAGCATTGTGTTAATGAGCTTTTTCATTCCAGTAGTCCCTATAGCCTCAGCTGTAAAGATTGGCTGCCCTTGCTAGCTGTCCAGTAGTAAGTGTATAGCCTTTCATTGTTAATAGAAAATAATAAAAAATGTGCTGGTTCCTCAATAATTTGTTGTGTTATTGCAGTTCATCTTCCATCAGACATAGAAAAGATTCATCAGTGTACATTATTAGGTAAACCACAGTTCTCGTTTTAAATGAAGGCATCTAGAAGATCTCTACTGGATTTTGCAGGTATTTAATGCATTAGAAAGTGATAGAATCTATATAACATGGACATTAGGAAGTGTTTTTGACTAGATGGTCAATGAAGAAAGCTGTATCCATTTTGTAACACACCCTTGCATCCTGCATCTGCTTCCATCAGCCAGGAAGAGCAATATTGGACAGTTCCATTGTATCTTCACTAACAGACCTGTGAGGTAATTTTGGTTGAAAAAAATGCCCACACACTTAGATTAATGAATGTCACAGAGATTCATAAGCCAAGTTTCTCCAGATCCAACTCTATCCACTAATCTATTCTCTCTCATTCACAGGTGTTCACAGTATTGGCTTCTTAGTTTTAACTGCCAGTATAAAAGAGGAAAAATAATTCAAGTGCTTAATGCTGCCAGACATAAAATATCAGTGCTGAAAGTAACATTTCCTTTCCAGAAAAGCATACCACCCTTTCAAACAGGAATAGACCGTAAGACATATACAGAAAGGGATTAACAAGTGCTAAAAAAAACCCAACCCAAAACAAAATCAATAGCATGGATTATTTAACAGAACAGTCTATTCCAAAGCTTATTAAGCACATCTTTGGCAAATATAAAATCCTTCTTTCCTTATTTCCTACCTTCTGTAAAATAGCTGCATTTTTCATTTGGAAAATTGAAATGCCTGAAGACATGTGTATAACCTTTTTGATGCTATTTTCTACAAAATCAATTTTTGAAGGAATGAAATAACAGCTAAACAATGATGATCCACAGACCAATTGGAAAATTACTTGACAATGATCATAATATTTTCCCTGAGAAAAATAGTGGAAATAAATCTTTGCCATCAACTGCAGTTAAGATATTTTCCAATCAATCTTTCTTCTTTATGTGATTTTGGAGCATAATCCTATCAATGTATCTTTTTACAATATACCAGCTAATCAGTATATTTCTACTTTTGCATCCAGAATGTTTTCTTTGAATTATCAGGCATGGAATAAATCTTTAGATTGTCCATCTGTCTATCATCTAATATTGTCTATTGTCATCTATCTATCCATCTATCCATCTATCCATCTTCTATCTATTTTATCTATTGCCACTCATTTTTATGGGCATATAATACATCTAGAAATGTATTATTTTTGTTCTTATTCACAGCAGCTGTCTGCACATAACATACAATATATTCTACTTGTTCTAAATGACTTTGTAACAGCTACAACCTATGTGTGTGTCTGTCTCTGTGTGTTTCTGTTGTATGTGTATTCTGTAGAAATCAATATAGAAAATAATTAGGGATGTTTAATAAATAACCAGTCTTTTCATAATAGTCTGTTAATCAGCAAAAATGGACATGGTTTCATTAAGCATTTTTATCTTAAATTGGTTTGAATTAGAATCAAATTTAGAAGGTAGCATTTGGGGGTTTTCATTGAAAACATTGCTTTTAGCTGTACCTCATATAGAACTAGCTAAAGTACACGCTGAATATTATTCATTTTGTCAGATGATAACAAGCTGTCGGAACAGATTGGAAAAATAAGTGTTCTCTGTATACGCTAAACAACGGTACAACTGTTTTTTAATTTGAGTGCAGCCACTTCTGTAGGGAGAAAGAAATTATGCTCTCTTTCCCCAACCTTCTCTTTTGTATCATTTCCCCTTTAAGTTAACATAATAAACAGTGGGAAGAAAGGAATTACATTTTCTTTCTGTATCAGGCATTCCTTTGTGAAGGTTAGTGGGATCTTGTTGAACAAAGCCAAATGGTTATATAATTTTGTTTTTGTGCTTTAAATGCTCTAACGGAATGTGAATTTCTGGATGGGTAGCCAGAGGTTTATTCATTTACAGTGCATTCAGAAAGTATTCAGGCCCCCTTCTCTTTTGTCAATTTTGTTATGCTGCAGCCTGATTCTACAGTTGTTGAAAATCATTTTTTTCTCATTAATATCAATTCTCTTTAATATTTAAACATCACATTGGCATAAATATTCAGAGCCTTTGCTCATTACTTTGTTTGATGTCTGTAGGGCTAAGATACATTTGTTTATATTTCAACCTTTGGCAGCAACTACAGCCTCGAGTCTCTTTGGATATGATGTGATAAGCTTTGCACACCTGGATTGGGGCATTTTCTGCCATTCTTCCCTGCAAATCCTCTCCAGCTCAGTCAGGTTGGATGCAGTGATACCATTCAACTGGTGTAACAACCAGTTTGGTGAGTGTTCATGCTCTACATTTTAAAAAGCCCATTTTCAACTCAATTACTTACTTTCTGCCGCATCCCCAGTGAGTAACCGCTCTACCGCATGAATCAGCTGTGCTAAAAAAAAAAAACCCAGAAAATAAAGCACAGGAAAGAGCAGGGGTGAGTGGCCGGGGCCAAATGCTCACCGGAACTACCAGTAGAATCCCACCCTTGGTTGAATGGTGACCATCAGTGGACAGCCATTTTCAGGTGCCTCCAGGGATGTTGAATAGGGTTCAAGTCAGGGCTCTGGCTAAGTCATTCTAGGACATTCATAGAGTTGTCCTAACCCACTCCTGTGTTGTCTTGGCTGTGTGCTTAGGATCGTTGTCATGTTGGAAAATGAACCTTCAGCCCAGACTGAGGTTCTGAGTGCTGTGAAACAGATTTTCACCAAGGATATTCTTGTACTTTGCTCCATTCAGCTTCCCCTCAACCCTGACCAGTCTCCCAGTCCCTGCTGCTGAAAAAAAAAACACTCCACAGAAAGAAATTATCTTAATTTTATTGTTATTTTCTGAACAAATGCAGCAAGTATAGTGTGATGCCTATCCTGGCCAATAGTTACAAAAGAATTGCAGACCTCAAATTAATTTAGAACGACTGTTGTTGTAACAGAGGGGATTAATATTTTGACAGCTATGGATTGTGGATGTTGAATGAACAACATGGCATGAGATCTTCATTATATGTCCCCAAATTAATGAGTGATTAAAGACGGATTAGTTCCTTATCTGATTCTGTAGCAAGGATATAAATAAATTTTAGTAAATATCTCTGGTTTGGAGTAGGCACTTAGGAAATAATTTTAATTAACATACTCTGCCTTGTTTTATTTAGACATTGCCATTGTTTTTCCTGCAGTGATAACTGCTCCTGATTTATTTTATGCAGAATGAATGAACACAGCAAAAACAGCAATGGAATTGCAACTGTTTCATCTGAAGTTACAGTTCCTTGTCAAATGATGGGAGATCTTGCATAGTTAGGAAAATTAAAAGAAAACTTTTGTATTTGTTTTTGTCAGCTCAGAGTTCCAATAAATCATGTTCCTAAACACTTCTTCTGAATGTGATAATTGAATGTCTGCCAAAAAAAAAACCCAACAGATTAAATTCTCATGCTTGATGTTTTCATTTTTATTCTTTGGTACATTTTTCTGACAAATACACACCTCAAAGTGCCAGTAAATTCTTCCTAAAATTCAGATTTGAACATTAGTACCTGAATTTGAAATATAAACAAATGTATCTTAGCCCTACAGACATCAGATTACAGATTTTTATTGACTCAGCTTGTTAAGGGTCATTACAACTATCTCCTAGTACAGTGATGGCTAACCTTTTCCACGTTGCGTGCCAAAAGTACACTCACATGCCTGCAACCATGATGCAATGAGTCACCTCCCCCCACCCCCCTGCACATGCACATGCTACCCCTGTGTGTATATTGCATGCCTGTATATGCGCATGCAACTCCCCATATGCTTCATGCCTCTGTGCATGCTTGTGCGTCTCCCGCATGCATGTCTCCCCCACACATGCATGGCAGATACCTGACAATCAGCTGGCTGGTGGGGGTGCATGTGCATGTGCAGTGGGGCTCTTCCGGGCACCTCTTGCGTGCCAGCAGAAGTGGCTCTGCATGCTACTTCCGGCACATGTGCCATAGGTTCGCCATCATGGTCCTAGTATTTCCTAATATTTTCTTTGTCTTCTCCTCAGTAACCATCTATATTTGAGGCACATGAAGAAAGAGAATGTTTCTTCCTGCACATGAGGTAAATGAGGAATTAAAGGCTGCAGAATATCTTGCCATTCAAAAGTAGCTATGGGTATCTATTGTTGGATGATGAGGAGGTTGGGGAGGAACTTGGGCCAGTTATGGAGTCTGGGGAAGCCTCTGATGGATGCTCTGTGTCAGACGTAGAGACAGAGCCAGGGCCATCCAACACTTTCCAGTCACCGGAGAGGCAGGTGCCTTTGGAGGCTGATATGAGTGAGGAGGAAGAACATCTGGGGCCTGTTCCAGAGGCACATATGCACAGAGTAATAAGCACTCACTTATTACTCACTTAACAAATGTTTCACTTAACAAGAGAAATTTTGAGATCAACTGTGGTCATAAGTTGAGGACTCTCTATACCGCCCATTTACTAATTTATTTGTAATTTCACCCAAACATCCCTAAAATTCCAGATAACCCTTTTTGATCACATTATGTGACAAAGTGATGTGACATAAGGCAGACTTTTATAAATCTTCTCTTGGAACAAAGGGCTCTAAATTTTGTTCAAATTCTACAACCTGCTACATAGAAACAACTAGGTTTTATTTTATAGTAACACTTTCCAAAGGATAGGAAGGGGGGGAAAGTCTGCTTGGATAGTGTTCCCATAAAAGTAACAGGGGTCAGGTTGAAGCTTGTGATTGAAAAGCTTCAATTCCCAAAAATAAGGATGTAAGTTTCTCCACATTTTTTTATCAAACAGGGCAAACTTACCTAAATATCTTATCACAGTCAGACAGTTCTTCTCAGCCATGCAATTTCTGTAAAATAATTCTTCAGCAGAAAAGTTAGCGCCAGTCTCTTTATTTAATTTCATGCACAATTTGTACTGTAGGTATTGTGTTTCTATAATTAAAAAGGTTTTAAGTCTGTATTTATGCCAAGCTGTGAACAATCTTACAAATTTGAAGAAAAAAAGACTTGGATATGCACATGAAGATTGAAAATGTGCATATTATCACATATCTATTCATCCCATAGGATGGGATGCATGGGATGGGATAGGAGGGAGAGGGGAGGAAAGGGGAGGAGATGATATTCCTTATTGGCCAAATGGAATTGGAAACACAAGGAATTTGTCTCCAGTGCATAAGTGCTCAGTATATATACAAGCAACAACGTAATAAATTGTAATATACAACCCTAAATCATAAGATGCAACCAGCCAAGTGATAGTCATAAGAAACCAATAGGAGTAGGTAATAGGAAAGATGAGGTTAATAATTGCTATCAATATTATTATTACTATGATCATTATTACAGCTAATTGTTGAGGTTTGCTCCAATTGTTTTTACACCTTTATATTTTTATAGTATTATGTTGCTGTTATATATTGTTGCTGCACTATTAATTGTTATTGTGAACTGCTGTGAATCTGAAGCTGATTATGTTGTATAAAAGGGGGATAAATATTCACTGAAAAATTCTGATGACCTGATTTTTCCTATCCCTAGTAATTAATAAGAAAAGGAAGTGGGGAAAAGATATTTATGAAAGGTTATCCATACCCTCAAAACTTCCTTGATGTGTGTTCATATTTCTGTCATAATTCCCATTATAAATAGTGTTGCTCAAGGTTTAATATCTCAAGTGTTTCAAACTGCTCCAGCCTTGGCACAAAACTGTCAGTCACTTAGACCTACTTTAAAAAAAAGCAGAAAGCATTTTTTTAAAATAAATCTGTTGTACTATGGCAAAGAAGGACTCAAGGACAACTATATAACTAGGAGTATTTTAGGGACTTTGGCTTTGTCCTTAATTATCCCTTTGCAGAGGGATAATTAAGGATAAAACTTGCAACAGACAATTGTGAATGTTTGGTTATGGAATATGTTTATGCCTCCTGAATTTATAGCAGTTAATACTTCTATTCTCACTAATACAGCTGCTATGTTATAATTCTTAGAATGTATATACCAATTTTATTTCATAGCAAAAAAAATAACTTCAATTTTTTTCGCCATGAACTAAAAATAATATTTTATATCTTCTGGTTTTATAATTTAAAATTCATACAGAGCTCATATCTTAAGTTTTGAAAACACTACTGGCTGACAACACTAACAACTGATGTTATTTTTTTTAAATTACAAACCCCATGACAAGTTTCTGCAATAAGGTTGTGCAATGACAATATTTAGTCTTGTCCCAGATTCATCCATTTGGAAAACATCCAATTGTTATCACTAATTTGGAGCTAATTTATTTGAGCACCCTTTAATTTTATTTATCTATTTAATTCAAAGGAAATTGCTAACAAATTTGTTAGTGGGATGAAATTTTTGTGATGTACTTTTGAAATTCTTCCATTTAAGGAGAGTGATTTCAGCTTTAAAACAAAACTGTTAGGATCTTGTTTACAAGATTTTTTTTTATAGTCTGGGCATTTAAACAAATAAAGAATTGCTTTTTCTCTTATTGGGGAAGAGTGGAGTTTATATAGAATGCCATGTGGCTTGGGAGTAGTTCAAGCTACAAAATTGACAAAATTTCTGAAGCTAAAGTGCGTAATTTATTCATTTTTTCTGCTTCTGTATTTCAGACTCCACCTCTGGTAACTCCCCACATCCTGAGGGAATTTCTGTCTCCTCGTGGAACCAGTGAGGTGCCAAAGGGTGAGAGGTAGATCAGAAGCTTTTAAGCTGGTAACAATCTAAAAACATCCTCCCTTACTTCTATGTAGGCATCAAATATGTAGGCATATGAGATAACAGAGTGTTTACTATTGGTCTGTTGGGCATTTTCTTTTCTTGCCCCTGTCTCTTACTTACTCAAACCAGATTCTTTGGTTTCTATTGAGGGAAAAGATATAACAGGGAGCCTATTCCAACATATAAGTAGAAAACTATTACTTTCTGGGGAGATTTTTAAGTCTCTCTCTCCCCCTCCCTCCCTCCCTCCTCCCTCTCCCTCTCTCTCTCTCCCCCTCTCTCTCTCTCTCTCTCCCCACCTTTTAGTCAACTTTAATAGATAAGGCAATTTTCTTTGTCAATATTCCAGTTTGATCCTCTCACAATAAATCCACATCTAGGGAGGTATCTACATATTTGAGGTCAATCTTCCTTTCTGGATTTCACACAACCTCAGGGCATCCTAACCCTACCAACATCCTAATATACACACCCAACATGCACCTCAGGACCAAAGCCCAGGGCAGGAACACCTCAATCTGAACATTTAAACATCTATATCAGGAGTGTCAAACTCAAGGCCTGGGGGCTGGATCTGACCCGTGGGGTGCTTAGATCTGGCTCGTGGGGCTGCCCTAGAAACAGCAAAGGACCAGCCTGTGGTGCCTCTGCCAGCAAAAATGGAGCTCAGGAGGGGCGCATGCAGCCCTCCCAGGCTCCATTTTCAGCTGCAACAGCCTCCTACCACTGTATGCAGCCCCTCAAGATCTGTTTTCACTGGCAGAGGGTGCAGGAGGCCATCATAGCTGAAAATAGAGCTCTGCAGCCCATTTTTGCTGGCAGATCGCTTGGGCCACCACAAATGCCCCTGACATAAGTGATGTCAAGCTGGCCATGTCCCTTGGCCATGCCTATCCCACTTCCTAAGGTCAAGCACAACCCTGATGCGGCCCTCAATGAAATTGAGTTTGACACCCCGATCTATCTCTATCTCTATCTCTATTTCTATCTCTATCTCTATCTCTATCTCTACCTCTATCTCTATCATATCTATCTATCTATCTATCTATCTATCTATCTATCTATCTATCTATCTATCTATCTCTATCTCTATCTATCTATCTCTATCTATCTATCTATCTATCTATCTATCTATCTATCTATCTCTTCTATTTAGAGCCATGGTGACACAGTGGTTAGAGTGCAGTACTGCAGGCTACTTCTGCTGCCTGCTAGCTGCCTGCAATTTGGCAGTTTACATCTCACCACGCTCAAGATTGACTCAGCCTTCCATGCTTCCTAGGTTGGTAAAATGAGGACCCAGATTGTTGGGGAATAGGCTGACTCTGTAAACCACTTAGAGAGGGCTGGAAAGCACTGTGAAGCAGTAATCGTCTAAATGATACTGATATTGCTATGCTATCATCTGTCTGTCTGTCTGTGTCTGTCTGTCTGTCTGTCTGTCTGTCTGTCTGCCTGCCTGCCTGCCTGCCTGTCTGTTGACTTACATCCTAAGGATGTAAGCTATCTTCAAGCATTATACATGGTTGAATGAATAAACTACTTTCAGAGAGAGAGGGAGGGGGGGGGGTTCCTGCATTTTTTTCATAGAAAAACAGATTTCTCTCTGATAGAACATTTTTGTAGACATCTTGCTTGCATCAGAGGAAATAAATCTGAATAATTCAAGCAATCACATTTATTTTAAACAATGCCAATATTTACATATGGAATAGGCTGGCCTTGCCAACAGTTTGCTGATGAATTAGTCTTGAATCCATTCTTTTTAGACTGCCTGAAAATTAAATGGAAGCAAAAACAAATCATTCAGATTAGAGATTAATGGATACCGGCGTAGCCACAATCCACATATACTGATTGGAAAGGACTTTTGTGAATTCTTTTCATTCTTTTGTGTCTTTAATTTCAAGATTTTAAGTCTGTAATTACTGGCATCTACCTTAAAAACTGTTATACGCAAAACTCTAGGAAAAGGATTTATTAAAAGGGTTCTTTTTACATTGCATTAGTATCCTCAAACTGTGCTAACGAATAATAATAATTGAAAAGTATGCTTCAGTCAGTTACCATTTATTCTTCATATCACAAACAGAAATTAAAAATAATTGCAATTCCTTAATCATCATGAAAATCAAGCTTCCCTGGCTTGATGCTCTCTAAATGTTACTGACCGTGAGATATTTATTATACTAACCTGGCATAGCTTTGCTGGTTGAAAATTCAGGAAGTTTCAGTTCCAATGTATCCATCATTACTAAACTGGGAAACAATGATCTCCATAAGGTCTACACCATAAAGTCTCATTACTTTGTCCAGCTGAGGAATGCAGTGAGGTTTCCCAGATTTCAAAATTGACTGGGACAATTGTTTTAGACAGTGAAAATGGGACTTGATTTGGGAACTCCTCCTAACAGAAAATTGCAATCCACCTTCACAGGTTGAACACATTTGGGGAAAACCTTTAATGGGAATATACTTAGAATGTGGAGTTTTACTCCTTATTATGGACACCATTGGTTTCACACAGTTTTAAAAGACAGAGAAGAATCTAGAGCTGCATAGCATATTTTATTTCATGTTTTGAAACTTGCCAAAGCACAAGGATAGTGGGCATTGTGTGGTAACCATGTGTATTATAAATATAATACAAGCCTTGGTGGCTCAGGCTGTTAATTGCCTGCACTTAAGTTCCAGCTGCCTACAACTGCTGCAGGCTCGAATCCCACCAGGCTCAAGGTTGACTCAGCCTTCCATCCTCTCGGGGTAGGTAAACTGAGGAGCCAAGATTGTTGGGGGCAATAAGCTGACTTTGTAAAAATGCCGCTTAGTAATAAGCAGGCATATACAATGGAATGAAGGCTATTGCTGAGTGCATTGGGTTGTATCCCAAGAATTGTAAGCCGCCCTGAGTCTCTGGAGAAGGGCGGCATATAAATGTAATTAAAAATAAAATAAAATAAAATAAAATATAAATTTAAATATAACTAGAGAAGGGAAATATTTATTTTCCTTGTTTTAAATTCATCTGACTTCTGGAGCTGTTCCTTAAAAAGCACTTTGTACATTTGTTTATGCTTTCACTGTCCTATAGATCAAAAAAGGAAGGGAGGGAGAGAGGTTTCATTTTATATACACATTAAATATTAATAAAATTAAATTTGCCCTGCTCTCTTTTGTGGCCACAGCTGTTAGAATCCAGATGTTTATTTAAAATATTTTGCCATCTTGTCCTAAACATATGACTTCAAATTAATTCTAGTTCATCACATCAGAGTATTTCATTGTAAATTGTTTATGATTGATGTGGATATTTACCTAAACAGACTGAATCATCTTATATGTTGAATGCGATGGAGTGGAATGGAGAGGGGAGGGGAGGGGAGGGGAGGAGAGAAGAGAAGAGAAAACTTCATCTGGCAAAGGTGATTAGACACACAAAGAATTTGTTCCAGTGCAGAAGCTCTCAGCATACATGTAAAGTAACAGAGTAATAATAATGATAACAATAAGGGCCTTGGTGGTGCAGGCTATTAAACGCTTAGTTCCAGCTGCCTGTAATTATTGCAGGCTCGAATCCCACCAGGCTCAAGGTTGACTCAGCCTTCCATCCTCTCGGGGTAGGTAAAGTGAGGACCCAAGATTGTTGGGGGCAATAAGCTGACCTTGTAAAAATGCCGCTTAGTAATAAGCAGGCATATACAATGGAATGAAGGCTATTGCTGAGCGCATTGGGTTGTATCCCAAAAATTGTAAGCCGCCCTGAGTCTCCGGAGAATAAATATAAATAAATAAGAGGAGGCAGTAGAGAAGATGAGAAGGATAATAATAATACAGCCATGCTATATGGATAAATATACTTAGGCATAAAACAGTGGGAATTAGAAGGAAAAACTATCTCTGGGTCCACTTGTTTCAGCATCCAATCCCCTGTAGTGGCATCCCAAGGGGAGGAGTTGAAACAGCTTTTGTCCAGGATGTGAGGAGTCTGTAGGGATTTTCTCAGTCGTATTCATAATTACCGTGTTTCCCCGAAAATAAGACACTGTCTTATATTTTTTTTGGCTCCCAAAAACACACTAGGTCTTATTTTTGGGGTAGGTCTTATATATTTATGATGCCAAATAGTGGGTGTGAGTGTGAAGGGGGTGTGTTTCGCAGGTGCATGGTTGCTCCCTGAAAAGTCTTCCTGGAACTGGAGATTTACACTAGGTCTTATTTTCGGGGTAGGTCTTATATTAGGGCAGGTTTAGAAAATAGTGCTAGGTCTTACTTTCGGGGTAGGTCTTATTTTCGGGGAAACACGGTAGTTAGGAATCCTCCCCTGTGTCATTGCTTCTAAAAGAGGAAATGCAGAAGATACTTCTTTTAATGATTTCTATAATGTTTTTATTTGTGAAAAACAAATTCCAGTTACAAAATGTCTTCAATTAATTCCTGAAAATTTACAGTCTGAGGTGTTAGGCAATTTGTGGCCATCAAAATGTTGTTCATCTGTTATGTCTATCAGTGACAAAGGTGACATAATTTATCATAGTAGGATGATCATCAAGGTATCAGGGCTATCCTGTTGCCAGAGGCTACAGGGATCTGGATGGCAACAGTAGGCTTTAACTGAACCCTGACATGACTGAGTGACGCTGGGTTTTGGGGTCCTCTGGCCAATGCATCTTTAGTACTGGATGCAGTTGCACTGTCCCAAATACATTTAATGCAGAGGTGGCATTCAGCAGTTCTGACCAGTTCTGGAGAACCGGAAATTTTGAGTAGTTGGGAGAACTGGCAAATAGCACCTCTGACTGGCCCCCACCCCCATCTATTCTCTGCCTCCTGAGTCCCAGCTGATCGACTGGGTCTTCTCCTGCACAGGAGAACAGAGCTGGAAAGCAGGTTAGTGGGGTGGGGAGGGAATGGGATTTTGCAGCAACCTTCCCCCAAGAGTGGGGAGGGAATGGGGGTTTTACAGTATCCTTCCATGCCACGCCCACCAAGCCATGCCCACCAAGCCACACCCACAGAACTGACAGTAAAAAAAATTGAATCCCACCATTGATTTAATGCATAAGCTGGGTGTGGTCCTGAACTCCCAGCTTTTGCTGAAAGAGCAGGTGACAGCCATGGCTAGAATGGCCTTTGCATAATTTTGTGTTGTGTATCAGTCATTCCCATTCCTGGACTTGAAGGCCATCCTCACAATCCTCTCATACTCTAGTCAACTCCCAGATAGACTTCTGCAATGTATTCTGCCTGCGACTGCCCTTGAAGAGTATTTGTAAAATTCAGTTGGTGCAAAATGTGGCAGTATCTCTCTCTCTCTCTCTCTCTCTCTCTCTCTCTCTCTCTCTCTCTCCCCTCCTATCTTCTATCTATCTATCTATCTATCTATCTATCTATCTATCTATCTATCTATCCATCCATCCATCTATCAAGCTAGCTAGCTATCATCTATCTTCTAGCTAGCTATCATCTAGCTATCATCTAGCTAGCTATCATCTATCTATCTCATTTAGAATTAGCTCACAGAAACATACTTTTATTATATTTATATGCAATGAGGGCAAGCTTTCGGGCTGCTCTTACTACTGACTATTGTGTTCAAATTAAGGTCTTCCTGATGTAGCCTATTTATTAGATTCCCAGTTTAGAACTTAGTATTATGAAACTAATTTATATAACTGTAATATAAATAATACTTAGTATTATGATACTAATTTATATAACTATATGATTAGTATTATGATCTTGGTGCATTTTAATGATTTAATGTCTTAATGGTTTAATGACATTAAATATTTATCATTTGTAGTAATGTGGTAAGGCTTTTTTTGAATACCTACACAATGATCTATGTTGTCAGGATATCTGAGATGCATAGCAAAATAATCTATATAATTCACTAACACTTATTAAAAAAATATTTAGATGTAATGTTGTGGTAAGCAGAATATTTATGTTAATCTGAAACAATTCAGCTCAGACTTTAGCTGTAACAAACACAGGTATAATCTCACAGAGTAACATTTTACAAAGTCAGGTCAGATTCTGAACAAATCAATTGAAAATTATGGGCCATTACTCCCTCATAAATTTGTTTATTAGTACCAAAGCAGTGGGATTTATGACTAGTGTGCTAAGACAGGATTTACTGGCAAGAGGACATTTCCATTTTTAATGTGAAAAGAAAAGAAAATATCTGCTTAACTTGTTTGTGGGTTAGTTGTAGCTGTTGTCCAGATAGTATGTTCTATTAATAGAAATTAGTATTAATAGAAATTAGTCCAATCAACACTACAAACTCAGGAGAATAGAGACAAATTTACTAAATTAAAATTATGAGGGATGGAGGGAGGAGGAACAGAGAGAGAGATGTCAAACTGATTCTCACAAGGCCACTCTATGGCTGATTACACTTTCATCAACACTCAGAATAAAACGGTAAGATGCCATGTGTTGGCATCATGGAAAGAAATTGTGAAGTTGAACAAAAGTAACCTTTTCCTTTAAGAATCTCTTTCAAATCAGAATGTATAGACTAAGAGAAATTATCTGGAATGTGCATCCACCATAAATTTTACTTCTGGATTCAATTTGCTGCTTCAGGAAACAGCCAAGATCTGTTTGCTTCTTAAAGGAATAAAATGGAATTTATAGATGCACTAGAGTGTTCTGAAAGAGTTCGATAAAATTAAGTGCAGAGATTTTGCAAGCTCCTTTGACTTTTATTTTTTAATGTAAATCTGTAATATTGTTGAGTAAGATAAAATTAGGTGGATTTAGATGGGGGTTCTTTCATGAATATATTGTGTACATGTTATATGTCAGACTGATATACTCAGTCCGAAATATAATATGTATGTATATACCATGGACAGCAAACGTAACTAAAAGATAGGTGTTAAATTGCACAAAATCCGACACATCACTGGGACTTAAAATCATAAGACTACATCTGATTTATTTTGCCCATGTCATGTATGCAAATTATTTGGAGAAGTCAGTGATGCTAGGAATGGTTAAGGGAACAAGAAGAAGCAAGCAAAAAACATGCTGGTTTGATAATATCAAATCTGATGCAAAATTGGTGGCACAGTGGTTAGAATGCAGTACTCCAGGCTAGTTCACTGCCCACTCCAGGAGTTCAATTCTGAGTAGCTCAAAGTTGACTCAGCCTTCCTACCAATTTACTTACCTACTAAGGTAAGTAAAAATGAGGACCCAGATTGTTGGGGGCAATATGCTGACTCTGTAAACCACATAGAGAGGGCTGTAAAGCATTATAAAGCAGTATATAAGTTTAAGTGCTATTGCTATTGCTATCCAACAACTGAAAGAAGCTATGTTTGACAGAGCACTTGCCTATTAAGTTGCCAAGAGTCAGTCACAAGTCAATTTTAAAAATAAAAACAATATACAGACATTTTGTGACAATTGTCTAAATGTTTGGTCATGGAACAATACAGTTCATCCCTAATGTTTGGCAAATAATGTGTATTAATATTGCAGATGTTTTAAAAATACCCCTTGGTGACACAAGCAAGCCAACAAACAGGCAAAAACAAAACAAGTTAAAACTATGAAATTGCAAAAAAATAGAGGCAACACCTTTCAGTCTCAGTTCCTTTACATTTTGATTTTTTAAAAGGCCTTGTAACTCTGTTGGCAGGAAACTTTGGTAGCATTTGTAGGCAAAGTATACCACCAGAACAGTCCTCCTTGAAGCACTAGAGACAATCTGATAGAACACTATCTGTGACTGGAAGATAATCCCTTTGTCCTACAGATTAACTTTTATTTTTCCCTTCTGTTTAGCTTTCCTTTATCTCTTGATATTCCAATGTCAGACTTCTCGGATCACATTCAGGACTCATCAG
Organism: Naja naja; assembly: GCA_009733165.1. NCBI lineage: Eukaryota > Metazoa > Chordata > Lepidosauria > Squamata > Elapidae > Naja > Naja naja. The sequence continues at coordinate 38,159,735 of CM019153.1, forward strand.
TGGAGCCCACTTGTAAAAGCATTGAATGAGACATCATTCACTCAATTTGACTTTGGATTTGGCCAACTATCCATATGACATATGCATGCAAAGACATGTGGTATGGTGGAGATTCAGAAATTTTCCTGTCATTTTCTGATTTCAGAAAATGACAGAAAAAGGTTTATAACTTTCCTCTTGCAAAATATTCATTCTTTAAAAATAACTATGGAAGATCCAGTCATGAATCTTTTATCATCCATGTAGTTCTGCCTTTAGATATTGAAGTATATGGTTTTTTGTTATTCACAAACCAAAATTATGAAAATGCCACTGGTGTCCTGAAAGGCATTGCACATTGTAACAACCTGGTTTAACAACTCTGATCAGTTGTTTGAAACCTGATAACAGTAGGTCAGAGAGGGAGAAATGATATTTCCTTTCTACTATGTCTCTTTTAATGTATGCTGATCAGTGTACATTTAAAGTGACAATAAAGTTATTCTAAATCTTAGCTCCAAGTCTAAATAAAGATAACTATTTTCAGAAGACAGATGCTAAATTCAGTATCAAACTTTCCATTTTGCCATCATGAGCAATTTCTTTGTCTTTATTTATCCTGGAAATAACTAACATACCTATCATGTTAACTAATAGCATGTCCTTACAAAGGAGGGGAAGGGGCAGAGGAAGGAACCTATTTATTTTTATTTTATTTTGTTGGATCTTGGAAGGGAAAAGTGGGAAGGGAAAAAAATTTTCTTGTAGGATATAGGCCAAAGGAGACATATTTCAAATTATGAGAAACCAGAGAAAGGAAGAGGAGAAGAAATCTCTTGTCCGTTTTCCATAATAGACATTTGGACAAATGTGGCTAGGAGTTCAAGCTTCTGGAGGAACATCAGAAATTGTACATAGTTCAAAACAGAGAGCAGCAATAACCATGCTGGCAAAAAACGGTTTTCTGCCTTTACACATGAAGCCCTGGAAGATCTACACACTAAATGTGAAAATCTATAGACTAAGATGAGAGCTCTTATTTGAAATCATTCAGCCTAGTTTTACTAATCGTATTCTATGAGTGTTGCATAAACATATAGAGAACCTGACGCTTTGTTAGATTATATTTAGATCTGTATAAGCTGTGCTAGAGGTTGGGATATAAGCTCTTATCGAAGATCAAAAAGAAAAAAATAAAGAAAGTATGACAAAATAGCTCTTTCTATGTTTTGGAAGACCTTAACGATGTAACTTTAGAAAAATCTTGTGAATTCTATGGTGTGACGAAATCTTGTGAAATCAGTGGTGTGACGAAAGGAACAAGCAAATTTGATCAGACATCTAGACCGGCTTTATCACTTGGGCATTTAATTGTCCTCTATTTTTGCATTGTGTGAAACTTACTCTAACTTGCTTAAAAATATGTATGACTTCAACACATAGCAGTGGAGACTGGAACTATACAAACACCTCATTACCCTTATATGTAACAGGTAACACCACGATGAAAAATGAAAGAGGTCACAGCAATATTTTTAGATAAAGCTGTCACAAAGTGGAAGAATTAAAGTGGGGGAAAATGCTGACATGTGAAAAGTAGCTTGCCTTGCCTTTCCACTGCTTCACCCCTCCCCCCCCAAAAAAATCAAGCCCAGAAAAAAAATGTCACAAAATGCCTTTGTACTTCAAGAATCTTAAGGCATTAAACTGCCAGAAAACCTGTTGTAGAAGATTGTCCTTTCTTCTATGTTAATTGTATTGATGTCATAGTACAGATTCAGAGGAGTGAAGTTTCTAAAATTAAAGGAAAGGGATTTTTGATTCCTTTAGGTGACACATACTTTTATTTTATAAGCAGTAATGTTTTAGATGTATGCTTACCCAGTCAATTAACATACCATTATAGTAGCTTATAACTCCTTCTCGTGTTGGCATTTTATCACAATGTTTTGATTTTACTTTCATGATTTTTTTTACTTTTGCTGTTCATTGAACAAATAAACATAACTAGTCTACTACTACTATTACTGCTATTAATTTTGGTGCAAACATAGTTGAATCAAAATATTTCTTCCTGAAACCATCTTAATTCATTTGGATTTTTTAGTTCTGCTTATACACCAACACCATTAATTTCTCTTTGAACTGGCAAACGTACCCTATTTTAATTAAATAGGCTATTTTATTTAATTGGCTAACTTATCCTGTTATGGATAATACTCTCTCTCTCTCTCTCCCTCTCTCTCTCTGTATCCTCCATGAATTTCTTATCAATATAAGAAATAAAGAGTGTTTGTGTGTACATATACATGCACATGTTCAAGTTTGTATAATCTGATACCTCATTTTCAAAGCACTCACATTTAGCTGTCATGTATATAAAACATGATATTTTTAGCCAAAAGACACAACTTGACATAGAATCATCTATTCTGCCAGGGTATTGGCATAGTTGAGAAAACTATATAGTTTTTATGAAGCTTCATACAAAAAGAGCAATATAACATAATGTCTTTTATTGATTGATTCCCTAGATTCACAATAAGCAATTAAATTGGTTAGAGGAAATTTAGAGATTTCTCCAGAAGTGCAGAAGATTGAAATTTACCTACAGCCCTAAAAATATTTGTCCTCACCCTGAGCAGGTGAACATATTTAACTAGTTCACAGTGCAATATCTAGTTTCCAGCTGTAGGAAGTTAGCACCCACCCCTCTCCTAGAAAATTGAAATATCCTAGGAAAAATTAAAAAGGCAGAATATTTCCCCTAAAAAGAGTAGAAACTCAAGAGCAGAAACTCACCTCAGAAGTAGAAGCTCACCCCCACCTTTGTTAATGGGTGGGCCATTAATGCCTGGGCCAGAATACTTTACATAACAAAGATCTCCAGGTAAAGCTATAGCAATTGCTCAAAAGCCCTTTCAGTGCATCATCATCCATCAAGGCTCAACCAAGCCTGGAACTCAGGACAGCCTACTGAGTTGCCCCTGCATGGCCTCATGGGAGTCTGACAACCAATCAGAATACAAGCTCCAATTCAAATCCCAACAAAGGTTATAAAACCCAGGCACTCTCAGCATTTCAGTCCTTTTTTTGATCTCTTCCTTCATCTTGAAGCATGTGATCATTCTTCCTTTTCACTCTGGAGCTCCTGGCCATGTGGTCCTGTCCACCATTAAACCTTCCAAACAGCCCCATGTTTCCTGTGTCTTTTTCCCCACTTGGAACTGAACCCAGAAGGATAATTCTTCCAACACATTTTGAAAGCCACAGATCCTATTTTCTGAGGCGCTATTGATTTCATTTGTGATCTTTTATGTTGTTTAATTTTTGGAGAAAAATCTGTCTGTCTATGCCTACTGAAAATAAGGAATTCTACCAAAAGTTGATATGACATTAGTTTCTATTCAATGACAGTTTTCTAACTCTCTGCTTAATCTTTCATGGAAATAGTTGTGAGGAAACATTTGATGAATGAACTCTGATCTATGTCACAAATGCAGCTTGCAGATGAAAGGTTAGCAATATTATTGCTGTCACATTTCACTTTTTTCATTTCAATTCTTACGTGTTTTTTTTCTTTTAGTTTTAAAAGCAGAAGTCCTCACAGATTAATTGATCTCAGTTAATATATAACCCTCTGTTATCTGCTTTTTAAAAGAAATGGCAACAACCAGAATACTCATCTGTCCCCCTCTTTATCAACTACTACTTTCATTCTGTTATTACTCAAAGAATGACATAATTAATTAATTAAAATAATAAATAAATTACAACAGCATAGAACCAGTATGGTTGTATGTATATGGTCAAAGGAAGAGTATCAAACTCACCACATTTATTTATTTATTTATTTATTTTAATTACATTTATATGCCGCCCTTCTCCGAAGACTCAGGGCAGCTTACAATTTTTGGAGCACAACCCAATGCGCTCAGCAATAGCCTTCATTCCATTGTATATGCCTGCTTATTACTAAGTGGCATTTTTATGTAGGAAGTTGGCACCCAACTCTCCTAGAAAAATGAAGTATTCTGGTAGATATTTAAAAGGCAGAATATTTCTTCTAAAAAGAGTAGAACCCCAGAAGCAGAATCTCACCCCCACCTTTGTTAATGGGTGGGCCATTAAGGCCTGAGCCAGAATACTTTACATAAGAAAGGTCTCCAGGTAAAGCTATAGCAATTGCCAAAAGCCCTTTTAAGGGCATAGATCATCCAGCAGGGGTCAACCAAGCTTGGAACTCAGGACAGCCTACAGAGTTGCCCCTCATGGGAGTCTGACAACCAATTAGAAACAAGCTTCAATTCAAATCCCAACAAAGGTTATAAAACCCAGATACTCTCAGCACCTCACCCCTTTTTTTTCTTGATCTCCTTCAAGCATGTGATCATCTTTCTCTGGAGCTCCAGACCATGTGGTCCTGTTCACCATTAAACTTTCCAAGCAGCCTCCATGTTTCCAGTGTCTTTTTCCCCACTTGGAACTGAACCCAGAAGGATATTTCTTTCAACATTTACAAAGTCAGCTTATTGCCTCCAACAATCTTGGGTCCTCAATTTACCTACCCCAAGAGGATGGAAGGCTGAGTCAACCTTGAGCCTGATGGGATTCGAGCCTACAGCAGTTGTAGGCAGCTGGAACTTAAGTGCAGGCATTTAACAGCCTGAGCCACCAACATGCTCTCACATGACGTTTCATGATGTTTGTCCCCTTCTGGAGTTGGGGTGGGCATGGCCTATGCATGACACATCTGGGCCATGGGCCATCAATTTGACACCCCTGGGTAAAGTGTTGGCCTAGAAAGCAGGAGACTGTGAATTCTAGTTCCTCCTTAGGCATGAAAAACTGGCTGAGTGACCTGGGCCAGTCCCCACCTCTCTCTCAGCCAAACTTACCTCACAAGGTTGTTGCTGTAGGCAAAATAGGAGGTGGGAGGTATGTTGGATATGTTTGTCACCTTGAGTTATTTGTAAAAATAATACAGGCAGGATAGAAACAAATAAACAGGAAGGAGTATTGGTAAGTTTGCCATTTTGAGTTATATATGGGAAAAAACCCCACAGGATAAAAATATAATCAAACACCACCAACCTTGTAAAATAACCCACATTTGACAAAACCACAAAATAATCCCTGCGGTCTTGCAAGAAAGTAAGAAATCTGCATGGATTTTTGGGGGGCTAAGACTTTGGATTAAAACATGTCATCAGGTCATTCCTAAGAACTCAGCGTTTAATGCATTTGGGGATTATTTTGATGATTCTCTTCATTTGTCTCCTTTGTGACTGATAAAACAGAGACACTTTAATTTTGTAGTTGGACTAAGGGAAAAATGGAATGGGGAAAAGTAGATGTTTGGAAAAGCTGTTTCTGGGTTAGACCAAAATGCAGAGTAATAATATTTCCAAACCATCAATTTTAAACCCTCTGAAAGTCAATATATAATCAGAATGTAATCATTTGAATCTTTTTATACATAACCTTTCCTTCATTTATGATCTTGACAATAAACTCAGGTTATTGTTTTCAAAATCTTTAGAATTCTCCAAGGAGAAAGATGAGGAGCTTTCTTTTGTGAAAGCTACTCTTTTATTTCATGCAGAAAAACACTTTGTTGTTTGACACTCTTTGAAAAGAAATTCAGATGTGCATTTCGCTGTAGGCTTTATGTAACTTTTGAGAGAACAATTAACCTTTAATTGAATCACTTGCTACTCATTATATGCCTTTCTTTAGAAGAATTTTGTCTTCTTTTCTTTCTTCTCTGGGGATATGACCTTTTTTTTCAATCCTGAAGTGTGACTGAAAGGAAATGGTTCCTTTACAGATGATAACTCCTAGCTACTAAACTATTGTCATGCTCAACTTCAAACTACTAAAATATTCAATTGCTTCTCCTGATTTAATAACTAAGTTTCCTTATGCAAAGTCAGACCTTCATGTCTTCAGTTTACCAAGATCAAAATTGACTACTGAAATTATTTCTTACCATGGTCTCAGGTGGAAACCTTAAGACTGTTACCCATTTAATTAGAGATGTTAAGAATTGAATCTGAAAACTACATTATACAAACAGTAAGTTACACTGCAGCTCTGAAAACAACAACTGGGTTACTGAGAAGTAAATAAAGAAATATATAATAGAACTATTTTAACTTTACTCAAAAAAAGCCATATTAAAGAAATGGTGGTGGTTGCCAATAATTCTGGAATGCATTCATTAGTTTCTGGGTGAAGAAAATGGTAACATAGACATTTCCAACATGGAGACAACATAGTGACAGCTAACAGACTGGGAGCATGCTTGGTCCAATGGAACACATCCAGACAAGAGGATTGTCCACTTGTGTTCTGGACAGCTGCTCCTCAGGATAACATTCACCCCACATGTCTTTGAGTACCAAGAGACAAGGAGAGCCATCAAGTTTTCAACTGCAATGGAGCCTACAAGGAGAATTGGTTTCCAACCTCACTTTCTTATGACATTTGTTTCCATCCAATGTCATTTTCTTATCACCTTTGGATTTACAACTATTTTACAGTTAAAAGAGCCCTGGACATGTATGTGTATGTGTAAATTCACATAAGACTTAAGGTAACATTAGAATGTCATTCTATGAACCCATGATAGTCAATTCCCCTGCCAGATTTTCATTTGTTTTTGCTATTGACAGTTTCTCCCGCTTGATACGTGTTGTGAAACTAACTCCCAGAGCAACCAGCTAACAGGAGTTTTGGACAGGATCATAGAAAGTTCTGAGAAATATGATCCCAACACAACTTGAAGATGTTACATTGAGGAAGGTAGTTTTGGAAGAAGTTTCACAAACATTGATTTCTGTTTGGAAAGTTTCCTATTGTACTTCTCGATGCCTTTTATTTGGTAGTTACGTAATTGGTTTCTTTGCATGGGTCTGCCTTTTTGATCTGATCATTAAGCCTTCACTTATCCCATCAACTTTAAGAGTTGCAAATCTAATCTTACAAAGCTTCTCCTCCGGTAATACTGATTTGCAAACTAGGGCATACAAAACCTTTGCTAGGCCAATACTTGAATACAGCTCCACTGTCTGGAATCCACACTGTATATCAGACATTAATACAATTGAGCTAGTCCAGAAGTATTTTACAAGAAGAGTAGTACACTCCTCTGTTTGCAACAGAATACCCTACGCCACCAGAGTTGAGATTCTAGGCTTAGACAACCTTGAACTATGCCGGCTAAAATTGGACTTAAGCATAGTACATAAAATTATCTGTTACAATGTCTTACCAGTAAATGAATATTTCAGCTTTAACCACAACAACACAAGAGCACACAACAGATATAAACTTAATTTAAACTATTCTAAACTTGATTGTAGGAAGTACGACTTCAGCAACACAGTGGTCAATGTCTGGAACTCACTATCTGATTCTGTTGTCACATGCTCAAACCCCCACTCCTTTACCCTCAAACTAACCTCTATTGACCTCACCCCATTTGTAAGAGGTCAGTAAGGAGCATGCATAAGCACACAATTGTGCCTACCGTCCCTGTCCTATTGTCTCCAATTATTCGTACCTATTTCATGTATTTATACTTATGTTTATTCTTATTTCTATTATATTGTAAGCATTTGAGAAATCACATAAATAAAAAAATCACCAATTTCAAGTTGAAGTGACAGAGCTATGTTCATTGCTTCAACTGGGTCTTAATTATTTCCATACTATTGTGATAGAATCTTAGCTGTTCACAGCTCAGCACATGATTCACGGTGTCATTTCCCTGAAATCATTATCTCTTCTTTTAGCAATTATGAAGATGCAAACCATCATCTTTTGAGAAATAGCATTACCACTGTCAAAGCTGACTTTGTAAAAATGCCGCTTAGTAATAAGCAGGCATATACAATGGAAGGAAGGCTATTGCTGAGCACATTGGGTTGTATCCCAAAAATTGTAAGCTGCCTTGAGTCTCCGGAGAAGGGCGGATATAAATATGAATAAAAAAAATAGAGAAAGGCTGACCTCAACCTTTTATCAGCCCAGCTTCAGAAAGATAGATTACCATAATGAAAGACAGACATGGAGGAGACAAAATGGCAAATAATATGAACATCATAGTAAGGCTCTCTTACTACAATCCCTGTTCATTAACCAATAAAGAAGTCTTCTTTTGCAGTGAGCAGAAAGGATTGATACATGATATGGAAAATGAAAACTGGATAAGCCAACTATAATAACAGCAATCAAATCACTAGTAACTAAATAAAACTTCCTCATTCAGTGGAATTTCATTTCTAACTAATAAATGCTGAGGTCTTCTTATTCTTTGCTTATAAGCTTTTTGAGTCATCCAGTTGTCAAAAATACAATATGTTCAATGGATATTGATTGCCTTTAAGTGGGACTTTTTGTTCCCTTCTAACATTTCCTTCTATAATGTTTATTACAATGTATTTAATACATTGTATTGATTTTATAGAAAGAATTAAGGATTAAGTTGACACTTTAGTCAAAATGGGAAAACAAACAGGAATCAATAAAACAATCACACTTCAGTGTAGCAATAAATGCCCAGAATCCAGAATGGGACAACTCACCACAGCCAACCGGCCATGCAACAACTCGCTGTGGGACAATTTAACAATTCAATTTAATTATTTAAAATAAATAAATATTTTATTCACATTTCATTCTGTTCCTACTTTTTCATCCTTTCTTTAATAATTCTATTCCACCACTTCTTTGATATCAGTGTAACTCTTGTCCCACAGTGAGTTGTCCTGCAATTAGCCTTGGAGAATAGTCCTGCAGTGAGTTGCCCATGGCAAGTTGGATGTAGCAAATTGGCTGTGACAAGTTGGCCATGGTGAGTTGGTCATGGCAAGTTGGCTGTGCTAAATTGTCATACCCCCCCATAAACATGATTATAGTAAAAATGGGTCTATTTAGAAGGACAACTAACTAGCCAGTTATATTTACTCTAACCGTTAATATCCCAAGCATGCAAATTAGAAGAGAATTAATATAGCAGCAATTACACTGAATGAATTTCATTACACTGAATGAATTTCTTGGTCCCTCTATCTCAGTATTGGTTCTACTCTCTAACAGTGGTTTCCATGAATATAAATAATACTTGTTTATTGTGGAATTTTGGTAAAATAATTAGGATTGGTAAAACAGTATATTCTACCCATACAATGATTCATTGCTTATACTATCATTTACAAAAGGGCTGTCAAATTCGCAGCCCATGGGCCAGATGCGTCATGTGCTGGCCACACCCACACCACCACGATGACGTGAGTTTGACACCCCTGATTTACACCATAAATGTTCTCCATGAGAAGTTAGTTAGACACTATCTTTTGAGCTCGTTTCTCATTTTTTTTTGTCTATGCTTTGTTTTATGGGTGGAATAATTGGAATGAGAAAAGTAGGTTAAATTAAGTAGTAGCTTACAACATTGCAACTACAACATCCCAGAAAAGGGGGATTTAATCTGTTCTCTTGCACAATTAGAGTTCCTCTGGACTTCTTGGGAAATGGAAGAAGCTTTGTTTGCCTGTGAATATCTGTGTGCATATGCTTAATTCTCCATCAATTATTCAGTATCAAATGCATCTGTTGTGGTTCGTCAACTGACAGTGGAGATGGCAGTCAGAGGAAATGGAAGGGGTGCCTGGGTTACCATTGGACCAGGCAGAAGGCTCTGAGGAACAGAAGGTCTCAGAGCCAGATGCAAAGCAGGGCCCATCTACTCACGCTCAGGTGGAGAGTGAGCTGTATATTATCAGCAGTCCAATTGGGCTGACTTCCTGCCTTTCGTGGGGGTTGCATACAATAATGCTGTTCACAGTAGCACAGGACTAACCCCCTTCAAGGTAGTGAGTGGCATGGACTTCATCTCAATGCCTGAGCATCCAAGGGACCCCCCTCCTCAGTCAGCCTGACTGATTGGATGTCAATGCTGAAAGCAATTTGGGAGAATGTCAAAAAAGCACTGGCAAAAGCAACACAGACCTATAAGAGACAGGCAGACAAACACTGAGTCCTGCAACGACCATTGCAGTTGGAGGGAAGGTCTATCTCTCCACCAAATATCTGAGGTTAAGACTCTCTAGCAAGAAATTGGGGCCAAAGTCCATGGGACCATTCCCCATAGTAAAGATCATCAACCCAGTCACAGTGCAATTGAAGTTGCCCCGATTGTTAGGGAAAATACACCCGGTATTCCATAGTAGCCTATTAAAACCCGTGGTCGGATCAATGCCATTTCTATTGCATTCTGCAAAAGTTTTGAAGAATCTACAATTTCTACATCTCAGATTTGAAGAATGAATCTTAGGCACATAATAGCAGGCAGAAGTCAAGAAGGCTACTGAGCTGCAGATGAAATATCCAGTATCTGTGCATCTTGCATGAATATAAAATTACTGATGCAACTCCAGATGTAGCAAAATTGGAGAGAAAAGAAAACAAATTCAATCTTCCAATTTGAATTTACCAACATATTAAAAGGATAGCTATGGGATCACTGCTTTCTGGATTTATAGCAGAGGTCATCATGCAACATCCAGAAGTCATAGCACTTCCACAAATACAACCAAAAATAGGGATCAGATATGTAGATGACACCTTCAACATAATAAAAAAGGATCGATTAGAGAACAATCACTCCTTACTAGCACTGATGATGTCACCTAGTTAGGGTAATGAAATGTCTTCAAGAAAACAAGCAAGCTCAGAGAGCATCAAGTACCCCTCAAATTCAATCTGTGCAGAAATAAAGCAGTTCTGATTACCTTCTTTTCTTCTGTCTTGATAGATAAACAGATGATAGATAGATAGATAGATAGATAGATAGATAGATAGATAGATAGATAGATCGATCAGAATTTTCATTGCTAAGGAAGATGGTTGGTTAAGTGAGTCTCACCAGATTTTACAACCTTTTTGCCACAGTTGTTAAGTGAATCACTAGAGTTGTTAAGTAAATCATGCAGTCCTTAACAAATCTGAATTCTTCCATTGAGGGTCCTTGTTGAAAGCTACCTGGGGAGGTCACAAATGGTGATCACATGATTCTGGACTCTGCATTCATTGTAAATATATGTCAGTTGCCAAGCACCTGAATTCTGATCACATGATGATAAGGATGCTACAACAGTTTAAGTGCCAGGACTGGCTGTAAGTCACTTTCTTCAGTGCCATTGTCACTAAACAAATAGTTGTAAGACACGCACTACCTGTATTGCAATGAAAGGCAGTTTAACCAGTTTCTGAATTCAAAGAGACAATTACTTTTCCATGCTGTCCCATTTCACCTTGGGTAACTTTGTTTATGAAAGAAATCTGCTTAAAATAATGTATTGTTTACACATTTGAAAGGGGATAAATATCAAGCTACTAAATCGCAGCTGGAAATCTTAGTTAGAAATCCATTAATTTAATTCCTTATTCAGAAATCGCCTTATTTAGCCATTGATTCTCAGAGAGGCTTGATATGATATTGATGTGATCTCTACACTGAAGCAACAAATGAACCTATTTATACACAGATGCCAATCTTATCATACAACTCTACAGTGTAAATTTATCATTTTCCTTTTACCAAGTCAATTGTCATGATGGCCTGTGGAAGCATCTGATCTGTCTGGCCATGGAAGTTCTCTCTGGCTTATCAACTGCTGGTTACTGTCTCAATGACTTTATTTCTTGATCCTTTTTCATAGAACTCAATATTCTTTTGGAGCACTCTGTTGGTCCATTTGTTTTTCTTGGTCTTCCATCTCAGCACCTGTGCTCAGACATCCGTGAACAATTTCAATAAATGATTTGGCAGTGACACAGTTTCTGTGAATGCAAAAAGGTCATTTCAAGATAGCAAATGTCACTTAGAAATGGCAACATCTCAGTGGTAGGATTCAGCCAGTTCGTACCAGTTCGAGAGAACCAGTTGTTAACTTTCTGAGCAGTTTAGTGAACTGGTTGTTGGAAGAAATCATTAGGGCAGAGAACCAGTTGTTAAATTATTTGAATCCCACCACTGCAACTTCTTGTTACGTTTTTGCTTGTAGCAGCTATTGATGGGAGGATTTCTTGAAAAAGATCCTTGATGTAACCCAATCCCAGAAATCTGGCAGTATTAATAAAGAATCCCAAATAGAGATTTGCCAGTATTAGCCTTTTGAAAGTTAAAGCCAGTGAGGTTTACCAATATGGAAAGTACACAACCATAGGGAAATACTAGCAATTTATTCTGTTTATATTTTTATGAAGAGGGGAAAACGATGTGAATTTATGCATTAATCTAGGGATCAAAACAAAGTTTTCCATTACTTGCCAAAAAGTGAGCACTGATTGGCTGGCAACTCTTAGCAAACTCTAGGCTGGCAAATAGATACATATAATCTGGTTTGTACAATCCTGATCTCCAAACAGATCTAAAAATAATCAACAACCTGAACCAATCTCAAGTACATTTTAAACTAGACTCAAAATGCTATGAAAATCTGGAACCCTGAATGATCCCAAGTTATTTTTTCCCTCTGCCACAAATCAAATGGAATGAAAAGAGGTCTGCCCAAATGCAAACATTTAAGAAACCTGATGGGTTCATAAAATCTCACAATGTTACTGTACATGTCTTAATAAGTCAGTTGATTTTCTTTCGATAATACTATAAATCTTTGACTATACTTTCCTGGAAGTGGATCTCTATCAGAATTAATCAATGTTATATATCAATTGCCATAACTGTATTTTACTCATATTACCAGAAACTCAAAACCATGCTGAAAAATAACCACAGTGGCAATGAAGTTTTTTTTCTCTCTCTTCCTTCCTGTATCAAGAAAAATAACAATTGCAACTCAAAAATTATAGACTTGCATGGCATACATACATTAATAATCCATTCCCCATTTGAGATATCATTTGCTTAAACTGTCAATAAAAAATAGCAGCTGCATTCCAAAGAGGATAGTATAAAGTATTAATAACACTGCAAAATATACTATTGATTAGGTTGATAGTTTGAAAACTCATTTATTTGGTACTTCATTTTTCACTTCCAAGATGGGTTGTGAAAAACATTTACAAAAACACAAAACCAATAATAATGTATAAACATGCCAAGAGCTGCAACATTAAGAGCCCTGGTGGCACAGTAGTTAAAATGCAGTATTGCAATCTAACTCTGCTCATAGTCTAGAGTTTGACCCAGATTGTTGGGTGCAATATGCTGACTGTAAACTACTCAGAAAGTACTGTAAAGCACTATGGAGTAATATGTAAATCTAAGTGCTATTGCAATTTTTTTTCAGAAACACAAAGCAAGATTAGGCTAAGAGTTAAGACTAAACATTATGTAATTCTGAAATGAAATGATTCTTGATTTTCTCTGAACTTGCTTGTTACCTTGCAGATGTTTCATTACCTTAACTAGGTAACAGCACAAGTGCTTAGTAAGGAGTGTTGTTTGCCGTGAGTTTATATTCTGGTGACTTGCCTGTCTGTGTGGGTGAAGGCGGTCAGACAGACAGGTAAGTTTATTTAAACAGTGGCATTGCTTGAATCAATAAGAGTGATGAAGTGGCTTAGAGGTGGATCTCTCACCTCACAATCAGGAGGCTGTCAGTTTGATCCTAGGTAGAGGCAGATATTTCTCTCTCTGGGCACTATGAGAATATATCTGCTGGAAAAAAAACCTCTGCATCGGTGACAGGAAGGGCATCTGGCCATTAAAACACGCTGCTAGCTCCATTCAATTGCCCAGACTCCATCCCACAAGGGATTATGGGGTCATTAAAAAGAGATGATTGCTTAAATCAATAAGGATCAGGAAAAATACACAACAGAGCCATACAAGCTATACAAGTAGAAAATAAATGATAAGATATAGGATTTCAGAAAAACAAGGCAATTTTACTCCTCCCCATCACCCATGTCATTTGCAAGGTAGAATTGTGTCAGGCTGCTGACATTTTGTCAGGGCCTGCACATGTAATAGCAATAGCACTTAGACTTATATACCCCTTCACAGTGCTTTTACAGCCCTCTCTAAGCAGTTTACAGCATTAGCATATTGCCACCCACAATCTCATCTTACCCACCTTGGAAGGATGGTAGGATGGTAGGCTGAGTCAACCTTGAGCCTGGTGAGCCTGGTGACATTCGAACTGTGAAATTGCAGGCAGCCGGCAGGCAGCAGAAGTAGCCTGCAGTACTGCATTCTAACCACTGCACCACCATGGCTCATGAGGATGGTTTGTGGGACTTATTGGGATAAAAAAGCAAACTTTGGCATGTAAAAGTTTCTGTGAAATTTCTCTCCCCCTCTTTACTTGAAATATGAAGTTCTTATTCAGTTCAGAAATTGGGTTTGTCTAATCTACTGAAAAGAAGGAATAGGGGTGACATGATAGCAGTGTTCTGATATTTGAGGGGCTGCCACAAAGAAGAGGGGTGGGGTTTGAACCTATTTTCCAAAGCATTGAAAAGCAAGACAAGAAACAATGGATGGAGACTAATCAAGGAGAGAAGTAAGCTAGAATGAAGAAAAAAATTTCTTTCTTCACATGTTGATGAAGATGTATTTCTTAATTAATGACCATATATGTTATACACATTTATCTTTATGTCTCTTTGCCTATGCATATACTACAAATGTTCCATAAGGATGCTCCCACTCTACATTTCTGAGAAGGAGTGAGGGACAGAGATCAAAAACAGAGCCTTGGTGGTGCAGGCTATTAAACGCCTAGCACTTAGTTCCAGCTGTCTGCAATTACTGCAGGCTCAAATCCCACCAGGCTCAAGGTTGACTCAGCCTTCCATCCTCCTGGGGTAGGTAAATTGAGGACCCAAGATTGTTGGGGCAATAAGATGACTTTGTAAAAATGCCGCTTAGTAATAAGCAGGCATATACAATGGAATGAAGGCTATTGCTGAGCACATTGGGTTGTGCTCCAAACATTGTAAGCCACCCTGAGTCTCCAGAGAAGGACGGCATACAAATATGAATAATAATAAAAAAAAGACAGAGGAAAAGAGTCCGTGTGTTCTTTTGTTTAATTTTTAAAGGAATCATTACATCTTGATCATGCAGAACAATGGTGAACCATAGAAACTTAGCTTGTAAAGAGAAAATTACCTTACATTGGTGATTCAAGATATTAGAGTTGCATTGCTTTTCCAAATTTGTTTTGCTACCCCAATGCATGATAAATGTATAATTCTTCATGTAATAATAAAACCAAAGTTTTGGCATATACCTTAGAAATATATTCACATATTTGAAGCATATTAACACCACCATTAACAAACGTATTGACCCAAAATGAGCTAATAGATCCATATTCCATATCATGTGGGGAAATGACTCTACACCCAATTTACATTTCCAATACAATAAAGTCAGCAATCAATTTTTAAACATATTGTCTGTGGTATCCTATACATGTAAAAATGAATATTTTCTTTCATTACTCTCATCTTAATGTTGTAAAAATATTTCTTAGCCATTGATATATTAACACAGAATATTCCAATCATCCATGCAAGTAACTAGTATATATGACTAAAATACCTTTTAGTTATGTATTTTAAAATATTACAGACTTTGAATCATGAATACATACACACAGATCCAATACTGATAAAAAATTAAGGAGATTTAGGTGCTTTTGGTGACATGGACAGCTATATAAATTTGATAAATAAACATCTGAATCAAAATATAAAATTGGTAAATATTGTAATTGACTGTAGGGCCATTTCTCAATCAAAGTCTTTTATGAGACATAAATGGTTTAAACACTTCATGGGCAGTACAGTGATTTAAGTATTAATAGCTCTATTTGCTGTGTGTGGGTGTGTATGAGAGAGAGTTCAGATCTGTGTTGCTTCTTAGCAACTATCTGACAGGTTTTTGGAATTGTTTTGTCATACTGTTAAAAGTGGAAAACTCTACCATGATATCAAAGGGGTCAAATAATAATTCTATAATTATGCTCAGAAAGTGATTTTTTTTACTTGATCAGTCTTGTTCCTAAAGAAGTAGAAGTCAAAATATATGCCTAGTGAGAAAGCGAGAGCCATATTTGGGGGTTTGCTTTTTTCATTTTTAGATATATTTTTAATATTCAATAATTCTAAAAAATAATTGTCATTAAAAATGGGGAAAAAAGAAGATAGAAAACAAGGGCAAATGGAAAATAAGAAAATATAGAATTATGACTTCCATCCTTCTTTTTAATGAATAGTAGCCATTTTACTCTTTTCCCTTCTTTAATCTGTTTTAATAACGACCTGGGTAATGGGCTGTGTGATGACCTTCTGAGTTCTATTGTTGTGACATCCTGGGTCTTGTGCTGTAATCTCCTGGGTCATTGGCTGCATCACCAGCTGCTACACCCTCCAACCCCCAAACTAAGCAAACTGACACATGCCATGAACACATAGCCAGACCTCAAACTCAGAGCCAAACCAAAGCCCAGAATGTTACATCACAGCCATCCGCTCAGAATATCATATCACAGAACTCAGGAGGTTACACCAAAAAACCTCAGGATGTTACAACACAGCCAACGACCTATTCCAAGTCCAAGTGATACCCTGACCCAGTTATTTTTGTGCAGATCTGTGAGAGAATCACTTACTCCAGGCAATCTTTTTCTTCTGGAACCAATGCTTTTGGTCTATCTGCTGTTTCTTTTCCTCCTAATTCCTTTCAAATTGCGGATGTCCAGGGCTGAAATAAACCTGACAGAGAAAATTGGGAGTGATGTGTGTGTGTGAGGGGGAGGGCTATGAGGTGAATTTCCCCTTCCTGTCGCAAACTTTCTACTTAAAGTATTTCCCTCAACCCCAGTTTACATAGAAGAAACACCTCCCCTCTGGAAAAATAGATAGTCAAAAAGAATTACAACTTTTGAAGTGATGTAAGTGGTTCATAATATATGTATATGTAATGCTCAGCAAGCTGTGTGCTTCAAAAGAGTGAGAGATAAAGATACCCCAGCTGTCCTTTGAATCAAAGTAGGTATGTTAATTATGCCAAATCCCACAGATAAGATCAACTGATGTTAGTTGAATAAATCATATCCAGCTTGCTGCTGGATGTGTGCAAATTCTGCTCGTGACGGGGACTCTCCTCTGGGCAATTTTCATCCCAGAAAGATGTATTATTGCTTTTCATCCAATCAATAGGAGGGCTTCCGAGAAATGTCGTAAGATAGCAGAGTTAATATTCCAGCAGCTTTTTTTTTATCATTTCACAGAATGCTTTGCCAGCCTTTCAGTCTCTGGAGAGCAATTGGCTAAGCAGTCTTAACATCAGCCTGCTTTAAACCTTTAGATCACTGAAACCTGAATTCAACTTATTACATTTTATAATGGATGGGATGGAAAGGATTGGAGTCCCAGGGTTATTTTCTATTCATGTGAGGCCCACCAAGTATATCCAATTGATCTCATCCAGTCTATTCTTAGTGCCTTCAGATCTCAGCTGTGAACATGCTTTAGATATTCTATGTCATTAACTTAAGCAGCTGATCACCCATAAAAATTTGTTGCAAATGAAGGAGGAAAAAGGAAAAGGTTGATGGACACCTTGTTAAATTCCATTTTAGAGCAAAAACATGAAGCTTGGTAAAAAAAGCTCGTGCTTTGTATAAAATGCCTTCCTTAATCCCTAATTAAAGAATCCCCATAACTCCACAGCAAAGAGCCTGGACAGCCTCAGAAATTTATTACTCTGCACTTGGATCGTCTTCTTTGCAACCAGTATTGAATTGGAGGCACACAGAGTCCTTAAAAAAAGGTGTAGCTGAGAAATTCAATCCCACTCACCCATTCAAGTCATCATCAAGAATTGCAGTAATCCAGTGTAGACATGAATATCACGCAGTCCAAAGTTATGAAACACATTCCCCACATATGTTCTCTTGTAACATTTCAGGACTAGAGATTAGCTGGGGTTGGTTTTAGTGGTGGAAATTCAAATTTTTTACTACTGGTTCTGTGGGTGTGGCGTGGTGGGCGTGCTTGGTGTGAATGGCAGGGGAAGGATACTGTAAAATCTCCACTCCCACCCCACTCTTGGGGGAAGTTTACTGCAAAATCCCATTCCCTCCCCACCTCCACTAACATGGAGAACAAAATCCCAACCATTTTGGTCAGTCTAAAATACTGGTGGAAAGGCAGTAAATCACCATAATTCCTTGGCTTCAAAAGACAATAATGCTTGTAATTCATGCCACACAAACACAGGGACATATTTCCTTTTCTTCTTTTGGTTGGATGAAAAATAAATGTGGTGCTCTCTGAGATTGGTTGTTTGTTTGCAGACTTCT
The DNA here is from genome assembly GCA_009733165.1 of Naja naja. Lineage (NCBI taxonomy): Eukaryota > Metazoa > Chordata > Lepidosauria > Squamata > Elapidae > Naja > Naja naja. Next base: position 38,178,067 of record CM019153.1, read on the forward strand.
CATTATCCAACTAGATCAGCCATGGGCAAACTACGGCCCGTGGGCCGGATCCGGCCCATTCGGCTGCTCTATCCGGCCCACGGAGCCGAAAGAGCGGAGGGTTCTCTTGCTCTCCCAGAAGGCTATGTGAAGTAATCTAACTTTTAATTTATATTAGTTCACACAAACACTCCATCCATGCTTTTGTTCTGGCCCTCCGGTCCAGTTTAAGAACCCATTGTGGCCCTTGAGTCAAAAAGTTTGCCCACCCCTGAACTAGATAGCATTAATCACTGTAGTGAGTGTGGGGTTTGCTGCCTGTTTAAATACAATAGCTTGCCCTGCCAGTGTTGGCAGGAGGGCATGGTTTTCTCCTAGGAAGTTCCTTGACTAGGGTATGGAATTGCTTTCTAATCAAGGAACTACCAAGGAGAAAATGGCAGGGCAAACTATTGCATATATAGTAAACAGGGATAAAACTACATACTCACCAGCACTGAGGGGGTTACCTAGTAGGATAATGAAACATCTATATGAAAATAACCAAGATCAGAGAGTTGAACACTGAGCTACCTATATTCTCCTTTATTGGAGAAATAAATACCATTACATAGCCATTCCACATATTCTAAGAAAATATTCTGTTTCTAATATGCAAAGTGATTTGCTTCTAATTTCCATGTCTGTATTATTGTGAACAGACAATTCATACCAATCTGGATTAATACTAATCGTATAAAATGGAGACATTATTTATATTTCCTTCCTGGCATATACCACAGGCAGACAAGCTCAATGTAAATTAAGCACTTTGTAATCTTGGCCAGAAATGGGTTTACCATGAATGGTACAGATGGCATAATTCAACTCTAATAATAAAAGAAAATTAATCATTCTGGCTGACTTCATTAGAGATGTGCAATCCAGTATAATATATTTTGACAGGGCAGTTTTGCAATCTGGTGCTTTAAATAAAAAAAATGAAGAAATATTTTCCAGGCTTGATGGAAAATGGGAAAGGATGGTCATGAATTTTATTTATTAAATGCAGACAGATGACAATTAATTTTTTCATTTCTGTTAACCTTTAAGAACCTGCCACTTTTAGAAAAAGCATTAAGACCAGAGCAAAGAAAAACATTTCTATCTACAGGGCTTCCTTTGATAATAAATGATGAAGAGTAAGACCCACAAAAATGGCAGAGAAAGAAACATTGGAGAATGAAAGCATCTTCTGCTCGTCTCATGTCTTTAAAAAAAAAACCAAAAGTCCACCAGATTTGCTAAGAGTGTGTGTGATAACTCAGTGGTTAAGGCACTGGGCTTGTTGGGTGGAAAGCTGGCAGCCCAGGTTTGAGATCCGAGTACCACATGATGGGATGAGTTCGCATACTGCCAACCTAGCAGTTTGATAGCATGCAAATGCGAATAGATAAATAGGTACCACTTCAGTGGGAAAGTAACAGCACTCTGTTATGTCATGCTGGCCACATGACCATGGAAAAGTCTTCAGACAGCATTTGCTGAATGGCTCTAAACAGATGAGCACCACCTCTTATAATGAGCAATGAGTAAAATCTGCAGGGATTCCTTTACCTTTTTACCAAGTTTGCTAAAAATTTGTCTTAGGGGAACGATCAAGGATGTCAGTCATATTTAACTATCTGTCTCTGGAGGCAGACTCTGTTCCTCCCAATTTGTTCTCAGCCAAATTCATGGCAAAATACCTTAACAACTCTTATCACTGAACCCTGTTAAGATATAAAAAAATAAGAACAAAGTCAAATTCTTCTCACAGTTCCAACAATATTTTTGGATACTTGCAAAGAGTGTTTTTAGCTTATCTGTTTCAGAGTTTTTGTCCTTTCTGGAAGCTGTGGTATGTCTCCATTGTTTTACCAATTCTATAGAAGCAAAAATTGTCAGTTATTAATTGAGAAAATGAATGGAGTTATCCTCAACTTAATCACTTGATAAGGAAAACTAAAAGGAAGATTAAATTACACGCTGCTCTAATGTTTCTGGCTTGCAATAAATTAACGTCAAGGTATTTTTTAATTTAATTTAATTTTTTTTAATGCAGCCTATTCTACAGAATTTTCAGTTTTGATTAGGAGGAAATGGGACTTGAAAAAAAACGTAATAGAAAATCTGAAGTGCAGTGGCTAAGCAATAAGTATGTAAATATACCCATTTTCTACATTTGTTTGCCTTTTATATGCATCATTTACTGTTTTTGCTGACAAACCTACATCCTGTTGCTTCTGCTACCTCTTTTTTATCTTTTGATGGAGAAGGAAATGAAGCTTAACTAGGCAGTGTCTTAGTCCAACAGGCCACTGATGGTGCATGAACACAGAAAACAGTCAGATGGATATTTATGCTTAGATCAAGGTTAATTACAATTGCAGCTCAATCAGCAGGTTGTGAGACTCACTAGGGAAAAGTAAAGCCTCCACCTGTTGTTTTTAGTGGCTTGAGTATTGCCATTCATTTGGAGTAGATGGACTTGAAAACATCCCTTTAGTATGGTGGATACAAGACTTGCAATCCTGCTGTGTGCAATTCATGTCCATTAAACAGCCCAATCACCAGCTGGAAGAAGTCAGGCTATGAACATCTTATCTCTGCATTTTTATTTTTATTTGCAATGAGTTTGTTTTGGTCTTGGCTAACAAATAAGAAGGTAAGAGGGACACGGTGGCTCAGTGGCTAAGATGCTGAGCTTGTCAACAATAAAGGTCAGCTGTTTGGTGGTTCGAATCCCTAGTGCCACGTAATGGAGTGAGCTCCCATTACCTATCCCAGTTTCTGACAACCTAGCAGTTCGAAAGCATATAAAAATGCAAATAAAAAAATAGGGACCACTTTGATGGGAAGGTAACAGCATTCCATGCCTTTGGTGTTTAGTCATGCTGGCCACATGACCACAGAGATGCCTTTGGACAGTGCTGGCTCTTCAGCTTTGTAACGGAGATGAGCACCGCCCCCTAGAGCCAGAAATGATTAGCATGTATGTGTGAGGGGAACCTTTATCTTTACCTTTAACAGATAAGAAACCAGTGGTGGTATTCAAATTTTTTTACTACTGGTTCTGTGGGCATGGCTTGGTGGACATGGTGTGGCTTGGTGGGTGTTATGTTTGCATGGAGAGACAAGACGCGGAGTGCTTCAGCTCTTTTTTATTGTGACTTTCAGCTCAGAAAGGACCCGAATGGCTCAGCCGCGGCAGCTATTTATAGCCGGCTGCCACGGCTGCCAGCCAATCAGAGTGCAGGGTTTTCCCGCATTTTTACAACCAATGATTTCAAACACTTTACAACAACAACCAATCATTTCAAACTCTGCATACATAACACCGGGTATGGTGTGGCTTGGCGGGCATGGCTTGGCAGGCATGGCAGGGGAAGGATATACTGTAAAATCTCCATTTCCACCCCACTCAAGGGGAAGGGTATACTGCAAAATCTCCATTTCCACCCGACTCCAGGGGAAGGATACTGTAAAATCCCCATTACACACTCTCACACACACACACACATGTATGTGTGTGTAGTCTGCCCTTTGAGTTTATGGTTTTTGTTTTGTTATGGTTTTATTTATTTAATAATTACTTTTTTATTATTTATTAATTTAAAAATGTGTGGGGTGATAGACATGTGTTTTTCTCGATCCTGTTTAAGCTTAGTTGCTGATGATTGGTTACTGCTAATACAGTATTGTCAGAGTGTGCACAGTGTGACTCTGTGAGACAACCCGGGAGCAATAAAATCAAATAGAGGTTTTAATAATAAAGAGTGGTTTATCTCTACAAAAGAATATACATACACATACTAGGCAAAAGTCAAACAATCAATCAGCAGCTAAAGCAGGGAAGAACACACGGAGAGAGAGATATTCCCAAACAGGGCCTCTCTTATAATACAGACTCTTAAAGTGGTAACAATCAAATAACCCTGCTGACTCATTCCTAACATTGCATCATAATTACAGCATTACAGTATTACAGCATTACAGCAGCTGGTCAGCTATTAAATCATCATTACCCTGATGATGTTATTGATGATACAGTTGCTGCTGGAAGTTGGTTCCAAGCTCCCACTACTCTTTATGTTAAGTAATGCTTTCTAACATTGTTTTCATCTTACCCTAAAGGCATTGTCTTTTAACTCATGTTTCCTGGATTGAAAAGCCATTTTCATAGTCATAGTTTAGCCACTCCTTGTTTGGACTATTGCAACAAACTCTCAATCTAAGCTACTCTATATACTTATATATACTTTATATAAGAGCCATGGTGGTGCAATGGTTAGAATGCAGTACTGCAGGTTAACTCTAGGACTTTGATTCTAAATGGCTCAAAGTTGACTCAGCCTTCCATCCTTCTGAAGTCGGTGAAATCAGGACCCAGATTGTTGGGGAAAATATGTTGACACTGTAAACTACTTAGAGAGGGTTGTAAAGCACTATGAGGTGGTATATAAGTCTAAGTGCTGTTGCTAGATGGGGCTGTTCTTGAAGACCACTTGGAAACTGCAGCTGGTCTATAGAATATAAAATCATAGGAAAAAAAGCTTATACCATCCCAGTTCAGAGGTTTTCTATTCTATTTTTGAAAACCTCCAGTGTTGGAGCACCCACAACTTGGAGATGCAAGTCATCCCGTTGATTAATTGTTCTCACTGTCAGAAAATTTCTCCCTACTTCTAGGTTGGATCTCTCTTTAACAAGATTCCATTACATCTTGTCCTACACTCTGATGCTTTGGAGAATAATTCAATCCCCTCTTCTCAGTGAGAGAATGTGTACAGAATCTGTCAGCATTAATAGTTGTGGGTCTATTTTGTTATGCTACAGGATCTTTCTATTATCAAACTGTATTGGTAGCCTGCTGCTTTCCAGGTGCTGATGGTTATGTATAAAGTTCTTCCTGGCTGAAGCTATATGAGATTATCTTGTTTCTTTTTTCTTCTTATAGTCAGTCATGTGGAATTGCATTTCCTGGATAGATGATGAAAAGAATAAAATAATTACAATCTGAATGGAAAGAATAAAATACAAGAAATATCCCAAATAGGGCATTCTTAAAGGGTAAGTTGATCTAACTCTTCTTCAGAGAAGCATTAGTTCCATTCTGACTTCAATTCTCTTTAAATTCAGTATTCATTAAAGCATCTTGCTATCCTATAGCTCAAATGACATTTACATTTGCAAAGGAAATTCCCTGGCATAATAATTTGATCTTAGCTCCTTCCTCCTTACTTTGGGGAAGGAAAATCTGGATTCTCCATTTAAGATTTATGGTGAGGGGCTAAATAAATGGACAAAATGAATAGAAACACACACACATTACCTTAGCAGGGCAATCCAAAGAAACAGAATATGTGGCACATTCATTTCCTAAACTTTATGAAGAAAACAAGATCTAAAAAGAACATATTCAGTATTAATAAGGTTTTCCCTAATTTCTTCTATGGAAAACAAGGGAATTTAATTTCAATAGATTCAAATAATATTTTTCCTGGATTTACATCTCCTATTCATTATGTGGAGCAATTCACTGAAGAAAGCAATTATGTTTTGAAGCGTTAGTGGTAAAAGGAAACCAGGCCGCCAATGAACACAGTGGCTGGACACTATCAAAGCTGACACCAGCCACAGCATGGAAAAACTCAAAGAAGTAGTACAAGATCAGATGATGTGAATAAACCTGACCCATTGAATCACCAAGAGAGAAGCATGACTGAATGAATAACATCATTGTCATCCTACATCATATTTAGCTTTGTAGAACACCAATGGAAGGAAGAAGGATAGGGAAAACAAATATTATATTTCCATCTCAACAAAGAATCTTAGATGGATCCCTTCTTCTGATAATCAAATTAGTGGGAGATATATTACATTCTTTCTCTCCAGAAATATATGGATGAAGTTGGGAAATGGATAGGGATGCAATCAAATCTTGGGTCAAAAGATACCTTTTCATGAATCATATGAGTTTACCCTATTTAAAATCACCCACAATCGGATCTGGATTGCTGCTCAAAAATCTTTGGCTTTTAGATATGCAATGTTGACAATCACCAAATGGTTGGCAAGCATTTTTATATCCATTGGCTATTCCCTCATGACATTTTAGAGAAAATTGTAGAAAATTTCCTTTAGTCATATTCGTTTTCCAGTGGGAAGTTTTTCAGGATTTTTTCTGGGTAAAAAATATTCAGTCAATATAAAACAAATAGGAAATATTAGAGACAGAGTAGAACATAAGGTTTATGTGCCTTTATATCTAAAAAATGTCCAGCATATCCTTTCAGTTCAAGTGGCATTTCAATCAATCAATCTTTATTATGGTCACAGACCAGCAAATAACTCATTAAAGCAACAATAAGAGTAAAAAAATTAAAATAAAAGACATGCATACTATATTGCAATTGATAGTGGATGAACAGTGGACAGTTAAAGTTTGCCTAATTTTACATACACCAGAATTTGACCACATTCAGGGAAACTACTCCATACTGATCTGATAACATTAGTCCTTATAGAACAGGTATGTCAAACTGGTAGCCCACGGGCCGGATATGACAGTTGCCCATTCTAGCTCTGCAAAGGCAAAAAGACATCATAATATGATTTGTTGCAATACATCACTTGATGTGATCAAAGCTGGCTGAGGAATTCTGGGAGTTGAAATCCACAAGTCTTAAAGTTGCCAAGGTTGGAGACCCCTGTTATAGAAGATGCAAAGGATGTGAACTATAGTTTCAATGGCCCCTTGTCCCCAGTGGTGCAGCCTCAGCTCGTCTGTTTTCTGGTTGTTGTTGTTGTTTGTATCAGCCCTCCAAAACCACTGTGGGAAGTATGTTGCAGTGCACTTATGTTAATGCCCTTTAGATTTTGGGGATGGTTATAAATATCTCTCTGCTTTAAAGGGGGAGTTTGACTACTCAAATAAACATTCTTAGGAAGAGCAATTCAACCTTGTTGGATTTCCAGATCTTTAATACACTGTTTAAGTGTGCTAAGTGCATACTCATACCCCATAGCAAGCATGTACGTATCTCTACTTGCGCAAGTAGTTGGCAAACGTATGTGCTTCATTTGAATGAGCAGAGGGCATGTGTGCCTGCCACTCTGACAAATGGAGATGTGCAGGCACTTGCCCGCTGCTTGCATGAAGCTATCTCCAGCCAGTCTGCAAAGCCAGAAAAGTTGGGGAACTCTGCCTTAAGTGCAACAGCAATGTTTTCTGCTTTGTGAACTATGGTGTGTAGCTTAATATATTGTATACCTAGTGGTGGTTTAGACTGGCTAAGGATGGTGTGTGTGGGGGGGAGTAAGTATAGGAAGATGTATAAACAGAATCTGATTTCCCAAGTAACATAAGGAAGGAAGGTAGAACAATTGGATCTGAATATCTACTGATTTGAAACGAGGTAGTAGAATTTCTTCCCTGTTCAAACAAGGAGAGAAAAAAATATAAAACATAATGTGCAATTTTCTGCCAAAGTAAGTACTGTACATCCTGTCCTTCTCCTGGGTTCTGTTATTCTGGGATTAAATTCTGGCACAGAGCAGTTGACTCTGTCAAATCCTTAATGAATGTTAATACATATTAATCATAATTCATTCTAAAATGGGAAGAGAAAAATAATTGGCATTCACTCTTAGTTTAGAACATATCCCCATGCTTCAATGTAGATAAAGGTTCAGGATATACAAGGAAATGCTCTTTTAATCATATCAGATGAGCTGTTCTCCTTTCTTTCACAGTTGGTATATAGTTGGTACTTCGCCATGGACTAAAGATAAAATGTCAGCATATGGCAATTAAAATGAATACACTGCGTGTGGTCCAAACATAACTAAGGGTGAAAAGATTGTGTGCATGTGTATGTGTGTGCAGACATAGAGAGACAGATAGATATTTTTTTATAGACAAACCTACAGATCACACTCAAATCTGGAAGGGTAACATACATGTAGTTGCTTATAAACTTTATCTTCTACCTAAAGCAATCAAGTATACCTAACCACTTTAATCTAGCAATGAATAAAGATTGATTGTGGCAAAGCAAGGTCTTTTTCAGGTTGTACTTTGTGAAATTTTCTGTATGTATGATTAATGTGCACTAGTTTTGCACAAGCCAGCATCCTAGCTAATAGCTAGCTTCTACTGCCATCTACAGATGGGGACTTCAAAGGAATTTTGAGAAAGTGCGTTTTTTTTTTTACATAGCCACAGATGAGAAGCTAAACAGACAGTAGTTATAATCCAGAATTAAAGATAGGAGGCAGCTTTGCTTAACCCTAATTCTGTTCAAAATTAAACAATTAGCCAGCATCTCCAAATCCATTATTTTCCAAACATTATGATGTGCGTGTGTGTTCATGCACCTTTATTTAAGGAAAATTGTGCACAAAAAGATATTGTGTCCCAGGAAATCGTGGTGAAAAGCGTGTGTCACTGAAACAGAACAACAGTATAACAGAGTTGGAAAGGGAACCTTGGAGGTCTTCTAGTCCAACCCCCCTGCTCAAGCAGGAGATCCTATATCATTGCAGACAAGTGTTTGTCCACTCTTCAATGATGAAGTGTCCAATGACACCCACCACTTCGGGAAGCATACAGTTCCACTGGTTAATTATTCTGCATGAAATTTCTCCTTAGTTCTAGGGTGCTTCTCTCCTTGATTAGTTTCCATCCATTGCTTCTTGTCTTGCTTTCTGGTGCTTTGGAAAATAGGTTGACCCCTCTTCCTTTTGGTAGCCTCTCAAATAATGGAACGTTGATATCATATTACCCCTAGTCTTTCTTTTCTCTAGACTAGCTGTACCCAATTCCCGCCACTCAATTTTTGGGCAGATGGTTTAATTAATAAAAATGAAAATGACTTAAAAGCGTAAAATATGCAGGAAATAAATGCAATACAATTTCTTGGTTGTATTGCCTAACAACTGGTACTGAAAAGTATGCTGGAAAAAATACATAAGAAATAAGTGACATGTGGCTTCTGGATTTGTGTCCCATGTCAGCACGATCAATGCTGGGGATTACTGAGGTAGTACCAAACTACCTGTGTTGTATATTCCTGGCTTCAGCTAAATTGTTTTCATGCATAATGGATATTAGTAGCTTAATCTCCACAAACGTATGTATTCTCTCTTTAAAACCTTCCAAATTGATGGTTATTATTGATGTGTGTGATAACAACTGCTCTAGTTCAACTGTGTGCTGCCTAAGAATGCATTTCCCATTATAATTTTAATAACTTCAACGGAAGGATACTTTCTTTATGGTACTTTCTCCCTACCAGGAATAGTTTTATGCATCACTATCATTTCTCCCATTATTTGCTTTCTTAGAGGACAAAATGCATACTTCTACAGCAAGAGGTGCAATTACACATTTGAATTGTTGAGAAAATTCTTACATGGAGCTGACCTGGCAATTGGTCAATGCACAATTTTAAATGCCCATTAAGCTTCAGTTCCAGTGGAGACAAGGGAGATTCACATCTGAAAATGTGAAGGACTCTCTAGGGCTAACTTCAAATTATCCTAGCAAAAGACCAATAATGAATCATTAGATGGATTTACTTAAGATTTAAATTCAAAATGGCTCAACCGTTCTTGCTTATAAGTTTGATTAAAGGATACCAATATGTTTTGCTATTTAATATCCTAGAATATTCTTAATAGGATGAAAAGATTCCCTGTTTACATACCATTGAGCTAGAATCAGATAATCTGGTGCTAGAGTAAGGGTGACAAATTTCTTGGGACTTTGTTGTTGTTTTTGTTGATGCAGGTGGTGGTATTCTTAAAAGCTTCCTAGAGCCTCATAGAACATAGTGGCCACCGTTGCTATGCTAACAATAGAATATGAAGATATGAATTTGGTGGGTGGAATATTTGAAGGAGAAGAATTATCATTCCTTTGCATTCATCTATATGCAGAAATAAAGATTGATTTTTGTGGAAACTGAAAGAAGTGGAACATATGTTTTTAGTATTAAAGAGCTATGGTGGTGCAGTGGTTAGAATGCAATACTGCAAGCTACTTCTGCTGATCATTGGCTGCCAGCAGTTTGGCAGTTCGGGTCTCACTGGCTCAAGGCTGACTTAGCCTTCCGTCCTTCCTAGGTTGGTAAAATGAGGACCCAGATTGTTGAGGGCAATAAGTTGAGTCTGTAAACTGTTTAGAGAGGGCTGTAAAGCACTTTGAAGTGGTATATAGGTCTAAGTGTTATTGTTATTAATCAGTCCTACTTCTTACTTATCTAGAAGTAAGATATGGCACCCACATTTTATGATACTTTTCTTCCCATCCATATTTTTAAGTTTTGCTTCCAAATATCTTGGTCCTAAGAAAGAGAAACTATAGCCATTCAGTTGAAAAGTAGAAGAAGACAATAAATGTGCTGTTGGATTTGTTATAGATGTCTGCTTTGGACCTAGAAAAATTCTATTAAACAGTTCAGCCTCTGCTGGGCATCTTACCTTTAACTTAATTTATTAAACTTAAATTATTGAAGTGATGCATGACAAAAAACATAGAGACAGAAAGAAGATGAAGTCACTACATACATTTCTTGTCTTTGCAACAAAAAATAAAGGTTGATGAATAATCTAAGATCACAACCCTACAACAATTTGGAGTTGCAAACATGCCACTTTTATTTCTCCAGGGATCTAAATAATTATAAATTACAAAGTTGGAATTGCTTCCTTGCTATGATTCTCTATGGGAAAAAATAACTTTAAAAAGGCTCATATTAAAAGATCTGCACCTGAAGACCTTAGACATTTATATTTCTGCATTCAATATCTAACCTTTCTCAGCTTACTAACTGACTATAAAGTACAGTCTGTTGCTTTTTAAAGGGCTTTACAAAAAGAACCCATCTGACTGAGGTAGTATGAATGAAGTTGGACAATTATTTCCTTCCCAAGTGACTTGTGTGCATTTTCTATGTAACTTCCCCATCATTGCAGAAGAATGATTTTAATAATGAGGGATTGAAGTGGCATGCCCCATTTTTCCCAGTATAAAATGACTTATCTTCTGATGTCTTGTGCATAGTATGGCTTGTTAAAACTGTTAGCTTTCCCACAGGCCTCTATAACTCTCCTCCCTTAATTAGTCATTTACTCACACAGTTTAGCTCAAGGGGGTTATCTCTTTTCTTTAGAAGTTCTTTTCCAAGGCTGGACACCTGGCAGAAAATGGGATAGATAGCCTGGTACTACCTCAAATAAACTTTTGATAACTGCAAGGCAATAACTATAAAGCAACATATACTCTCAAACCCAATACCTGGAGAAGACAGGATAAATAGATGTATGTTAATGGCAATATATTTTGTAAAATGTCCTTGGCAATTATTCAAATGTTTGGGTTTCATCCAAGCTATTAATAGGGTGTTATGTTATTTACAACCCTTATATTTTGTAAAACTATAAAATATGACCAACACAGGACATATTTTAGTACAGGTTTACCAGAAAAGGTGTTATACACTAGTCAGAATAATCTGAAGAACATCATATCAGGAAGAGGAACAGCCATATTCTAAAGGATGTAAAATTCTGAACTCTACTTATACTCCTCTATTGAATGTTGCTCCCATCTTGTTATCTATTCCTGATCCGTGGATATTTCCTGTGCATATGTTAGATTAATTCAATAATATTATTTAGCAATAATAAATATTTACTAAATTTATATGCTGCCCAGTCCAGCGACGCTGGGTGGTTTATAAATCATTAAAAACTTTTAAAAATAAATAACAATATAAGAAACGCACAGAAACAAAGATGGCAAACCAAAAAAACAAACAAATCTCCATGGGAACAGGGAAAAGGAAGAAAAGGAATATCAATCACTTTCACCAAAGGCCTTGCTAGGCATTGCTTAATAAGGCCTTTTCAGCATTTATGTCATGTGGTTGTTGCTTTCAAAGCTACAAACCTCATGCTGACATTTTAGCACGGCAAAACAACACCCGTGGATTTTACTCCACTGCTTTGAGTAAAGTTTAAACTCATTTTAGCTTTTAGCTGATATTGACACTCTTGAAATTTGCAATTGCAGATCTAAGTACTGCAGCTGAAAGAGGCCCCACAAAGTTGGCATTGTTTTTTAAGACCCACAAACCATGGTTGACTCTTTTCTATGTTTTGGTTCAAGCGAGGATTCAGAATCAAAGCTCTTTGTCCAGTTCATGCCTCATGTCCAGTTTTATGCCTGGTTCAGATAATACTTTTGAAAAAACTACCAAATAATAATACCTGGGCACATCATGGCTATTGAGAGTTCATTAGCATGTCCATGCGCAAACTCAAATGAAAGAGAAGGTTGTGTTAAGGAATCATGTAACATTCATAGGATATGAAAGGTGAGAAAGTATGACAATTTGCCATGGCTAACTGACCATGGCCAACTGACCACATCCAACTTGCCATGGCCAGCTTGCCGCAGCAAACTCACTACTGCCAACTCACCATGGCCAACTCACAGAGGCCAATTCGCCATGGCCAACTCACTGTGGGAACAACTCACTGCAGGACAAGAGTTGTACTTCTATCGAAGAAATGGTGGAATAGAATCATTAAAGAAAGGATGTAAAAGGAGGAATAAAATGAAATGTGAATGATAATTAAAATAATTGTTAAATTGTCTTGCAACAAGTTGTCCCATGGCAAGATGGCCATGATAAGTTGGCCATGGAGAGTTGACAGTGGAGAATTGGCCATAGCAAGTTGTCCCATTCTGAGCTTGGTTTATGTGGTGTTCAATAGCATTGTTGTAATAGCTCATAATTCTTTGTTTTAGAAAGCTTTGAAAAAGCAAAAATGTTTTGCAGATGTTTAGGGCACACATTTCTCCCTTACATTTTTGAAAATGTTTCCCAAAATTGATTTCTGGCCTAGTCCAGTATGCTGCACAATGTCTGATATGTTCCTCTCCAATGGAAACTCATAATAGTGATGCTTCCTGGTATACTGTATAAGTTTATCATTGAACACATAACAAAGCAAAATGGACAATCTATTTCAGACAATCCCAAAAGCTTTTACAATTTAGGTAGACGTGCATTCCAGATTTCTCAATTTTGCTAAAGAAAGGAAAAAGATGGAGGGAGAAATATTTTAATAATAATAATAATAATAATAATAATAATAATAATAATAATAGGAAGTGTTCGACTAGTGATCCCAGCATAGTTATCTCATTTGCTGTGTACAGTCATTTTTGTGTCAAATAACAACAACAACAACAAAAACAACAAATAAGCTTGGTTTTTCTCCCATAAACCCTCTTCTATTTCTTAGTGAAAGTCTAAAGTTCTGGCTGATCAATCCTTAGACATATTTGGAAACATTCCGTGATAGCGGATTGATACTCGTAAGCTGAATTGTGCTTGCATTAGTCTGAATTGTTTCTTGATTTAACCATTGTCTTTCAAAAATAACTTTGGCTCATAATCAGCTGCTGAGTTTCACAGAAGACTACATGACACATCTTGCCTTAGACATTCTCTGGCGTGCTAATTGCTTTGTAGTTAAAGACAATTCTGTTTTGAAAAAGTTGATAACTTGGCAAGTATGGGATGGAACCAATTTATCTTCGTCAGGCAGTTTCACTGAAGGGCCTTGAAAAGGGAGGGGGGGAAAGCCTCCAATATCACATAGAAAGAATAATAGGCAGATCTCAGTTATGATTGCTTTGTCCCTTGGAGATTATATTTTGAAATATATGGAAATGTATTCAGTCATGCTAAGGGCTAAAGTATTCATTATCCTGAATGTATAGCATTTAGCTGCATCATCACTTTCTGTAATTAATTATATATTCAAGGATCCACAGTGATGGACAAAGCATTAAAATCAGTTTGTTCTCTGCCCATGTGATCTGGGCAATCTGCCCCTTTCCACTACACATGTCAAAAACTCATCTTGATGTCTTTGGATCTCCTTCTGATAGTGGGGGGAAATCTTTACTTATAGTGCATTCTTCTGCTATTTGAGCAGGATATATACTAATTTAGCAATTATTTAAAAGATGCCATTGCACAGTACACTTCATGCATATCATATGTCTTCTCATACTCCTTCCTGATGTTGCTGTGATGTGGCACTGCTATATCTATCATCACCACTTTCTTCTGTTCCTTATCTACTATGACAATGTTTGATTGATTGACTTATACCTCCCTCTTTCTCTCTCCCTTTCTCCCTCCGTCCCTCCCTCCCCCCACTTTCTGTCTCTGTGTCTCTCTCTCCCTCTCTATCATCTATCAATTTCCCTTCTGGATATCAAGAATGAGGTATCTTGGTAATGAACTCTATCTTATAGAAACATTCTTATAACTTTCCTTTCATTTCTCATTTCCTTCCCTTCCTTCTTTCCCTTTTCCCCTTGCCCCTCCCCCTTTTCCTATTCCTTTTCCCCTTCTTCATTCCATTCTCCCCTTTCCTTTCCCTTTCTTTCCACCTTTACATACATAGACACATAGACACACACACACACATATGATATGATATGATATGATATGATATGATATGATATGATATTTATGTTTTCTCAAGGCACCTAAATCTCTAAAAAATGCTGCCAATCAAGGTTGGCTATAAATTGGACAATGACCTGATGTAAGGTAAGGTAAGGTTGCTTTTCTGACCTGTCTGTCTTGATTATCCATTTTGCTTAATGGATAAAAATATAAAATATTTAAAACAATATTCATGATTCCACAAATGCAGTTAGGCAATGAACCAGCATCTATGCTAAGGCAAAGAAGATATTTTTTAAAAAAAATCCAGAAGATCAAGCAAATTTATATCCAACAGGAGATGCTAGAATTCTTGTCTATGCAAATTACTTCTATTTGTACAACACAGCAGGTTGCTAAGCACAGCAAAATATCATTGATTGCACTTATTCCCTATGGTCGGCATGACTGAAGTCATATTCTATATGCATTTTATTTTAGGCTGTTGGAAATTTGCATCCAGTGTTTCAAACGTTGGCCTTTTTACCTGTGAAAACATAGTGCATAAAGCATGACAACTGGCTGAAAAAAGGCTACTGTCTCATCCATCATTACCTATTATGCTGAAAGAAGAAGAACTCAGCAAAACTGGCAAATATTTTCCATTTAACAAAGTCAACCTAATTTTTTTTCTAATATGCATGTCCAAAGCAGTGCTGTGAAGAAGCAGTATTATTAGCGTGTCCAGGATAAACAATGGAAAACATGAATAAAGGAGAATGTAGTTATGCTCATCAGAAAGAAATTGAGTCTTTGTTCCATCCAATTGCAAAGTGAGAAGAAGTCCAGCAGGGATACAACCTGGGAACCTTCAGAGGTCCTAGGATCCTTCTTCAGAGAAGAATGGAATAGAATAGAATAGAATGGAATGGAATGGAATGGAATGGAATGCAATGCAATGCAATGCAATGCAATGCAATGCAATGCAATGCAATGCAATAACAGAACAGAACAGAATTAACTCTAACCCTAACCCTAACCCTAACCACACAAAAATCATCACAACAACATTATCCCTAATTATAACTTCAAAAAGGGCAACTATGATCTTATAGACAACAATCTCTCATCACTTGATTGGCAATCTCTATTCACTGGATTAAGTACTGTTGAAGACCATTACAATATATATTTTACTTGAAGTCAAAGAGTCATCAAACTATATGTACCAATAACAACTCCCCAAACCAGAAAAAAAACAGATTACCCATAACAATAAGGAAAATTCAATCCAAAAAAAGATCACTTTGGCAGAAAAACAAATCTGGTCACGTTGCCAACTTCAAAAGCCGATACAAAATTTATGCCACCAGATAAAGACTGAATGCACCAATTATCACATTAAACAAGAGGAAAACCTTCTACGCACAAATTCCACCCACGCTTTCTACAATTTTGTAAACAACAAACTAAAAGACTCAAGATCCATCCCACCCCTGAAAGGACCTAATAGTAAAGACTGTAATGATGACACCATCAAAGCCAACCTCTTTAACACATTCTTTGGCTCAGTATTTGTAAACAGCAATGGATCATGCCCAGTATTTCCTAGTCAAACCACAGACAACTACAATGATCTAATACATATTGATTTTACAGAAGACAATGTTGAAAAAGCACTATGCAATCTAAAACCATCTCTATCTATTGGACTGGATGGAATATGTGCCTACTTCTTAAAAAAGCTATCCGCTGCCATAGCCAAACCTTTAAGCATAATCTTTGAAAAATCTTTCAGGACCAGCTCCTTGCCAAACCTATGGTCACAAGCCACGGTCATCCCCATCTTCAAAAAGGGAGACCCCAATCTAGTCAAAAATTACAGACCAATCTCTTTATGCTGCATCATCCGTAAAGTCATGGAATCAATTATTAACCAATCCATTATCCTCCACTTAGAGACAAACAACTTACTCTCAAATAAACAATTTGGTTTCAGAAAAAAACTATCCTGTAATCTACAACTCTTACACTGCAAAACATATGGACTACACAACTTGATTAGGGCAAAGCAATAGATGCAATCTACATTGACTTCTGTAAAGCCTTCAATTCAGTGGTACATGACAAACTACTACTAAAACTAAGATCTTATGGTATCTCTGGACAACTGCACAACTGGATAGAAGCATTTCTGTCAAACAGACAACAAATGGTCAAATTTGGAAGCGCCCTATCAAATTCTGTACCTGTCAACAGTGGTGTACCCCAAGGCAGTGTTCTAGGACCAACTCTCTTCATACTCTACATAAATGACCTCTGTGATCACATTAAGAGCAACTGCATTCTCTTTGCTGATGTTGTAAGCTATTCAACACCACAGACAATACTGCTACCCTTCAAAAAGACCTCGACTATGTATCAGAATGGTCAAACAAATGGCAACTTCAAATCTCAACAAATAAATGCTCTGTCTTACATATTGGCAAAAAAAATCAGAAAATAAAATTCAGGCTAAATAGTCAAGACCTTGTTGATGATCCAAACTCTGTCAAGGATCTTGGAGTACTCATCTCTAATGATCTAAGTGCTAGAGCCCACTGTAACTACATAGCCAAAAAGTCATTAAGAGTTGTTAACCTAATCCTACGTAGCTTTTTCTCTGGTAATATCACACTACTAACTAGGGCATGTTGCTAGACCAATACTCAAATACAGCTCATCAGTTTGTAACCCACATCACGTATCTGATATTAACACAGTTGAGAAAGTCCAGAAATATTTCACAAGAAGAGTTCTCCACTCCTCTACTCATTGAAGAATACCTTATGCCACCAGACTTGAAATTCTAGACCTAGAAAACCTAGAACTACACCGCCTTCGGTCCGATCTAAGTATAGTATATAAAATCATACATTGCAATGTCCTATCTGTCAATGAATACTTCAGCTTCAACCATAACAATACAAGAGCACACAGTAGATACAAAGTCAAGGTTAACCGCACCAAACTTGATTGCAGGAAATACGACTTCAGCAACAGAGTGGTCAATGTCTGGAATACTCTACCTGACTCTGTCGTTTCTTCCCCAAACCCCAAAAACTTTAACCTTAGACTTTCTACTATTGACCTCACCCCTTTCCTAAGAGGTCTGCAGGGGGCATGCATAAGCGCACCAATGTGCCTACCATCCCTGTCCTATTGTTTCTTTTATTTCCCTTATATGTATTCATTTCATGTATTCATAACTATGTTTACCCTTATACTTATTATCTTGTAAGCGATTGACAAATCAAATAAATAAATAAAATAAATAAATAGAAAAGGAAGAGAATGGAATGGAATGGAATGGAATAGAATGAAAGGGGAAAACAGAACAGAATAGGAAGAGAATGGAATGGAATAGAATGAAATGGAATAACAGAACAGAACAAGAAGAGAATGGAATGGAATAGAATGAAATGGAATAACAGAACGGGAAGAGAATGGAATGGAATGGAATGGAATAACAGAACAGGACTAGATTAGACTTGATTTGACTTGACTTGAATTCTTATTGGCCAAGTGTGATTGGACTTCAGTGAATAAGTTCACCATGTGCATAAAAGATATAAGTAATAAATCATGATCATAGTAATCATAAATACATTCATCATGAATCATAAGATACATTTAGTGATTGTCATAAGATACTAAATAAGCAATCAATATAAATCATACTAGAAACCAATAAACAATATAAATCATAAAGATACAAGCATCAAAGTTATAGTCATAAGTAGAAAAGGAAATAGGTAATAGGCAGGATGAGAAGAATAATAGTAATACAGTCTTAGTAAATAGTTTGACAATGTTGTGGGAATTAGTTGTTTAGCATAATGATGGCATGTGGGGGGGGACTGTCCTTGTGTCTAGTTGTTCTGGTGTACAATGCCCTATAACAACTGTCTCCAAACTTGGCAAGTTTAAGACTTGTGGACTTCAACTCCCAGAATCCCTGAGCTAACATGACTGGAGGAGGAATTCTGGGAGTTGAAGTCCACAAGTCTTAAAGCTGTCAAGTTTGAAGACCCCTGCCCTATAACATCATTTTGAGTGTAGAAGTTGAAACAATTTATTTCCAGGATGTGAGGGGTCTGTAGATATTTTCACAGACCTCTTTTTTAACCCTCTTTTTTTTTACAAAGCCCTCTTTTTTTAGCACAATAACAGAGTAGGAAGGGACCTTGGAAGATCCCTGCTCAGGCAGGACACCGTATACCATTTGAAACAATGGTATATGGTGGTTTGACCCTCAGTCACCTAATCCTCTTGTTGCTCTTCTCTGACTTCTTTCTAGAGTCTCAACATCTTTTTTACATTGTGGTGACCAAAACTGGATGCTGTAATTCCAAAACATTATAAAGTGGTATTAACACTTTCACCAGGGGATGGGATCCAACCGGTATAACTACCTGTTCTGTCGCTCTGTGTCGTGTGCTCATGCGCGTGCACACGCAAGTCGCGTGAGTCGCACAAGTACAATTTACAACCTGCTGAGCTGCCCAGACAGCTGAGCAGCGCTGCATGCAAGTGCGCAGCGGTTGGAAAAGCCCTTTTTTCCTCCTTTTTCAACCGCAGCTGTGTTGCGCAAAGCAGCTGCGGTTGAAAACGCAGGAAATAAAGGTCAGGTAAGAGCCTGGGCTGATGGGTGGGCCAAAATAGCATCAAACATAGAAATGGTTCTATGTATGCTCTCTGTTTGCTGCTCTTCAGAGCAACTGGTCCTACAGAAGTGGACAGAACCAGTAGAATCCCACCCCTGACTTTCACATAACCTTGATTCTATCCCTTTGTTAATACAGACTAGGACCACATTGGCTTTTTTGGCAGCTGCAGCATACTGCTGGCTCATATTTAAGTGATTGTCCACTAGGACTCCAAGATCCCTCTCACAGTTACTACTATTGAGCCAGGTACCACCTATTCTGTACCTGTGCATTTTGGTTTTTCTTACTTATATGTACAGACTTACTTTATTCTCACCATTGGATTTTATTTTGTTAGGTAGGGACCAGTGTTCAAATCTGGCAAGGTCCTTCTATATCTTAACTCTGTCTTCTGGAATATTGGCTGTTCCTGCCAGCTTGGTGTCATTGATGTAGATATTGAAAAGTATTGGGCTTAGACTTTGTTTCTGTTGAGATATCAGTCTTATTTTGTGATGCTAGTTAGGTCCAAATTCCTGGGCAGTGTGCATAAATTGGTAAAAATATTCCGTATTTTTCAAGTGATAATATTATTTTCACAGTGACTATGAGTTGTGAGTGGGTGGGGAAAGTTTGTTATATTGGAAGAGAAAACATCAATCTTTGTTGGTAGCACTCATTATCCTGGAATGAAATGAGTTCTTTTGGGATACATTAATCATTAAGGATATTGAGTGTGATTCCCTAAATGGTGATTCTCCAACATATATTATAACAATGTTGAAGCAAAATATATATTTCTTACAAGCATACATGCCAGGCCAGAGATAATGCATTTGATTTTATACACAGCCACACAACATAACTATGAACTGTGCAATAAACTAACTCAAGAACGTCCTGTAGCTCATTAAAACCTTGCCTTCAACATTTTTACAGTTCCCTCATGAAAAAAACAGTTATGTGAACGCGGATACTTAGACAAGTAACTTCTATAACTATCCTATTTTCCAGGATCCAAAACACTTCATGGAAAGCTGAACATTAGAATATGCACCTCCCATTCAGGAATGCACCTCCCATTCAGGAATGAAGGCAGAATTCACATATGAGGATGAGGAATATGAAAATGTTTCCTGACAATGCTCCCCTTTGTGTTGCGCCCATCATCTTCTAAACATGGAGGGTATATGAAGCAGAAAACATCTTCTGTCAGTGGAGGCTATTTATATGATTTAATATCGAAAAACAGGTGCTTGAGTCATGCAGAAATTCTTCACATACCAGAGAATCTTCACAAAAAATGCTTTAATCAAAGTGGTTCAGGAAGAAGGAACCCTTATCCTCATTCTAGCAAACCAGTATGAATGATGATCAGTTGGCCCCACCCACCTGTCCCCACCCTATCCTGTCTTACATTTCCTTCTTTTGAAGCTCAGCTGATTCATGCTGCAAAATGGATTATTGAACCTCAGCTGTTCTACTCACTGGGGAAGGCTAGAAGGTGTGCTGGAGAGATTCAAATTGGTGTTTATTGAATGTTCCATGCATGCACAAAGCATGTGCTCACAGAACCAGTTGTTAAACCAGTTGCAGCCATACTGGTTATCCTCATAATGCAGACAATATATCTCAGTCAATCAGCTCAGCTACCCATGGAATAAGTATGATCCAACTCAGTTTGAAAATAACTTTTCACTCTCAGAAGTTTTCCGGACATCTAATTCATTAAAAACATAAAAACCTATGTCTTCTAATATGATGAATGTAAATTACTGCTGGCATATATTCCCTCTGCGTTCTGGTGATGCTAAACATCTGATGAGTCCACCAAATGCTGATGTAAAAGCAAAAAACAATGATTAAATCAAGGTATTTTCTTTTTACTGTTTGAAAAAATAATGGGATGAATTTCACCCTAACCCAATCCCATTATATGTTAAGCACAGGATTGGAGAATCCATTACAGCTGAAAATATTTTATCCTAGTAGACACTCAGAACATGACTTTTAGAAAGAGCAGCCTCTGCTTTAAATGCATTTTTTTATCTGGGCTCAGATTGAAGTGGAAGAGTTAATGATTTCTGGAGGTAGTGTTTACATGCATTCTCTCCTTAAAGAGGTTTACTAACAGGACAACAATAGTCACAGCTTCTGGAAATTAGCAGAGATATTTTCATTTCAACAGAAGTAGAACTGCAGTGCTAGTATCTCACTAAGTAATAAGCTACTTTATGTTGGGCAACTTTGAATTACAAATTCATTTTATATAAAATACTACAATTAATATTATTTGCTTAAGTTAGACTTTAAATACGAAATGGAATGATTGTCATCTGCATAACAGTCCTTTGAAAAAGTTCCTCTAAATAATTTATTTCTTTAGTATATATTTATCATATCAATCCACATTGATTTTTGAGCAAAATGACTATCTGTAACTGACAATAACAAATGGACTCTTTTGTTTTTCTATTTCTACTTTTATGTTTGTGTTGTATGACTTACCTTAGGGAATTTGTACTAAGAGTTTTCCTCTGAAATATTAATTTTATTGCATAGTCTTTCCAACATGTACTTTTACATTTGATATTATTGTCCATGCTTCCATCTCTTCCTTGGTATTCAAATGAACTAGGCTACCTTATGTTTCAAAATGTGGGTGTGAGCCATAGAGGGTAAAGAGGATGGCTTTGATGAAAAGAGGGAAGATCCATCATCGAAGCAATAAAAAGGAAAATATTGCTTGAGTGTAACAAGGGAGGAAGATTATGAATGTCTCAGACACACCCACACCCATACAGACAGACAGACACATTCCTAATTTATATTAATATGAAAAGGGACTAGGGGAAGAACAATCAGACTTGCAAGGTTCTGTGACTACAGCTGTTTTAATAAAAGTAGCTCTAAGTCTACACAGTGTCTGTTTCTTATACTGCTCTGCCTCATCGGATGGATAGAATACTGGAACATTATGTTCTTCTAATGTAAGGAATACTGCTAAAAATTCTAAAGTTCAAGATGCAACGTAGAAGATAAATGAATATTACACATTTGGACCAGATGGACATTATAACTGTGGAATCACATTGACTCTTTTTATTTAAGAAACTAACTCAGTTCAAGTATTCCATAGAAGTGGGGTAACTCACCTCTGCCAACTCACTGCAGCCAACTCACTACCACCAACTCGCCACAGGACAACTTGCCATGGGACAATTTGACAATTTAACAAAAGTAATTAAATTAAATTATTTAAAATAAATAAAAAATAATTTAATTTTTGTCATTCGTATTTCATTTTGTCCTTCCTTTTCCATCCTTTCTTTAATGATTCTATTCCACCATTTCTGAATGTGATGTAGGGAGATGTCTAAATAATAATAAGGACATCACAATAATACACAGGCAAACAACCGATACAAACTCAAGGTAAACCGCTCCAAACTCAATTGCAGAAAATACGACTTCAGCAACAGAGTGGTCAACGCCTGGAACGCCCTACCTGACTCCGTTGTTACAGCCTCAACCCCTCACAGCTTCAACCTCAAACTGTCTACCATGGACCTCACCCCATTCCTAAGAGGTCCTTAAAGGGGGTGTGCATAAGGCACCAGTGTGCCTACCATCCTGTCTTACTTTTCCCATTTATCTGTATTTACTTCTTTTGTTCATATTTATGTTCATACCTACACTTTTTATCATGTACATGTTTGACAAACAAATAAATAAAAATAAAATAAATAAAGGAGGGGGAAATTCTGCAGTAATTCTCGGACACAAAAGGTTTCTTCTTACTGGTATCCAAAGCAAGGATTCCTTGGGGAACCAAGAATTCTTTGAGTGAAGCTAGGATGGAAGAATATGTGATACATTTAAAAAAACAATCATGTAGTTACAGGTAGCCATTTTTACCTTACAGGTAGCCATTTTTACTTTTTATCACTCCCTCCTCCCTTAAGCTGTCATAAGTAAAAAAGGTTTATAAGGGATGCTGATTAGATAAATATTTCCTATCTGAAAAGGAGTTTGTTGACTTCTAAAATGAATTGGTACCACCTACACAATGTTGCTGCACAATTAAAAAAAATACTTTTTAAAAATCGGCTCATTCCAAAATTCACTTTGAAAATGAAAGAGTATGAAAGAGAAAGTCTAAAAACCTGGAGAGATAAAAGCTGAATATAAAAAAAAATTATAACCTCCCTTGAAATATTTCCATGACAAAGCAGGAAGCTGTGGTCATCTTAGTATCCTCCAGTCCACTAACCTCTAATGTAAGGCTCTTCAAACTTAGCAAGTTTAAGACTTGTGGACTTCAACTCCCAGAATTCCTGAGTTAATATGACAGGAGGAGGAATTCTGGGAGTTGAAGTCCACACGTCTTAAAGCTGTCAAGTTTGAAGACCCCTGCTCTAATGTGATATTGCTCCTACTTTTCTGTTACAATTCCATTTTTCTTGTCATTTTGGAGGAAAAGAATTAAGAGCCCTTGAAATGCTAATTTTCAGCTAGCATTTAGTCATGTCTTGACAGAAAGTGGGATTCCAAACAAGGCTGGGAGAACAATTTTGACATTTCCCAAACAATCACTTGCTTTGTAGAAGACATGGAAATTTATGGAGATTTTAACATAGTTAATGAAATGCAACATTATGCCCTATCCAGGGGAACACGATGTTTCCTGGAAAATAAAAATAAAAAACAGAGGGGCTGTAATTTGATGGAACTTTATGAGGTTTACTGGTTTTTTTTTCTTGTTAATATTTAAAAACTGAATATGTATGAGACCCATTTAAAAACAGGAAAAAAAATCAATTTTATTATTGTTTGTTTAACAGATGAATCATTAATGCATACTGACTTTTTATTAATTCAGCAATCATAATTTTATTCGGATATCCAGTGTGCCGACAATACTTGTCAGTTCTCAATTAAATCTGATGTACTGTTAAAAAACCCTGCTTAGACATATTAGTTGAAATACGAACATTACTTATTAATGGAATTCTAATATTTCTGCAGCAGTGTGGCTTGATTTAATTTTGATTCAGCATCATCTTCATAACTCAAAATCAGATTGCACATAATAAGCATTCAGCCACCATTTACTTGATAGAATCAACTATTATTTCTATCAACATGTACATCAACTGAGTTGATTTTAATCACTGCACAATATTCAGTTTTACTGAAAACAATGCTGTGTCACTTAACATATTAAGTGGATTTAGTCCAGACAGCACTCTATCAATGTAACATTATGGATTTATTTGTGCATTCAATTTTTGATACATTCACATTTTACTGACCCTTAATTGGGTCACACTGAGAGATCCTCTTATAAATAGCATTTGTCTTGCATCAGGTTTCTTCACTGAACAAGACAAATGTTAATATATAACTAGTGATTTCCCTTAGGTATGAGCATGTAATATGCTGTTTTTTTGAATGCTAACAGTTTATTACTTCGATTAATGCTATAGCATCAGCATGTCTATACCTATTAGTAAACAACTGGATTATTACATTGTTTAAATCAGCAGTGTCAGGATTTGACAAATCTGTAGTCGTTCTATCTAAGTAATTTTATTTATTTTTATTAAAACACAGAGTTGTGTCCTACTAGACTTTTTAGGACAAACAGAATAATTAAACTTATTAATAACTAGCTCAATACCCGTGCTTCACTACAAAACTATGTGGTCAGGCTTAGTTTTGGGGGAGAAAAATAAGGGGGAAAATTGTGCCTCTGCCTACCAGTATTCATCAGTATTCATCTGGCTAGCGTCCTGTCAGTGTGTGAGAGAGTTGAGGGCTGTTTGGAAACTGAAACAATATTTGCTGTGTGTGCAAGAAGGAGACAGCAAGGAGCCTGGGCATAGCTTAGCTCAACTATTCTGTACTAAAGCTGCTTGGTGCTGTGAAACTAAAACTGAAACTGAAACTCCTCTCCTCTGCTTGTGTTTTGCATTTGGAACAGATTTCTTTTCAGAGCGGGAGGGGCAATAGAACTCCTTAGCATCAGAGCATGTTAATAATAATATAGGAAATACTAATGCTCTGATGGTCATTTTGAAAAATCCTTTCTTAGTAAGCACCTAGAAGCCAAGAGGAACATACATGCCAAATTTCAAGTTTGTAGGCTTTATGGTCCTGGAGATTTTGTGATGAGGCGTGAGTGGTATTTCACTTATACATATATAGATAAATACATTGTCTTTCCTTTAAGCACCATTTGCTAAATCTCCACAATACAGAAAAGTGCCTTTTGTCTGTTTATTCATCCCTAAATGGATCTTGAAGCTTTTCCCTATCCATATGTGTTGTTCTTCTACCTGCCTTCTGTCATTTGCTCAACCATTATCATTAACAATAAGCAGAATAATTCTGCTTTCTTTTGTGAGTTATGCAGGATGTGTCTAATTACATTCTCTTAGTTGTTTTAAGCATGTATTTTCCACCCAACAGCATTTCCCCCAAGAATGCAACACAAGAAGCAATTCTATCAGCATAATGCAGGTGTTTACCAACAAAAGCAAAGACAAAACAAGAAAGCCTTGTTCTTCAAATCTTTTGGCTGAACTTTGTTTGAGCACATTGACTATATCTGTCCCATTGGGCAACGCAAATGCAAATGATGAAGTCACATCATCTACATAGAATGAAAAGCCCAACTGTACCACTTCAGGTGTAAAAGAGAAATGGGCCACTTTGTTGTGTGATAACGATAATTCCGTTCCCCAAGCAGATGAAGTATTCCATAATTTATCTACTGGTAGTACCATAATAAGGACCAGGGCTGATTTTTTTTTCAGCTTACTATTGGCTTTTTTGTGAATTTATGAATGATATTTAAGCAGGACACCTATGAAATGCAGACCACTCTCATTTCCAACCAATCCTTCTCTGTTTCCCTTCAAAGAGGCTCAGAGTCACGCTCAAGAAAATGAGAACATGTTAGTTCGGTCACGTTGGGTCATTTTAAAGTGGGAGGGATTAAAAGTAAAAGTGGGATAGGCTGTCTCCCTCATTCCCATGCATATTTTGAGGAAAAGCATTCACCACTGAAGTTTGTTTGTTTGTTTATTAGATCTATACTGCTGCCCATTTGCACATGGCAACTCAAGGTGGCTTACAGAATATAAAACCTAATTTAAAACAATAAAACTAATAAAAAAGAATCAAATAAATTAATATAATATAATAAAATCACCCCCACCCTGGTGACAGCAGATCACACGAGCTATTTAATGGGTTCCATCCTGCTCTGGGTTCCTCAGGCCCGCTGGCAGAACTAGGCCTTCAGTGCTTTCTGGAAGAGTGTTAGAGTGGGGGCCATTCTGATCTCTGGGGGAATGATGTTCCAGAAAGAGGGAGCCACCACGGAGAAGGCCCTTCTTCTGGGTCCCACCAGATGTATCTCCTTAGGGCAGTGGTGGCTAACCTTTTTGGGCTCCTGTGCCAAAAATTGTGTGCTCCTTTGCACACATGTGCCAGCACCCAGAAGGCAATGTGTGCAGGACCTTCACGCTCCCCGCACATGTGCGCGTGATTCCCCCTCCCACCACCCCCTTATCTGCATTGTGCCTCCCAGCTGATTTTCGGCTTCCCAGAGGCTCGAGGGAAGCCTCTGCAGCCTTTGTAGACCAAAAAATGGGTCCATTTTGTCACTTCCAATATTTCTGGAAATACAGGAAGTGACAAAACAGGCCTGGTTTTCAGCCTACAAATACTGCAGAGGCTTCCCTTGAGCCTCTGGGAGGCAAAAAAAGGCTTCAAATGGGCCAAGAATCAGCTGGGAGGCACGCACATGCGCAGTGAGGTAAGTTTGCCTGGGGCTTGCGTGCCTGCACAAATGGCTGCCACAGGTTCGCCATCACAGCCCTAGGGGATGGGATTCACAACATTCCTTGCCTCCCTGCTCTGGTGGGTAGATGTGACTGGCAAGAGATGATCCCTCAGTAGGCTGGGTATGGGGAGCTGCATTGGACCATCCTGGGCATGAATTTGCTGGTAGTACTATTTATGAAATTAAAAAAAACACCTCATGACATTCACTGTTGTGTAACTGGACAGCATTCAACAAAATCCTAACTAACTACGGCAGGTGCCAATATTGAAAATATAAATAGGAGTTGGTTGATAATTCTAATTGTAGTTGTAGGAACATCTCACAAACTTTACATCTTTTTGCAATGGAATGCCTCCCTCAGATGTTTCCCTGAATTCCTGAAAGAACTATATCACCTCAAGGGCACTGCTGTCCAATGGCTAAATGATCTAGGCATCTGGTCATAGGTTTAGTCCAGTGGTGGGATTCAATTTTTTTTACTACCGGTTCTGTAGGCATGGCTTGGTGGGCATGGCAGGGGAAGGATACTGTAAAATCTCCAGTCAGAGGTGGTATTTGCCAGTTCTCTGAACTACTCAAAATTTCCGCTACCGGTTCTCCAGAACTGGTCAGAACCTGCTGAATACCACCTCTGGTTTAGTCCCTCCAATAAAGGCTCATACCTATTTTAATTATATTCCTAATTTTCTTCATCACTTGTATGTGTGTTTTTAAAATAATTCACTGCTCTGGTGTTTTATATATTGTTTCTGCGGATTTTATGCAATCATGCTGCATTTTGCTACACCATACAAAATAAATAAGTGCACATGCCTACTTATAAAACAGAAAAATATATCAAGCACAACAAGAGCAGTCCCTTGATAACGCTTTCCTCATCACCAGAGCAAAGGTCAGGAGAAGGTGGGGGAAAAGCTTCTTTCTGAGGTAATGCATGGAAGGCAGTCATGGAATTAATATTCTGATAACAGAGCCGGGGTGGAAATAGATTTGTTTGACTTTTAAGAGTGCTTTCTGAGTCCCAAATGCCTCATTTTAAGCTATATTCAGAGCAAATCTGTATTTTGGCCACAGAGATTCTACTCTTACACTGGACTGCACAGTTTTTGTGACCATCTGAAGCTTTGCTCTGAAGATCTCTCAAAATGAATCATTTCATGCGGAAGAGAGAAGGTGAATGTGGCACCTATGGAGGCCAAATAATGATGTCAATATATCCTTTGCTATTGCAGCTGGAAACCCTCAATCCAACTCTTATCATTATTGCAGTTTTAACAACATTCTTTAAGCTGTCATGATGTTTGCCCGCTTTGGGAACAATATGGTAGAAATAATATGGCAATGTCCTTTATTAACAACTCAGCAATTTCCTGCAGTTGTTTGAGAAGCGAGCACATGTAATAAATGACTGAGAAGGATATATCAGCTGAACATTGTTCCAGGTAAGATGTTGGGCAGGTTATTTCACAGGCACCAGCTGCTTTGTTCACCAGCTTCTCACATTTTGATAAACACAAACAGCATTCTTGTGACAGAATTTCCATCACAGTTAACTTCAGTCATACTGTCAAACCCAGGAGGTTAAGTGCCATTATGACAAGACTCTTGCAATTGTCTGCTGAGTTGGCTCTGTTAGATTACTGTGATTCCCAGACTTTTAACACTTGGCTGCATCTTGGAAAATGGAGTAACAAGCCGTGAGTAGAGTGTGTTCTACAGAGCAGAGAATCCTGCTGACATACTGTATATCCCAGAATACTGCTAGTGTAAAAGAGTAAAAATAATCCAAATGTCAGTAGTTATTTTTTTTAATGCTATAAATGAAATTCAGTAACTTTTGGAAATTCCAAATGAAAAAATCCAAACGAATGTTTAGGACAACAATTAATTTTCCTCATAGAACATAGAATAATAGAGTTGGAAGGGTCCTTGTAGGTTTTCTAGTTCAACCCCAGCTCAAGCAGCAGGGCCCTATATCCTTTCAGAAAAATGGTTCTCCAGCCTCATTTAGAAAGCTTCCAGTGATGGAGCACCCTCAACTTCTGAAGGTAAGCTCTTCCATTGGTTGATTGCTCTCATTGTTAGGAATTTTCTCCTTAGTTCTAGGTTGCTTCTTCCCTTGCTTAGTTTCCATCTTTTGTTTCTTGTCTTATCTTTTGGTGCTTTGGAAAATAGTTTGTCCCTCTCATCTTTGTAGGAGTCCCTCAAATATTGGAAAATGGCTATTGTCTTCCCTAGTCCTTCATTTCATTAGGCTAGGCATACCCAATTCCTGCAACTGTTCTTCATGTGTTTTAGCCTCCACCCCACCAATCATTCTTGCTGCTCTTCTCTGCATTCTTTCCAGAGTCTCAACATCTTTATTATATAGAGGAACAGTTATATTTATTCCACAAAGGTCTTTATTCAAAATGTTAAGTTTGCTTCCACAGAAGATGTAGTACAAGATACATACTAGGTGCCTCAAAAGATAGAACTTTTGGGTTATTATTGTGGCAGTGTACAATAAAAAATAGGCTGCAATAAATGAAGAAAATCTATTCAGAATGAGCTCAGGGTCTGTTGACTTACATGGACAGTTTCTTGGCTCATCATTGCCCTCTTTCATATCGGTATACTCCACTCTCATCATCATCAGATTCTGAAACAGCATGTGCATACACATGGATTCTGTGATGACCCGGGGCATGGCACAAAGGCAATACAGTCAAATAATAAGTAGGAGTCCCTTTATTAGCTCCAACTTTGCCCCCAATGTCCTGGTTACCTTCTGGTCTGGGGAAAAACTCTCCCAGGAAAAGCCTTTGGCTGCAGAGATTCAAGTCCAAAATGTTGTCAACAAAAACTTTAACTATAAGTCCAATCAAGGCAAGATGAGGTAATTAATCCAGCAGGGCAATAGAAAGAATTCCAGACATGAAGTAAATCAACCCAGTTAGGAGGATGCCAGGAATGCAGATAACTGAAGTCAACACAAGATAAACTCATATTTGTTCCCAGAAGACGCTGCTCTCAGCTTGCATCTCTTTTAAACTCTCTTCCCAGGTGTGCCTAATGAAGGTAATCAGGGCTCTTTCCTTCCCCGTAAGCCAAGCAATCCACGTTACCCTCTTCTCCATTCCTCCCTGCGTACCCTAGGATAAAGAGGGGATGGGTCTGGGTCTTCTTCTGAATTCCCTCTCCCTTGTTCTACGTCTTCCCTGCTCTGCCCAGTTGGACTTTGCCCTTCCCATTTCCTTCACTGCCAACGGAGCCACACTCCCGCATAAGAAATAAGCTGATCCTGTAACTATGTGGGACAAAAAGGTAAGGAAAATAATTAATGTTGTCTCTCTCCCCTGTCCCTCCAGTCTAAACTTTACATCTGGAGTATCCAGATGGTCTCCCTTTCAAGTACAAATAAGCTTAGCTTTCTGGATCAGCTGGACTCCTGAAATGGAAAGAAGAATGAACAAAAGAACAGCAGAACACTACATTTATCATTACATTGTGTAGATAAAAATGAGATCCTTCATATACTGAGTACAACAGTAGAGCTTCTTTTGCGAATTATAATGTATAAATATAGGCCGTCTCATTTTTCATCTTCTCATATATTGGCATTTGCTTGACAAGGTCATGTAATCCAGCTGCATGAATGGCCCAGTGCAATGCAGAAGTGTCCAAGTGTTGATTTATTTTCTAAATGACACTTGTTTACTTAAATATTGATACATTGACAACAAGTGACACATTAGGCCATTTTTCCCCCTGTAGGATGTTCAAGGAACAGTTTTCCCTATTTAATTTTCCTTTCGTTTATGTTCATTGGAGAGCTAAGCGATTTATGGATATACTGGGAGTTTCAGAATATTTAATAATCACAATTATTAAATATTCCTTCAGGAAGTTTAAGTCCCTATGGATGCCACATGTTATTTTGTGTGTATGGTTCAGCCATATCATAAAATACAACTTGTGGCTTAGTGATACACTAAAATGAGATCCCCAGTACAATTCATATTATCTCCACATAGAGAGAAGAAAATCATGGAAGTAATTAATTATTACCTTTATTGACAGAGTACAACATGTGTACAATGAGATTGGCTGAGCCTCCCTTTGTGCACACATCCCCAACACAACTCACAGTGAGGACAGAAGTCCCTAACCCAGCCCCAATCTTATTTCACTATGTGACCTTGTTGCACAACACACCAGCCCTGCAAGTCTATCATACTATGTTGACATCAAGTTATCTTCCGTTCAGAAGTCTGACAACCCATGGAAACTATTCTTCAGCCTGTTGGTGTGGCTGGCTATGCTTCTATATCTCCTACCCGATGGTAGGAGAGTGAAGAAGTGCTGACTGGGGTGTGAGTCATCCCTGAGAATTTTCCTCACTCTTCTAAGGCAGCGAGTCCTAGCAAGGTCATCTAGTGGTGACCCCTAATTCCAAATATTACAATAATTAAGATGATGATGGGTTTGACTCTATGTAAGAGCTGCAATATCAACAAGTTTGGGTGAGAAAGTCATGATTCAGTATTTTGCTTAAGGTCATCATGAAAGTCATTTGGAAACAAGAAATTTTCTGGTTCATAATATGTTCTGCTTCTGGTTGAAATCCACCCAGGGAACAGGGAAAATATATACTGCTGAATCCTATTTTATGCTCATAGTACACTGTGAGCATAATCACCAACAATATATTCTGGGTAGATAGATATATAATTTAGAATTCCTAAGAAGATTTCAGACTGAACAAGTTTCCTTAGACTTAATAAAAAGGAAAGGAGCAAAAGTTTCAGAATGGTGACAGGAAAATTCAATGTGTTTTTAAAACACTAATAATACACTTGTATACAATACAAGTGTTGTATATGTATATGTGCTTAATATCCTTGTAGCATACTTATAGCAGTGAGAAGCCAAATAATTCAATATTTGAGATGTTGGATGTTTTGAGGTACAATGAATATTACTTTGAATAACATATCATTATTCAGAAGAAAATATTGTAGTACTTATGTAGCAAAGACCTGGAACATTTTACCCAAGAACTAATTCTACTAGGGACCAACAGGCAAATTTCATTACCTCTTGTATATCAATGGACTCTTTTACATAATACTTTAAGCTTACAGCTTCTTCTCAACAGCTATTGATTACTGAATGTTTTTCAAAGTGTCCCACATGCCTTATTTCTAAAACCCTTAATTCTAAAATCCAAGTGGATTTTCTTAAAAGTGCCCCGTGCTTACATTTTTTTCAGCAAATAAACATTTTCTGAGTAATGATTAAATTAGGATGTATGGCAGTATCAACTGACAATATGGTTTTTCCTCCAAAGGATAAGAAAGGCACAGCTATTACTGTGAGAGGATGTTTACCGAAAAAAAAGATTATTTATTTTAACATTTAAATAGACAGCAGTTTGAAAAGGTTCAGTGGTCAGGTCATTATTTTGTCAAGCCACTTCAGTTCACTAATTTCTTTAGAGAGTCTATCTACCAAGCTTTCTGCGGAAAAAACCCACTTTACTTGATGGCAGATGTACACATCTGTTGTCAGCCCATGCTATTGACTCTAAGAATGATTGCACAAGAGGATGTGAACATGTTCAACCCCTTTTGCTTAACTTTTATTAAAATAAGAGTGTCTTGAGGATAATACGTCTGAAAGTTGTGAGTATTATGTTTCTCTTGTCTCTGTCTCTGTATCTACTATATTTATACTGGCTGCAACATCTGCTACCTTATTCATCTCCAAGGTTCCTTCAGCTATTGTGACTGGCTAGATAATTCACCAACACTTCTTGTGTGTCATTCCCAAAGTTATGTGCTTAGTGGAAGAGAGTGACTATCTGAGTCAGAAGGAATATACTGATCTTCAGTCAAGGATATTGCTCTCTTTCATTGGAACCTCAATCTCCATCTTCAACTCCAACTCTAAATCTTTTTCATCTTTTCTTATATGGAACCATGCCAACTAGGTCTATGAAGAGCCTTTGGAAGAGCTGCTTTGCAAAGCTAATGAGGATGAACAGAGCACTTCAAAAGTATTAAAGTAGCTCTGGTGGCTCAGGGGCTAAAGCACAGTATTGCAGGCAAATTCTGCCCACAGCCTGGAATTTGATCCTGATGGGGCTCAAGGTTGATCCATCCTTCCATCCTTCTGAGGTTGGTAAACAAGGACCCAGATTGCTAGGCGCAATATGCTAATAAATTCTAATATTGTAAACCACCCAGATGAATGAATTAAAAATGCTATAGGTGGCATATAAGTCTAAATGTTATTGCTTTATTTTTGCAACGCTTACATGTTTTCTTTGAAAGCTGCCCTACTATGTCTTGCATGCAGACACTGGAACCCAAAGCACACATGTCAGCCTTGCAAAGTGCAAAGATTCTTTCATGTTTTGAAAAGAGATACTTTTGTTATGATTAACTTGTTTTGGAAATTACATCTTTCAAACTCTTTGCACAGCCCTAATTGGAATTGTCCCACATAAGTTGTTAACTTTTTTGCATAATGACACTACTTTCATATGTTGCCCTTAGTATCAAAGCGTTTTGAATGCATGGTCCCCATAGGGATGAATGGAATGGAAGGTAATACTCAGAATGACAAGATCAAGCTCAGTGCAGTCAACTAAATCATCATTTCTCTTCATTATCCCTCTTAATGAATCTATTACAATTACTTTCACATCTCGTTAAGCTGAAGAATAGATTTTTATCTTGATTCAGAATAGCCATTTTATGTGGTAGAAAAGAAATGTATCCCTCCATCCATGTTGATCTTCTAATTAAGCCACATATTCCTAGAAGTGGAAATTCGGTTCTCTGCCTTTGAAACGTTTATTTCTTCCATTGAAAGGAGGTGAATCACAAAACAGATGAACATTGCTTGGAATACCACAGTTTTGTTGTGCTGGAGAAATAATATGGGGCACTTTTTATAGCAACCTGATATTTCAGATAAGAACTCCCCCTTCATGAATTAGAAGTTATCCGAAAGAGTTGGCATGTGATTCCTACATGTACAATTGTAGTCCTACTCTACTTGGATGGCTGATTTCAGAAGAAGGTGCTGGGGAATTACTCTTCAGCCCCATGGTGGTGGGTTATGCAATTTCTCAAAGCCCCATTTCATCCCTTCTGCTCTTTAACATCTAATCAAAACCATTTGGAGATGTTATCTGAAAACATGAGCTAAGGTGTCATAAAGTAAATATGCAGATGACACCCTACTCAACCTCTCTTTTTCATCTAACACTGGTGGAACAGTTGGTGTTTTAACCATGGCTTGAACAAGGTAATGTAGAAAATGATACGAAGGAGAAGCCATTTTCTATGGCATCATTATGGAAACCATTTCACCTTGCAGTTGAAGATTGCCAAGAAAAATGAGGGGAATCAAGAAGCTATATATTTTTGCCTTTGCTGTACAATCCAAAGGCTAACCTAACTAATGGCTAGAATATAATGTTATTATAATTTAGAACTTTCCTTCCTATTCAATCTTGAAAGACTTAAGTGATATGGTGTACTGTGTTTTCCAGATAATCAATGTTATTTATTGAAATGGTCACCTTCGCCTGGCAACTTCTTTTTCATAAATTTCCACTTGGCTAAACTAAGATGAGAAAATGTTTTTCAGCCCTTATTTCCCTCTCATTTTGTTATTATTGTAATTTCCTGTAGTGCTGATCATTACATCTCAGTTGCATAGAGTCAATACCCTTCTATTTAGACACACGCTAAATTAAAGAAATCAAGATAAAATATGACAAATCATTAAAGTCAGCTTGTTTACTACTAAACAGATCAGAGACAATATTATCTTTTGGATGGTTGTTAAAGGCTTTCTTGTTACAGTGTTGAACAAAGCTGCTGAAAGGAGGGAGGGAAATCAAATTACAATGATTAAAAAGAAAGAAAGAAATAGAAAAGTGTTTCCAAAGTGTTTTAGGAAGCAAATAGTTAGATCAGTAGAGGGGATTATAGCATGGACAACTTTGTCACCAAGGTAACTTTCTATTGAATGAAAATAATTGATAATAACTCTTGAAAAGCAAAGCTATCAAAATAACAGAATAACAGAACTGGAAAAGACCTTGGAGGTCTTCTAATCCAATTCCCTGCTTGGGCAGGAGACTCTGTACCATGGGTCCCCAGCCTCCCCAGTCTGTGGACTGGCACCCCATAGCATGCCAGAAACTGGGCCATGCAAACAAGTGAAGCCACATCAGCAGAATGCAGACAACCATGTCCCCTTTGGTTGCAGAAAAACCTCTCTCCACAGAACAAGTCCCTGTACCCAAAATGTTGGCGGCAGTGGTAGGATTCAAATTTTTTTACTACCAGTTCTGTGGTGTGCCTTGGTGGGAATGGCTGGGGAAGGATACTATAAAATCTCCAGTCAGAGGTAGTATTTGCTGGTTCTCTGAACTACTCAAAATTTTCACTACTGGTTCTCCAGAACTGGTCAGAACCTGCTGAATACCACCTTTGGTTGGGGGCCTCTGCCCTATACCATTTCAGGCAAGTGGCTCTCCAGCCCCTTCTTAAAAGCCTCCAGCAACTTCTGATGGGAAGCACCCACAACTTCTGATGGGAAGCTGTTCCAATCATTAATTGTTCTCAGTGACAGAAAAATTCTCCTTAGTTCTAGGTTGCTTCTCTCCTTGATAAGTTTCCATCTGTTCCTTCTTATTCTGCCTTCAGGTGTTTTGGAGAACATGTTGACCCCCTCTTCTTTGTGGCAACCCCTCAAATACTGGAAGACTACTATCCTGTCATTCTATCCTAGTCCTTCTTTTCACTGGACTAGACAAACCCAACTCCTGCAACTGTTCTTCATATCTTTTAGCCTCATAATCATTTTTGTTGCTCTTTTCTGTATATTTCCAGAGTTTTCTACAAATCTTTTTTTAGAATTTGGTGGCCAAAACTGGATGCAGTATTCTAACTATTGTCAATTATTTTCATTGGTTGTTAATATCTTCAGAAAGAGATAAATGAAAAGTTGAAAGAAGAAAAGACAATGCATGAACATGGTGGAAGAAAATATGGTTTTGGACATAGAGAAGTATACCCAATTCACCTCTAACATGTTAGCCCTATAATTTATTTGATTTACTATTCTTGATTCCTCTTTCTCACATACAATTTGCTAACCATAAAGGAAATGACATTGTGTGTATGCATGCATAGTTTATACAATCTTTCCTGCAAAATTATGCCTCTGCATGTTATCAATCAATAAGCTAAATCTTCCTTTCATTTGTTGATCTAGAAACTTGAGTCATCCAGTAAAACTACTAAATTTAAAGAAGAAGAAAAGAAGATGTGCATGTTAGCATAGTGAACTAATTTAGATTTTCCTAAAAAAACGTTCCTTAATATAGTGAATTAGGCTTACCTCAATACTCTGATGTATCCAAGATGTATCATATTCCTCTTTAATTTCATAAACATTTCAAAAGCATATCCACACCATCATTTTAACCCATTATTCAATTAATTATTTTGGT
Source organism: Naja naja (assembly GCA_009733165.1). Taxonomy (NCBI): domain Eukaryota; kingdom Metazoa; phylum Chordata; class Lepidosauria; order Squamata; family Elapidae; genus Naja; species Naja naja. The sequence goes on from CM019153.1 coordinate 38,214,616, forward strand.
GTAATGAACACCCTATTGTCAAGGATGCTTTAATTTAGTTTTCTGTGGGAGTTGTGGCTAATTTGTGCAATATTTATGGATAATATCACTTAGATCTATGCTACCTTTGATGTTCTAAGGCAAGCCAGTAGATAGAACTTTGATTTATCCTTGTTCAATTATAAAAACTAGTTCTCCATTGTGTTGGAAATTTCATTCCATTTTATTAGGAAAATATTGTACTACTTCTGCTTCATAAAAACTGTGAAGCGGAGAAGATGGCCAAGTGAATAAAAATAATAGTGAACAGTGTATAAATATATGCTGATAAAATTGTTACTTAAAACATAAGCTTTTTTTTCTACATAAAGACTGTTAGAAAGCTTGGCAGCTGTTTCACACCATACACACAACAACAGACAGATTGCAAATCATTTGGCTGGTCTCAATTTACTTAATTTACTTATATTTAGGAACATCAATGCAAATTAAATAAATGGACTCATAGGTACTTCCAGTAGGGATGCAGAAAAGAGCATTCTGCCTTGTCTATTCATAAAGTTTTCCGTAGTCCACTTTAATGATTATGCTCCAAGCAACCAAGAAGTTGTGTTTATTAGTGAAATAAATTTCTTACGGAAATTTCTACACCAGAATATGACAAATATGCCTCATTCAGTGTGAGCAGCCTTATAGAAATAACTTAGCCATCCTGAAAACTGCATTACAGTTTATGTTTATGCAGATAGGATGAGCTAAGCTTCGGTGGGAGTTTCACTTTGATTTTACAAACTAGGGTATATATTAAATGACAATCATGCATTTGCACTTCAATAATTCATATAACATTTATTATAGTCAAAGAATAGGATGCCAAATGCTCACAGCATGGAAGAATTTATTGTAAGGTTTGCTCACAAGAGAATCATTTATTAAATTTTTTGACATTGCATTCATATTTTTGTTTTTTTTCTTAGCAAATTTACATTAAGTTGGGGGAGGAAACACCATCACTTTTCCGCAAGGATATACGCTGCCAAGTGTCATAATCAACCATTTTATAGGCAGAATGGAACAACATGCCACAGCCAACCCATTGTGGCCAATCTGCCATGGCCAACTTGTTGTAGCCAACTTGCCCCAGCCAACTCGCTATGGGACAAGTTGCTGAGGAACAATTCAACAATTTAATTTAATTATTTAAAATAATTTAAAAATATTTCACATTTCACTTCGTAACTCTTTTTGCATCCTTTCGTTAATGATTCTATTCAACCATTTCTTTGATATTAGTGTAATTCTTGTCCTCTGGCAAGTTGGCCAGGTGAGTTGGCTGTGGCAAGTTGACCATAGATCCACATTCCCTGAAATGGTCTTCAGAACACTGTGACTTTAGTGTCTGCGGTAAGAAGTATGTGGAATAGGACACATCGTCCAATGTGCTACTTGTACCAAGATACCATCCAAAGCGGCTACAAAATTCTCTGAATTAGCAGGTCCAGCACCAATAACAAGTGTACATTACAAATGTAAAGTTTTGTATGTATTGATGGCATGTTTCTTTTAAAGAAACATGCCATCAATACATACAAAACTTTATATTATGGGAAAAGCTATACTTACTCATTCATGCTGATTTTCTACATACATGAAAGGTTTTTTCATATGTCTGTTTTTCCTTAATATCAATAAGAATTAGGTCTCTTATGTTCACTAAAAAAATCAGCATTAATAGAAAAAGTGGCAAGGCACGTTTAACTTCTGATACTTTGCCTTGCAGCTCAAAAGTGATAGGGTCTTATCTGCTTGTCAACTGAGGCTTAACACAAAAAATATAATGTAGAAATGTGCTAAGAGACATTTTTATAATGGACAGGAAATTACGGTACAGATTTGATCTGTATCTTGCACACATTATTATTATTATTTATTAATTCGACTTATATGCCGCCCCCTCTCCAAAAGGACTCGGGGCCGCTTACAAAATAAAAACACACAACAATAAATTAGTTAAAACCAGATTAAACAATCAAGCCGAATTAACACTAAAATTGCAGAGATAAAACTCTAAAAAGACCACCCCACCCCAGGGTCACAGCCCGGATTGGTTAAACAACCAGGTCTTCAGGTCGCGACGGAAAGTGCGGAGGTCAGGGGCCAGGCGAAGCTCCAGGGAAGTTGATTCCACAGGTCAGGGGCCGCAACAGAGTAGGCCCGTCGTCGGGGACCGCCAGCCGGCACTGTCCGGCTGACGGACCCAAGGAGCCCCTGTCTGTGGGATCGTACAGGGCGGTTGGTGTTCGATGTCGGCAGCAGTCGCTCCCTTAAATAATAGGGACCCATGTCGTGAAGGACTTTGTATGTTAAGGATAGAACCTTGAACCTCACCCGAGCGCAACCGCAACCAATGCAAGCCACGCAGGAGGGGGGCAACATGGGAGAACCGGGAACTCCCATCACCACCAGCGCCGCTGCATTCTGCACCAGTTGCAATCTCCGGATGGTGTGCAAGGGCAGTCCTAAATAGAGAGCGTTGCAGTAGTCGAGTCGCGAGGTAACAAGGGCATGAGTGACCGCACGCAGGGCATCGCGGTCCAGAACGGGCGCTGGCGAACCAGCCAGATCTGGGCAAAGCCCCCTGGTGACGGCTCCCACCTGCTCCTCCAACCAGAGCCGTGCATCCAGGAGGACCCCAGATTCCTAGCCCTATCCACAGGGGGCAGCACCACTCCCCTATGGTCAACGATGGACATTCCAAACTGGACCGCGATGCCGGTATGTACAGCCACTCAGTCTTGGCCGGGTTGAGTCGAAGCATATTTCCGTCCATCCAGATCCGCATCGCATCCAGACAGCGAGTCATCACGGAGAGGGCATCACTGATCTGGCCAGGGGTGGAGATATATAACTGTGTATCATCAGCATATTGATGATACCTCACCCCAAAACCACGAATGATCTCACCCAGCGGTTTCATGTAGATATTAAATAAAAGGGGAGAGAGGACTGACCCTGAGGGACCCCACAAGTGAGTGCCCTCGGGCCGATCTCTGCCCCCTGCTAACACCGATGCACCGCCCAGGTAGGAGGAGAGCCACCAAAAACAGTGCCCCCACCCCAACCCCCGAGGTCGCAAAAGGATACCATGGTCGATGGTATCGAAAGCCGCTGAGAGGTCTAACAGGACCAGGACAGAGGAAGAACCCTGTCCCGCCCCTCCAGAGATCATCCATCAGTGCGACCAATGCCGTCTCCGTGCTGAAACCAGACCGAAGCCCGATTGGCACGGATCTAGGTAGTCCGTTCATCCAGGAAAAGCGAAATTGTCTGGCCACCACACTCAACAACCTTCGCCAAAAAGCGAAGGTTGGAGACTGGACGAAAGTTATCTAACACAGTCGGATCCAGGGCAGGCTTCTTCAGGAGGGGCCTCACCACCGCCTCTTTCAGGGCGGAGGGGAAACACCTCCCTTAGCGGCGTTGACCACTGCCCGGATCCAACCAGGTGACCTCCTGGCGGCATAAGACAGCCAGGAAGGGCACGGGTCCAACAAACATGTGGTGGAACTCAGGCGCCGATAATCCCGCCCACTTCATCCTCGAAGCAGGATCGAACTCATCCCAGAACACACTTGCCAGACTACCTGTATCCCGCTCCTCAGACCACTGCAAATCAGTGGACAACCCACGTCGAATTCGAGTGATCTTATCCGACAGATATTGTCCAAATTCCTCAGCCCTTCCCTCAACGGATCCGCCCCCTCCCCAGGACAAAGGAGAGAGCGCGTAACCCGGAACAGGGCGGCTGGGCGGTTATCTGCGGACGCTATGAGGGCGGAGAGATAAGACCTTCTCGCCATCCTCATAGCTCCTACATTCCTCCTAAAGCACACATATTCAATTTTTAATGGATTTTTTCCTGACACAATGCAATATTATTATTATTTTGCATTTTTGTACTTTCCCCCATGATATCCATCTTTGTAAGCATGGTTTGATTGTTGTGGACAATTGCACACTTTAAAATATATTTTTACGGTTACAAACTGATTAAAAAAAATTAAAGATGAACTCTACAAATTGGTTAAACTGAAAACACACCTCATGAAATAAACACTAATTTTTTCCATTCGTGAACCAACCTAGCATGGATTTGTCAAAAACATGTAGAGAAGAAAAATAAATAATCCTTATTTCCTAGTGGACACTAACTGCATGCTTTAAAAACATTAATGATGAAGAATCAAAATTTGGATAACACAAAATTAGTGGGCTAGCTTACAACATAGTGGACAGAAATAAAATTCAATATCATTGACATATAAGACAAATGAGCTTAAGCAACAGAATAAAATTTGACAGAATTACATAAAATCTCTTTACTTAAGAAAGAATAATCAAATGGAAAATAGCCAGCTTGGTAACAGTATCTGTGAAAATAATTATAAACTAAATATAAATCAGCAATGTGATAAGACTGCATAAGAAATGCAGTTTTAGGTTGATTCAGCAAAAATATAGTTTTTAAGACATAGAAAATATTGTTCTATTTATGCTGAGCTGTTCACATATTACCTTTTAGCCAGTACTACACATCACATTTTAAAAAGGTTCAGTTACATTGGGGCAGATTCTTAGAAGGACGATGAAGACAGTGATGGGATTAGAAAGTCCAGTGGAGACAGATTGAAGAAAATGGGCACCTGGAGGTGTGAGAAGACTGAGCAAAGACAGCAATTGTATCTGGGGTGGGATTCAAATTTTTTAACAACCGGTTCTGTGGGCATGGCTTAGGTGGTGGGCGTGGCTTGGTGGTCATGTGACTGGATGGACAAGGCTTGGTGGTCATGTTATTGGCTGGGTGTGGCCAACTCAATATCAGTCACATCAAGGCACGCATCTCCTTGTGTGGCCTCTCATGACTGAGGGGATGCTGCAACAGTTGTAAGTGTGAAAAACAGCCATAAGTCACTTTTTTCAGTGCCATTGTAACTTTGAATGGTCACTCCACACAAGCAAAGAACCAGCAAAGGAAGGAAAAAAAAAACTCCAGAGAAGTTCCTGAGACAGGAAGTCAAGAACATAATAAGGGTTAACGGAGAGGCAGTTTCTGTAAGCAGCACCAGAATGTTTCCTTCCTGACTTCCTTACAGGATTAGGCCAGTAATTTCTTCTAACAACCGGTTCTCCGAACTGCTTAGAATGTTAACAGCTGGTTCTAACGAATAGGTGCAAACTGGTAGAATTCCACCCCTGATTGTATCACATAAAATTATTTTCGATTGAAAGAAGGTACAGAAAAGCAGGAATAGAAGGGTGGGGGGTTATATTGATTAGTTTGTTGTTACCACAGATCATGCTTGAACTATAAGAAATTATTTAAAAACCAATGGGACATAAATCAGAACAGATTCCAACTGAAAATTAGGGATGGGGAACAATTCTTTAAAATAAGGGCAATTCTGCAATCCATTACTCACTAAGATATTGTGTTCTTCAGTGCAAGCGTTCAAGCAAAACCTAAGTAGACACCTGAGAAGAACAGTTCAATTTGACTTAGGACTGAGACTCAACTACCCTAAATATGCCCTTCTAATTCTGTGATTGAATCTCTTTCTACACACCAGAGAATGATGCCAATTTCTTGATTGAATCCCAAGTACCTTACTCTTAATATCTAGATTAGTGAGAAACTAGAAAAACCTATTATTTTCCTCCAGAATCTAATCTGTGCCAGTCACAGAGACCAGGAGTTTAGTCTTTTGAACTGCTGGAACTCATCCTCAGAGAACTTCTCTCTACAAGAATGTGTGCTATCGCATGTGTAATATTTATGTGGTGCCTGACTGTATGTGGCTTATTTGTTGATTGGGGTGTTGATGACCAGCTATTGAATCACTGGTTATTGTTTCCTTGTGCTGCCACGTCCTTGGTCCTAAATTTATTTGTTTGGACTTGTAAATACCTGATAAATTGGTGGTTTTCCTCCAGAACACTTTTGAACCATTTTCTGATTTTGGGGTGCAATGGTATTGCAACAGTTAGCCTACTTAGCCAATTTCCAATTCTCTCTCTCTCTCTCTCTCTCTCTGGGGGTGGGGGTGGGGGGTGTATGTGTACATGTACATGTAATTTCCAGATCACATAAGGAGTGTTGTTGTGTTGTTTTGTTTTCTTTCAAATTCAAATTCAGCATGTTTATGTTTCCTTGGTTATACTTATTAAGCTGTTCTGAAATGTATGTCAAAAGCTTTATAGAAATACATAAACATTCCTATGCACACGATTTAAAACGGTGACCTTTTGCTAATGCTGCGTAAGCAGTTTTGTAAATTGTACGTTATGCTCCAGTTCATATAGAATCACTTTGAAATTATAAGTCTTTGGGGGTACAAACACACAAACACACACACCCAAACATACACACAATTTAATGTGTACATCTGTATTTCCATTATTTATTTTCTCCTCAGAATTCTTTGTGAGGGAGATAGCTGGGGTAGCTGAGTTTCCTGCAAACTGGGCAATGCAATGTCAGCAGAGGTGGTATTCAGCAGGTTCTGACCAGTTCTGGAAAACCGGTAGTGGAAATATTGAGTAGTTCGGAGAACCGGCAAATGCCACCTCTGACTGGAGATTTTACAGTATCCTTCCCCTGCCACACCCACCAAGCCATGCCCACAGAACCGGTAGTAAAAAAAAATTGAATTCCACCCCTGGTCTATTTCCCCCCAAAATAAATGAAGTATCAGTTGAATATTAATTTTTACTCCTTCTAGTATAATTCCTTCAGTTTTCTTATCCTTCCTATAATTCTGTTATCTAAACCACAGAAAATTTTACTTCATGGCTACAGCAGGCATATGAGGGCCAACCAGATTATGCCAGTTTCTTTTGATCAGTGTGATATAAAATCTTGTAATAAGATGTTTATGACTGAAAAAGGAATATGATCATCCCAGAGGGCCTCATAGTACAGATCTCCAGCCAACCTACTAGAGCCTTCGAACTTAATTAGATTATACAGGAAATGCTGATCAGACCAGTATTTATTCTCAATTGAAACCTATTTTCCAAAGCACCAGAAAGCAAGACAAAAACTAATCCAGGAGAGAAGCAACAGAGGGCTGGTTGGATAAATACATTAATTTGTTAGTATCATGAATTAGGTCTGAACTATAAGAAAACCTATAAGAACCAACATTCTGTAAATCTCTATAGATACAAAAGTGAAATACCACCCACCCGTCATCACGAAATCTCCAGAACTGTAAAGCCTACAAACCTGAAATTTGACACTCTTGCCTTCTAGAAAGGATTTTTCAAAACGACCATCAGAGCATTATATTTCCTATATTATTATTAACACGCTCTGATGCTAAGGAGTTCTACTCCCCCTCCCCACCTGAAAATAACTCTGTTCCAGCTGCAGTTGATCTAAGCAACGCCCATCCTCCTTGCTGTCTCCTTCTTGCTCACACAGCAAATACTCCCCCTCCCCACCAGAAAATAACTCTGTTCCAACTGCAGTTCAGCTAAGCCATGCCCAGGCTACTTCCTATCTCCTTCTTGCTCACACAGCAAATATTGTTTCAGTTTCCAAACAGCCCTGAACTCTCTCACACACTGACAGGACGCTAGCCAGATGAATACTGATCGGTGCTGGTAGGCAGAGGCACATTTCCCCCCCTTGTTTTCCTATCCAAAAACTTGCCGAATCACATAGTTTCATAGCGAAGCATGGGTTCCCTGCTAGTCTATATATATAAAAGCGAAATACCACTCATGCATCATCACAAAATCTGCAGAACTTTAATGCCTACAAACTTGAAATTTGGCACGTATGTTTCTCTTGGCTTCTAGATGCTCATTAAGAAAGGATTTTTCAAAATGACCATCAGAGGATTAGTATTTTGTATATTATTATTAACATGCTCTGATGCTAAGGAGTTCTACCCCCCTCCCCACCTGAAAAGAAATCTGTTCCAAGTGCAAAGCACAAGCAGAGGAGAGGAGTTTCAGTTTTAGTTTCACAGCACCAAGCAGCTTTAGTACAGAACAGTTGAGCTAAGCCATGCCCAGGCTCCTTGCTGTCTCCTTCTTGCTCACACAGCAAATACTGTTTCAGTTTCCAAACAGCCCTCAAATCTCTCATACACTGACAGGACACTAGCCAGATGAATACTGATGGATGCTGGTAGGCAGAAGCAGAATTTTTTCCCCTTATTTTCCTTTCCCAAAACTAAGTCTCACCACATAGCTTCATACTGAAGCATGGGTATTGAGCTAGTGCATTTAATATTCTTAGCATGCCTTTCAATATTTATGCAAAGATATCTACTAGAAAATAAAATGGAGTTAGCTGAAAATAAGGATAAAACTCTTGCTAAAATATGTGGAAAGTGCAGTTTGAGAATTGACTGGATTATTCTTTACAAATCAGAAGAGTGGAAAAAAGAGAATAAATCAACTTTGTGAATCTTTGTAAATGCCTAAGAATGGGGAGAGATTTGAAGGTCTTGGGGAAAAACCAATTTAAACAATCACATCTAAGTTCTCTGGGGAGATATGAACCACCACTCCATAGTCAATGTTCCCAACCAATTAGAAATAACATATGCTTAATCTTCATGGTCTAATTTCATGAAGTTTCCAAACAGATGTTGTTCTCTCTCTATCAATCAACAAGACATAACAACAAATAACTTTGGAAATTTTGCAGGAAGTAGCCAAAATGCTGACTAAGGAAGTGTATTAAATATCCTGTCTGCTTTACTGTTTCATCATTACTGTGTTGTTCTAGGACTATAGTCTTCTTGAACAATTTTTATTTTCATATATAGAAAATATTGTTGCATATTGCATTTTAACCTCTTGTAATACATGAGGTTTCCCTTATTTTTCATCATTGTTAACCAACTCACCCAGTAACTTTCTTTTTATTATTATTATTATTATTCATATTTATATCCCGCCCTTCTCCGGAGACTCAGGGAGGCTTACAATTTTTGGGATACAACCCAATGCTCAGCAATAGCCTTCCTTCCATTGTATATGCCTGCTTATTACTAAGCAGCATTTTTACAAAGTCAGCTTATTGCCCCCAACAATCTTGGGTCTTCAGTTTACCTACCCTGAGAGGATGGAAGGCTGAGTCAACCTTGAGCCTGGTGGGATTCAAGCCTGCAATAATTACAGGTAGCTGGAACTAAGTGCTAGGCTATTAACAGCCTGCACCACCAAGGCCCTTGTTAATACTACTGACCCTGACTTCATGTTGAACAAATTATTTTCCTGAATTTAGGTTTTTGTAATGCAAACTTTATTATGAGAACTGTTTAAAAAATCCTGCTGTTGCCATTAATTTTCAATCTGTACTTTATTTTTCTGATAATGTTGGTGGAGGTTTTTCCTCTCTTTGGCTAATATGAATCATGTCCCAATGAAATTCATGGCAAAATTGTATTATCCTTAGTACTGATTTTTTCTGAAGAATCACTTCTTGCTTACTAATGCTTTAAATCTTCCTGCAAATAATGAAACATATCACATAATAAACTATTTTAGTTTGAACTGAATATTTACAGAAGAAACTGGAGACCAAATTAAATATCATGCAGAATTTTTGATTCATCAAAATCTAGTATTGAAATAATACCATGTATTATTTCATGTATTTCATATATTTGCTATGATGTATATAAGAACCTACTGTGTAGCTAAACATCTGCTACCTTATTGCGATATTGGTTGGTTGGTTGGTTGGTTGGCTGGTTGGCTGGCTGGTTGATCCATTCCAACTTTTAAATTCCTGGTTAAGAAGCTATTCATGAACCAGCTGTTTAGCTGGACGATGGGCTTGGATCTAGTAATCCGTTGCTGGTCCTTTTGTAGGAAAGATAAAGGAGACCCAGGCCAAGCTCTTGACAGCTTTAAGACTCGTGGATTCCAACTCCCCAAATTCCTCCTCCAGTCATGTTAGCTCTGGAATTTTGGAAGTTGAAGTCCATAAGTCTTAAACTTGCCACGTTTGAAGATCCTTGCCCTAAGGAGATACATCTGGCAGGACCCAGAAGAAGGGCATTCTCCGTGGTGGCTCCCTCCCTCTGGAACATAATTGCTCCAGAAATTAGACTGCCCCCCCCACTCTAACTCTCTTTTGGAAAGCCCTGAAGATGTGATTCTGCCTGTGGGCCTGGGGAACCCAGAGTGGGATGGAGCCCATTAAATGGTTGGTATGGATGTGTGTTGTCACTAGGGTGGGGTAGGGGTTATTATTTTTCATTTTTTATTATTTGTATTTCTTTTATATTGTTTTTTTATGTCCTATAAGGCACCTCGAGTTGCCATATGCAAGTAGGTGGCCGTACAAATTTTCTAAATAAATAAATAAACCTCTTGATGCTCTGAAAAAATATAACAACTTCTACAAATCAGGACAAAGTTTCACTATGAAAGCAAGAAGTTTAACCCTATCAGCTCTTTGGTAGAAATGGTGTGCTTGGTTCCTATTTCCTATATGAAACAGAATAGCTGATAGGGAATTGAAAGTCTGGAGTAAAGTACATTTCAAAAACATCTCAAAACATTAAAAAAGAGAGCCAGTTTTATCTAGCGGTTAAGGCACCAGGCTAGAAAGCAGGAGACCATGAGTTCAATTCCCACCTTAACATGAAAGCTTTTGGGCCAATCCTTCTCTCTCAGCCCAACTCACAGAGTTGTTGTTTTGGGGAAAATAGGAGAAGGAAGGTGTATTGGATATGTTTACCACCTTGAATTATTTGTAAAAATAATAAAGATGGAATGCAAACAAAAAAAACCCATGAGACACAGTGGCTCAGTGGCTAAGACGCTGAACTTGTTGATCAGAAAGTTTGGCAGGTCGGTGGTTCGAATCCCTAGCACTGTGTAACAGAGTGAGCTCCCATTATTGTCCCAGTTTCTGCTAACCTAGCAGTTCGAAAGCATGTAAAAATGCAAATAGAAAAATAGGGACCACTTTGGTGGGAAGGTAATAGCGTTCTGTGTGCCTTCAATGTTTAGTCATGCTGGTCACATGACCACGGAGATGTCTTCAGACAGCACTGGCTCTTTGGCTTTGTAACGGAGATGAGCACCGCCCCCTAGAGGCTGGAAACGACTAGCATGTATGTGCGAGTGGAACCTTTACCTTTACCTTACAAACAAAAAAATAAAAAAAGAATGAGGCCCTTCATTCATATGCAGCTCCTGAGCCATTCATGGACTAACTATATGGCCCTCAGAACTGGAAAGAGAAGCCAGCCATATACAAAGCAAATCAGCAAAACCCACATAAACCATATACCTGCTTATGCCATATACCATAATTCTGGAAACAGAAAAAAATACAATTGCAATGCTAGTCTGCCAAATATGTCTAGTGTTTCACTCTGAAGGTGGGCAGGCCTGGGTACACCAGTTATGAAAATCTGGATGAAGAAGTCTTCTGCTAAAGAACAATTTTCCGCTGCTCAGGTTTTAGCTCTTTAAAAAAATCTTAAGTGGAAGTTGGAACAAGAGTGGTGGGCTGGGAAAGGCTACTGTTTAATGCTGACATAGACTGTATGGTTCACTACTATTTTATTTTGATCTCGTACATAGAATATATCAGTGCCATCCATGACTTTAAAAAAATGTGTTCACTTTAAGGTCAAGAATATCAAGGTACCAACATGTAGTAAACAAGTTTTAGAGTAGCGGAGAACATAATGTACTCTAATAAAGACACCATACAGTCTCTCTGGGAGATAATACTGAAGATGGAACTGTTTAATTTGTTTTTCCTACAAGGTAACTTGTTTAATGCGTACAGAAATGATATGTTGTAAATCTTTAGATATAAACAAAGCATGCATGCATTAGTGATTGACTCAGAACACTGGGAAGTAAATAAACTATTAATCATCTGGCTTATCAAAAGGTTTCAAGTACAAAGTCTGGAGAAGAAAATCCCAATGAACCAGAGGCAAAGGTTTAAGCCAAAAGGCCCATGTATGATGGTTTAGTTTAGCATGCTACTAGCATAGTCTGTATACAAAGAATAGCAACAGGAATCCAGCATATAATCAGGTGATCAGAGACCACTTCCTGACATTAATATTGTCATGAATGCAACATTCCTGTATAGAAAGTAATATTATTATCCCAGTATGGAAGCATTGCTGAGAGAATAATGATTTGTTAATGAGCTTCTTAAAATTTTATGGGAGGGCTGAAAGAGGGAGATAGAGAGAGAGGGAGAGAGAAGGAGAGAGAGAGAGCAAGAGAGAGGAAAAAGAAAGAAAGGGGGAAGGAGGGAGAGGGTCAGAGAGAGAGTGATTCAATAGAGAATCAATAGAGAAATCAGTGTTTTTAACATAAACTAATTAACAGGTTTAAATGAGTGAATAAAGAGGTGGCAATTTGCTCTTGATACCACACAGCATGATAAATTGTCTGAAAAGAATCTCTCCGGACTATAAAAAATATGAATTTAAATACCAAAAGTGTCATTCAATATCAGCAAATTTAAAACAAGGTACATGGGGGAAATCTTTTGATGAATACGAAAGGGATCAATGACTAGGAATGGGATTTCAGCATTTCAGGTAAAAGTGCAAAGCTTGTTCATGAAAACTGAAAAAAAAAAAAGATAAATTCTGTGCTGAAGGTCACCAAGAAAGAGAAATAAAAATCTACAAATATCACAATGCTCTCCTATAAAGTTACACGGCAGCAAAGAAGTGTAAAACAGCAGAAAAATGATAACCAAAATACTCAAGAGATTGTAACAGAGCATTTTCCATAATGCTCTGTTAGATCATTTTCAAAAATGTATGAAAGGACCTAATTCAAATGATCCACCAGATGGCAACAAATTATTATTATTTTTTTTGTATTAAATCATAGATTCTTGGGGCTGGAAGGGACCTTGAAGGTCTTCTAGTCCAATCCCTTGCCCAAAGCAGGATACCTTATACCATTCTGGACAAATGGTTGACCAATTGTTTCTTGAAAATCTTCAGTGATGGTTTGCTGCTATCTAATGGCCTTCTAATTTTTTACAGGTAATCCTTGAGTTACTACAGTTTGAACAGCTTGCCATCAGACCCCGTGGGTGGTATAGGATCTCCTGTTTGAGAAGGTGGCTGGACTATTAGTTAGTTAGTTTACTTCATTGTCATTGCACCTCGTACAACGAAATCAAACACCATCTTCACTGCACATCATGACCATGAAAATAAACACAAACACACTTCCTTCACACTCCACACATTGAATTGAAACCCCTGACACCGCTAGAAAACCTCCAAGGTTCCTTCCAGCTCTATTTTGATTCTATTATCATCAAAAGTGAAGAGGATATTAAGTGAATCATGTTAAGTGAACAATATCCCATCCTTGTTTTCTCCAATGCAACCAAACAAATGTGTGTTGTTAAGCGCACATTCGGTGCATCAGGGATGCCTACCTTGGGCCTCCCAAAGCCTCCTCAAACCCCTTGAGATACTGCTTTTCACCCCTTGGGTCCCCACAGCTATTCCAACTCTCATTATCATTATCATTTGCTTATTTTGTGAAGAGCTCAAGAGGTTGGAGAAAGGAAGGAAAGCAGCAAGAGACCCATCCAATTCTTGAAACTGTTCTTCATGTGCTTTAGCTTCAATCCCCTCATAATCTTTGTTGCTCTTCTTTCAACATCATCTCACAGTTGTCATTGTCCTCCTCCTCCTCCTCCTCCTCCTCCTCCTCCTCCTCCTGCTTCTTTTCCTCCTCCTCCTCCTTCTTCATCACCATCATCATTCCAACACAGCACTACTTGTAAAGTGTTTGGAAGTACAATGTTCAGCCTGTTTTGAATGGGATGTTTGACAGTTATGTCAATTTACAGAAGCAGAGCAGGAGGGAATCTGTCTGTGGTCCATGACATGTTCATCTCTGCTATGAGGAAAAAGATCTGTCAACAGCTATTATCCATGACAACCAAATGGAAACATGACACTTTCTGCCACAGCAAGTGATTCCATACTGCAATAATGACAACACCTGTATACTGACTGCTGCAATTAGTTTGTTCTATACAGGGCTATGTATTCTTTTTTATGGAAATACATGCCTCAGTTCTTATGGTGACTGACTCCCTAAATGTGACCTCTTGTTTGCCCTCAAGAGTGATGCAATGGAATTTTGTCATTTTAGGACCCCTGGTGGTATAGTGGTTAAAGTGCAGTAATGCAGGCAAACTCTACCCATAGCCTGGAGTTCGATCCTAACCGGCTCAAGGTTGACTCAGCCTTCCATCCTTCCGAGATCAGTAAAATGAGGATCCAGTTTGTTGGGACAATAAGTTGACATTGTAAACTGCACAGAGAATGCTGAAAAGCATTATGGGGCAATATAAAATGCTATTGCTATTATTTCATGTGGCCCTTGAAAAGACAAAAATGATTGACAAAACAATAGACCCTTGGGAGATAATTTTCAGGAGTGGAGAAATCTCATTTCATCCATTCGCCCATTAAACTCTCATTCTTAAAGGCTATTAGCACAGAGGAGAATATTATCTATTTTGAACATGTTCCATACTTTATTTAAAAATCCAGGAGGAAACCTCTGGATGATTTTGTCTAATATTAAGTATTTGATAAAGCAATGGAAGAATTTGCACCAAAGCACTTACCAAAGCAAAATGAATTTTTATGCAGGAGAAAGGAAAAATGAAAACACTCCATCAAAATATCTGCAAGTGACAGAAGTTTTGGCTTTTACAGCTAATACCTGAAATAAGATCTGAACTAAGCAAAAAACTCTTTTCACTTCTTGGATTAGCACTGGACATGCAATTAGCTTGTAGCAGGGCTACTGATGATAGCTCCATGCACTTTCCAACTGAATGACCTCTACGAATATTAAATGGCAATCCTCATCATCACTAGTCAATATGAGGAGGTTTGTGGGAGTTGTAATCTGTCTTAGTCCTTAAAAATGTATAATAAACTACAATTGTCACTACTGGCTGGAATTCCCAGGATTAAATCAAATATTTTACTTTGGATGTTATTTTTATTCCAGACTATACTGGTATTGATATTTGATGTACATTTAAACAATGGCAAAAATATATTTCTGAGTTTGTATGGCAAGAGAAAAATAACAGGAATTAAATACAAATTGTTGCAAGAGAGAGAAAGAGAGAGAGAGAGAGAGAGAGAATTATCTGATTTAAAAATTGTATTTTGCTGCTTGCTGTTTGCTAGGGATAAAAGACTGGGTGAATTTGAAAAATAGGAGGTTGCTGGAGTTGGAAGGATGTAATTTTGTTTCCTCAGCAACATTTCTCTTGAAGTCCATTCTTCTAATACAGCCTTGAAAATAAAATTATAAGAGAATATTGGCATCAATTGAAACTCTCTCTCTCTCTTTTAGCAACCTATACAAGTAAAAGTGTTTGAGTAAACTGGTGTCTCCACATGGTTTTGTGGCAACAATACCTGGTTTGCCATTACTTTGTTACAGAATGTTTTTGGAACTATCTAACCTATGCCTGCAGGAATTTCCAATAGGTAAAGGTAAAAGTTTCCCCTCTCCTGCTGTGTCCAGTCCTGGGAGCAATGCCCATCTTTGTTTCCTAGCCAAGGGAGCCAGAATTGTCTGAAGATGCTTCTGTGGTCATGTGGCCAGCATTACTATATGCCAAGGTATATGAAATGCTGTTATCGTCTCATCAAAGTGGTACCTATTTATCTAGTTGCATTTGCATGTTTTCAAACTGCTAGGTTGGCAGGAGCTGGGGTAAGAAGGGGAGCTTACACCATCACCACCATGTGGTACACCACGTGGTACATCACGTGGCACTTGGGTTTTGAACTGCTAACCTTTCGGTCAATAAGCTCAGCAACTTAACCACTAGGCTACAAGTTTCTATAGAACTATTAACCGGGTCGAAATCTACTTAGCATCTCTGATCAACTAAAGTTAGCTATGCTGCCAGCTTCTGGAAGGGATTAACTCTTGGGGGGAAAAATAGCTGGATGAGAAATACAGATTTCCTCTCCGTAAAAGAATGTTCCAGTGAAATATATTGAGCTCACATGTTGCATTGTTTATCCAATATGACATGTGGTTAGAACCTCACTTAACAGTAAGCACATTTTGAGTCTGTGGGACCTACCTCTGAGTAGATCTAAGGTTTCACTGTTTAGAGCAATATTAGAGCACTATAAGATAAAGGTTCCCCTCACACATACATGCTAGTCGTTTCCAGGTCTAGGGGATGGTGCTCATCTCCGTTACAAAGCTGAAGAGCCAGTGCTGTCTGAAGATGTCTCCATGATCATGTGGCCAGCATGACTAAATGCCAAACGTGCACAGAACGCTGTTACCTTTCCACCAAAGTGGTCCCTATTTTTCTACTTGCATTTTTATATGCTTTCGAACTGCTAAGTTGGCAGAAACTGGGACAAGTAACATGAGCTCACTCCATTATGCAGTGCTAGGGATTCAGACTGCCAAACTGCTGACCTTTCTGATTGACAAGCTCAGCGTCTTAGCCACTGAGCCACCGCAACCCTTAGAGTGATATATACTATTTATTGCATCAGTGCATAAAAAAAACAATAATAAGATGGGTTATATGATGTGAGTGAAACACTCACAGATCTAATAGTGAAATCTGTCTCTCTGGGATTGTAAACCAACTCAAATCTCCAAACCCCAGAAGAAACATCTGCAGCTATTTAGCATAACGTAGAACATTTGTGTGTGTGTGACTTCCTACTGTTTTTATCAACTGCCACTTCTTTCTTCTTCAGAGTTATTTATCACCAGGTTTCCTGGCACAGCACACTACCAGATGATGATTTGTTTTTTCAGAATCGCAGAGGAATCGCACAGGACCACACCTAGAGTACTGCATCCAGTTTTGGTCACCACATTATAAAAAAGATGTTGAGACTCTAGAAAAAGTACAGAGAAGAGCAACCAGGATGATTAGGGGACTGGAGATGAAGGCATATGAAGAACAGTTACAGGAACTGGGCTTGGCTAGTCTAGTAAAGAGAAGGACCAGGGGAGACAGAATAGTGGTCTTCCAATATTTGAGGGGCTGCCACAGAGAGGAAGTGGTCAAGCTATTTTCTAAAGCATCCAAGGCCAGACAAGGGATAATGGATGGAAACTGAACAAGGAGAGATTCAACCTGGAAATAAGGAGAACCTTTCTGACAGTGAGAACAATCAACCAATGGAACAGCTTGACCCCGGAAGTTGTGGGAGTGCCATCACTTGAGACCTTCAAGATGAGATTGGATTGCCATTTGTCAGAAATGGTGTAGGGTCTCCCGCTTGTGCAGGGAGTTGAACTAGATGACCTATAAGGTCCCTTCCAACTCTGATTATCTGTATCTATATTGGAGCATATGAGAATGACATCAAACCAGTGGTCCAAAGATAATGCTTTTGCCTTCTCTCAGCTATTCTACCTGAGATTTAAGTTTCCCAGCCTAAAGTGAAGTGATAGAACAGGATGACGACGGGAAATAGGCCTGTTCCTCTGTATTGGAACAAAATATGGTACTGAGGTTGCAAAACTCCAGACTTTTTGATGGCACACAAAACATACAGACAGTTCTAAATTTAGGGGCTGAAGAAATTCTAATATTCTAAAATGGTTGCTCTGTTGTAATCTTGATCTACATGGGCTTAGTTTAGTAAAGATTGGACAAAGTGAACAGTTGCTTCAAGTAAATTAGGAGATGTGGGCCACCAATATATCAGTCTTTGTTTTTCTCCTGCTGTCAGGTGAAATAGAAAAAAGAGTTTAGAAGTAAAAAAAAAGATATTTAGTAATGATTCAGAAAAGAACAGTCTAGAGCACAAACCTAACATATTCCTATAGAATTGAATATCTGCACAATATCACAGAATCATATCAAAAGTCAGCTGAAGTGTTTGTTTTCAAGGATATATAATGGGGAAAATTCAAATCTTCCTTGTAAAAAGAATCCATATTTTTGTATTTTTGTACTTACTTAAAGAGATTGCATGAAATGACAAATATCCTTGTCCATTTTATGACTGACACTCCTCCCCACTACCAAATAGGATAGTTTTATGTAAATTCTGAATAGCATTCAGAAAAGTATTGCTCTGATCAGAAATGGATGGAAATGTTTTCTACTTCCTGAAGAAAGCTCAACATTATTCTACAAAGCTTCGTGTCTCAAAACCACCAATTTTGCATCTGCTTTTAATGTAAAAACAAATTCTGCTTCAGAGAAAAAGTGCACGCAACTTTTTCAAATGCATGTCTCTGTCTGCATTTGAGTGTGAGTTACCTGTGCTAGATTCAGTATCCATAACATTGCCTCTGTTCCCTGTTTGCTTGTTTCTTTTGCAATGCAATTTTCTCTTAGAGATTATAAGCCTTTTTTAGCTACATAGCAATGGAATAGAGAAATGAGCTACATAGAAAGAATAAATAAATTTAAACATTAATAGAAATCTTTCTGCTACTATTTTCCTTTCCCTGTCAAATGGATTTTGCTAGATTTTTAAATATTAGCTTTCACCCAAGCATGGGTTTAACTTTGCTAACAGTGAATGATTACAATGATGTCTTTCTCATAATGATGGTTTCAATCAGCCTTCTAGGAAACACTCCTAAAGTATCAATTGTCTCACAGACAAAGAGCCTAATGATGTCTTAACTGTGCATTTGAGGTTAGCTTTCCAGGCACAGACATGCAAAATCATTGTGTAAAAGCACACTTTAAGAAGTAGATTGAATTTGCTGTCCCAAGGCCTTAAAGACTTCCTAATTCTATTCTGAAACAGCATTTCTGCTCCTGGAAATGATTAAATGAGCAAAATCTTCTTTTTTCTTGAATATATGAGGAAGAGAGAGATGTTAGATAGATGATAGAGAGATGATATAGATGATGGATGGATGGATGATAGATGGATGGATGGATAGATAGATAGATAGATAGACAGACAGATAGATTTGATAGAGAGAGAGACAGACAGAGACGCAGATAAGTTGAGGACAGACATTCATACTATTAAATGTAGCAAGATTTTTGGTTGATTGATTATGTGCCATCAAGTCATCTCCACTCTTAATCCGTTTTTTTCTTCTTCATGATAGTCTGTGCCTAACCTGGTCTTTTAGGTATCTCAATGCTGCACCAATGTGATTGAGTCCATCCACCTGCTGGTTGTCAATCTCTTTGACTTCCTATTCAACAACTTTGCTATCTTTTTGATAAGGTGCCATCAAGTTGCTTTCAATTCCTATTGACCATTCTCTAGGACGATCTGTCACTGACTTTCAAATCTACCAATGGTGCACACATCATCTATGTAACTGAGTTCATCCATCTTGCTGTTGGCCATCCTCTTCTTCTCTTTCTTTCCACCTTTCCCAGCATTAGGGCCTTCTCCAGATATTTGGCTCTTTACATAACGTGTTCAAAGTAGGATAATTTGAGTCTGGTCACTTGCGTCTCAAGGAAAAGCTCTGGGTTGATTTGTTCAATAATTTGTTTGTGTTAATATGTTAACATTGTAGCATTAATATGTGGAACATTACTTTGTTAAATATTGCAGAATCAATATTAATGTAATGAAGGATGTTGTAATTTTGATTATTATTTAACAAAGGTATTTGCACCCAGACAATACGCTGTTCAACCAAAATGGAATAATCATATTAAAAATAAACATTTATTTTAGAGAAATGTTTGTTTGAGTGTCCACAGTATTCTTAGTTTTCTCTAAAACCAAAATTCAAAAGTGTCAGTATTCTGTCTACCTTGCTTTTTTCAAGGCCCAAATTCTGCTTCCATAGAAGAAGATCACAAGCCATATCATTGCTAATAATTATTCTGATTTTTGTAGGGAAACACGTCACATTACTAGATAGTAAATGTTTGGGTTCTGTTAAATATTGTGGATAACCAAATGTACATATACTTCATTTTCTTAGCTGAGAAACTTTCTCTGTGGAACTTTTTTCTTTCCCTTCCTTTTATTCTTAAAATTCATAAGAAAGTTTGCAGGAAGAATAATGCTAAAAGAGGTCAACTGCATTCTATTCCATCTTGTTCATCTCCAGCAGTATTGTGCTGCCTGTTGCAATCATTTCTTAATAGCCCTGCACTCAAAGCATTTTGCCAGCTGACACCCACATTATGAAGTGAATGAAGCTCACAATGGGGAATCATTTGCAGAATCAAATCTTTGTTACTCTCCCCCAATCTCCCCAAATAGCAGACAACATGGAGGTCAGTTTATTGCCCAGGCAAAAGAAATCTAACATCTTCTATAGTTTCCTGCCAGGGAGAATCTTTCCCTCCAATCATTAACTGTGCCTTTCTTGAAAAAAGCCATTTTGTCTTTGGGAAAAGATTATTTTGAGATAGCGCAGTGCTGTCTTAAATTATCCATAATAAAGGCCATTTTGCATATTTTATATTTAATAGAAATGCAAGTGTAGGTATTACAGTGTAAACTACAGGAATACATGATATCATGGCTGGGCACATTTGATTTAGAGATGTGTTTTGGACTTTGTGCAAGTCAAACAGAGCATCTCCCTGCTGTTCATTAAAGTGTGTGTGTGTGTGTGTGTGTGTGTTTCCCAGCTTCTCAGCCCTTCCCCGGAATGCACGTCCCTGTTGGATAATCCCTTTGTCTCCAACTTGGCCAAATGTGTCACATAAAGTACAAGTCAGCTTCTCATCCACCATAAAGACTATTTCCTTCTGTACTTTTCTCCATCTACACATAATACAATCAGTGGTCAGTATGTATGAGCACAAATGGGATGAATAACCTACATGATAAAATGAATTTTTTATCAGAATATTGACTACAGTGCATGTACAAGTTCTCCCCTGCCATGAGACAGAGGGAGAGAGAGCCTCTGAAAAAGTATGGGTGGCAGATGTATTTATCACTTCCTCAATGGTGGTGATATGTTCTCTGAGCTTGCTGTTTAGCTTCTGAACATTTAACCACCAGGCAAGGTGACATCCTCAGCAGGACTTCAGTTGAAGTATCTTTTTTCAGTTCTTTACCACTTGTCAACTCGTAATGCATTCCTGGCTTGCTCTTGAGTTTCCATAAGAAGGAGTGGGGGAGATCTGATGAAGCAGTTGAGTTGTTATGACCAGAAGCACATTCCATGCATACCTTTCTCCAGATTGTGTCCCAGGTTACCAGAGCATATTTTCTGTAGCCCACAAAAGTGCTCTGTTGGAGAATGTGATATATGACACACCCTGGGAGGAGGGGGCAAACAGGATCATAGGTGGGCAGTAAATTACATAGGGCAGAGCCGACTGCACTTGGAAAAAGTGCCAACATGTTGCTCCTAATAAATAATTGGATTTCTTTTGAAACTTGACTTAAGCCTCATAAATTAATTAGAGCATCTGTCAGAACCCTGACACCACTTTTATTGATCTCATGTGGTCAGTGAGTCATGTGACTGACTGGTCATTGTGTGTGAAGAATATTGCATCCAAGTGAAGAGGTGGTCAGTGCCATCATTGGTTGGTCATGCAATTGATATGGCTCATTAGGGATTCATAGGCTGGCTCCAAATTGACATGTTTGTCGATAGTTCTGTTGGTTGAATACCAGGTTTAATGAATTCACATGCATGGCATGTGGTGGCAACTTGCATATTAGAGGAAATGTATGGGTATTCCAACACATAATTACTAATGCCACAGAATTCTGGACCAGTTACAGTTTCCATGTGACCTTCAAGATAGTGACAAGTGATATGCATTGTAGTATGCCATACTTGAGATGATTAAGACATGGGTGACTTGAGAAGGAACTTTTGAGTTTTTTAATGGCTTTCATCAGTGAGTCCAGAATGATCCCAAGTTATATATCTGTCCTGTCTGGTATTCTGTACCTCCATTCAGAATTAAAAATAGAACATCCCTGTGGTAGAATTGTTCCACTTGGTCTTGTTAAGTTTCAGTTTAAGTCTGTTCATCCCTATTTCACCTCACAGTTTTCAGACACTCAGACAACACTTTAAATGCATCATTTGGTTGACCAGGGCTTGCTGCTGAGTATCATCTCTTGTTAATAATACTAATACCCATGTAGACAGATGAAAACATTCAGTGAGCTAAAGGTAAAGGTTCCCCTCGCTCATACGTGTGACTCGTTCCGAACTCTAGGGGGCAGCGCTCATCTCCATTTCAAAGCCGAAGAGCCAGCGCTGTCCAAAGACATCTCTGTGGTCATGTGGCCAGCATGACTAAACACTGAAGGCACATGGAATGCTGTTACCTTTCCACCAAAGGTGGTCCCTATTTTTCTACTTGCATTTTTACATGCTTTCAAACTTCAAGGTTGGCAGAAGCTGGAACAAGTAACAGGAGCTCACTCCATTATGTGGCGCTAGGGATTCAACCCACTGAACTGCCAACCTTTCTGATTGACAAGCTCAGTGTCTTAGTCACTGCGCCATCATGTCCCCATGAACATTCAGTAGCTTCGTGTAAACATTAAACTAAAGGTACAAAAGCATTGATGCCTATGGCACTCCACAAACCAGGAATTTCAGTCACAATCTCTCTCTTTCCCTCCCCTGTTAATATTGACTGGAACTGGCCTCGGAAAGAGAAGAACTACCCCAAGACCATAATAGTATTTAATCTGCTTCTTCCTTTTTAGAAAATAAAGAATCCCCCTTATCATTATATGGTTGTATAAAAAATATTTTGAAAAAAAAAAGAATACTACAAATTGTGTGCTTTAGAAATGCATCCACAAAGATTATGGTTGCCATTTTGACAAAAAGACTTCAGCAAGTATTATCAACCGTTCATTCTGCATTATCTGGTATTGAGAGAATTAGTGAAATTTTCATTAGTAAACTAGTAAATAGTAAATATTTCTAGAGATATAATATTATAGTAAATATTCTTTACATTGAATTAAGTGCAATAGGTTTAAGCCAATGTGTAATAGTTTCCATAGAAATATTCAAAAATTGACTTAAGTTTTTGTTCAAATTACTATTCAAGATTTGCAATTATATCCTCTTTTGTGGATCAGTATATTTCAAAGTATATAATACATATTATTGGTCACATTAATAGATGACTAACAATACTTATGAGCCTCTGGGGAATTATACATTTTAAAAGGAATATTACCTCAGGAGAAATATTAGTCTATGCTAATATAGATATTTTAAATAAATTAATGAGCTTTTTTTCACAGAATAGTCAAAATCCAAGTTCTCTTTTTTAGAGTTATTTTTAATATGAAAATAAAAGGGTAATTTTCCTGATTTTCTATTGCATAATGAACCATGTAATTAACATTTTAAAATTTTTAAAAAGAAATGATTATGTACAGATATGGAGCCAATTGCAGATGTAAATTTTGGCATGTCCTATTGTAGAAATGGTACAGATATCACCAAAATACATTAAGAGACACTACTGAGGAATTAAAGAATTTGATCTTTACACTATTGAGAAGTATCATTATACTTTCCTTTGGAATAATTCTCCTTTTCAGATGCTGAGCAAAATGTTTGGGTGGGGAAGTGTGGGCTGGAAATGGGATAGTAATTTTTAAGAGGGTAATTTTTTAATTATATTTTAAAAGAAAGTATAATTTATCAAGAGGAGTATAATTTGCCAAAGCTTCAGTTTTATCTCTTGTTTGGAAAAATTTCATTGGCTGCTATAAGGAAGAAAGAAAGAAAGAAAGAAAGAAAGAAAGAAAGAAAGAAAGAAAGAAAGAAAGAAAGAAAGAAAGAAAGAAAGAAAGGAGCAAGGGAAGGAGTGAGGGAGAGAGAATAGTAATTCAGTTTTACAAAATTAAAATCTGAATAGGAACTATAGGCAAGAAATTCGGAACAGAGAACTATAATCTCCAATGACCTCAGATTTTAAGAAAGTTAAATAGTTTTTTGTGAGCTTAAAGTATTATTTCACAAACTAATTAATGATAATTATGCAGGTCTATTGGGCGATTCAATTAACATTTTTTAAAATGTTGGTTTCAAACTTCTTATATTAAAGAGATAGCAGGTGTATTAGCAAACCTATTTTGGTTGTGGTCGTTGATAGATCCTTACTGTGGGAAACCAGATTTTTAGAAAGATGCTAAGACTGAAATATATCAGTATGTTGCTAAATCATGTTCCAATCACATGGAATGTCTCTATTTGTGAAGAATTTTGAATATATGCTTATATTAATGCCCTAAAGATAATTCTCTCTGGATAGACATGTGTGTACCAATCACTACTGATCGACTTGAAGAAATGTGTGTCCATTCTTAAGTTTGGAATGAGCTGTTTCATGAAACTAAGCAAAGATTAGACATACGATTAAGACATATGTGTGATATCGTAGCAATTCTTTATATATAAATATTGCTGGATTTGCATCGTTGTGCTTGCTCTGGCTTTTGTTTCACTGTTTCTTATGTAGTGCTTTATTTGCAAGCCTACACATTTGTGCTTTTCTTTTCATGGTTATATTAAAATGATTACTCTTTATTTTTAGGGAATAGTTCAGTTATATTCAGTACATGAAATGGGAAAGCCACATCACTTGCATCTTCATTCCCATGTGCCAAAATAGTCTGGATGATCGAACCTTTTGTGTACAAGTAAGGATGATAGATTTTAGAACTCAGAATTCCTTCTCTCCTCTACTTGATGTAGGATTTCAGGAAAGGGATTTTTTGTGCTGGCCCTAAAGGCAGATTCATTTCTATGTGCAGAAGTTCCCCCTGTGAGTACTTTGTCCGTTTACAAAAATATTGTTCATTCCTCTTTATCTTCCACCACTATAGAACTTATTATTGTATTCAGCAAGTAAGCAAGATTTTTTTGTGTGTGTGGAAAAAGACATAGGAGAATCAAGGAAAGCTATAGCTGTATAGTAACAGCAGCCTGAATTTCTGTCTGAAGTGCAGTAGAAACCCAAGGTTACAGTATAACAGAAAGAAATCCCCTTGTTGTCCACCAACCAGGGGACAACTAGCTGAGTTGCTAATTTTGTTTTTGTTTTTTGTTTTATTCATATTTATATGCCGCCCTTCTCCAGAGACTCAGGGTGGCTTACAATTTTTGGAGTGCAAACCAATGCGCTCAGCAATAGCCTTCATTCCATTGTATATGCCTGCTTATTACTAAGCGGCATTTTTACAAGGTCAGCTTATTGCCCCCAACAATCTTGGGTCCTCAGTTTACCTACCCCGAGAGGATGGAAGGCTGAGTCAACCTTGAGCACTAATTGCAGGCAGCTGGAATTAAGTGCTAGCTATTTAACAGCCTGCACCACCAAGGCTCTTGGTGGTGCAGGCTGCATCAAGCAAGTTGTTGGCTTTTGTTCTGCCTTCCCAGTGAAAATGGAGCAAACAGGCATTATCAATACTGACAATAAAGATAAAAAGCATGATAATTAAAAACATGAATTAAAATCTCAAGTTATATATACAGGTAACAATATAAATGAGGAAGGAAGGAAGGAAGGAAGGAAGGAAGGAAGGAAGGAAGGAAGGAAGGAAGGAAGGAAGGAAGGAAGGAAGGAAGGAAGGAAGGAAAAAATATGAGACTAAATCACAGTAGAGCTGCATTTTTTGTTTAATCTATGAGGCACCATAGGAGTTAAAGGTTTCCAAAGAGTCCTTACTATTCTGTGGGTGCATAGGAAACAGTGTAGCATAGTATTTGTAATACTACTACTATTGCAATGGACTGATGTTGATTTAGGTGCCTAACAAGCACTATCTTTGCACAAGATGAACTGGGAAGAGAGGGGTCCTCAGTTGTTAGGTTGCCTAGTGCCGTGACCAGGGCTGGGGCTGGAAAGAGTGTGCAGGAAACATCTCCAGGCACCCAGAGAGACAGAACTCCCAGTCCTCAGTGGCTCAGCTGATCTGCGAGCCCGATTAAGGGGCCAAGCAACCATAAAGTGACCGAGGAAGGGAAGGGCTGCCTCCTGTGCTTGCCATGCCCACCCCTTTCACTAGGACTTCTTTTTGGGATAGGGCTAATATTAGGGCCACCCAAAAAAAATCAGGCTAGGACTTATTTTCAGGGTAGGTCATATTTTCAGGAAAACACTGTATTTGTAGGTTTTTGTATTTTGGGATTTTTTTTCCAATCCTTCCTCTTTTATTCTGTTCACTCCAGGTACCGAAACATCCACTGTCCAGCTTTATTTATTTGTTTGTTTGTTTGTTTGTTTGTTTTCTCTTATTGACAATTGCTAAGTCTATGGTGTTGTGTAGCAGATGCTTTTCTCAATTCTAAAATCCCAGAGCACTTTGTCATCTTTGTTTTTTATTACGTTATCTGTTTTGTGGTCCCACTAGTTCTGGCTTGCAGGCAAATGGCATTTCTTGCAAATACTCCAAAGCACCATTATTGCTACTTTGTCATGTCATTGTCTATAGTCAGTTCAATTCTCTTGAGGTCATGCCAACAGGGTGAGGCACTGTTTCTTCAGTTTCCTTACAAAGGTGGAATTTGTTCTTAAGGGTTGATCTTATTGAACCAGAATTAGACCCTCTATCCCTTTCTTGAATTTTCCTGGCTCTTATCCATCACCAGGTCTTCTTGTTATCTGCTTTGCATGTTAGTTGTTGCTGTTTTCCATGTAATGCTTTGCCTTGCCCTCTCTCTTTTCTACTCTTTATGTGGTCTTCTTGAAGGCCAATTTTGTCTCTTCAGTATTCAGTAAACCTTCATGGTGTATCTTCTTCACTGGCATTCAGATACTCATCCAATTCCCCTTTTATTGTCAAAGCCTTTGAAGTTTCCACCAACATTCTGTATTTCTAGAGACTCAGTTATCCAATCATGTGACAAGGAGTTGAATGCCTTCTTGTAATCAATCCAAGATTTATTAAAGTTGGTCTCACAGTTACATATTTTTGATAACTAACAACCTTGCAGTTACATATTCTTTTTCCTGCCATCTTTTTTTTAATTGCTTCACCCTGTCTGCAAATTTGACCTTAAGTTATGCTTCACTACCCATTTAAAGAAATTTATTCTTTAAGAGAGAACCTTTGCTCATGCTCCAATTAATTTTATAATGTGAAAAAAATCTATTCAGTTTCATAATCATTAAGCCAGCTTTAAGGAAGCAGGTAGAAAACATTCCATCGTACTGATGTCTCTAGTGTTCACTGTCTCTGGTGGCATCTCTTGAAATTTGATCAACAGCACATTGTGCTTTGGCTGAGCAAAGAAGCAGCAGCTAGCTGGCTACATCTAGCAAGTCTCAAGGGTAAAGTGAAAAGTAGGAAAAAAAATTGTAACTGAAGACAATGAAAATCACTTTATGTCATTGCCAAGAAGACACCAAGTATCTCTTTCAGCTTGAAGGAGATTTTGTTTTGCTTTCTCTTGTTTTTGTCTTCATTTTTAATCCCTTGATGCATAGAAGAAGACATGGATGCTAAAAAAAACTAAGTGTAAATGTTATATAACAAGCAGTGGTGGGATTCAGCCAGTTCACACCGGTTCATGCGAACTGGTTGTTAAATTATACCCACGCCACTATCAAAGTGGATTCTGGGCACTGCGCTGCAATGGAGAAACAGGCAATGGGGCGGCCGGTGTGAGGGAAGAAGAAGAACGCTTTTCCTCTTTCTTCTCCCTGCTCCTTCTCCTTCCCTCATGCCAGCTGTTCCATTTCCTGTTTCTCCAGCCCAGTGCAGTGCCCAGGATCCACTTGGATAAGGGGTGTGTGTGTAATTTAACAACCAATTCGCCCAGGGTCAGGTTGGCCATTGTGGGAGGCTCATCCCACATGTGTGGCAGAGCTGGAGTATGTGGATGGGCCATGCCTCCCCCAATGGCCAGCCTTACCCTGGGTGAACCAGTTGTTAAATTATTTGAATTCCACCACTGATAACAAGGTTTAATGAATCTCTCGTTCACCTGCTCCTTATTGCTGATTATGTCATATTTCTCAAATGTTGTTCTTTAATGTATACTTCATTTTGGGGGGCTTTAAAAACATTATCACTTTTTAGCCATCCCAGGGGACATGTTTTATCAAGAAGAAAACAGGGATATGAATAATTTAAAATAATGCACCACAGGGAAGAAGGGTTGTGTCCCAGTATCCTAATCATTCTCCACAACTGCAGCCAATTTTTTGATCAAACTTAATGCTTGGAGCTGATATGGAGAGATTCGAAAACTGTAAAACCTAGGAGCAATTTGCCAAAGAAGTCCTGTTTCTTTCTTTCTTTTTTCTTGTTATTTCAATTCTGGAGTCTATATCTAGAGCTTCTCTGTCTACATGAGTATAATACCTTCTTATATACATTGCTATTCTATTAAAATCTGTATTTCTTATTTTATTTTTGCCTGTCAACCCTTCTGGGCTATTTCTCCCCCTGTGTATTCTCTGTTCAAACCTGGCACATCCCACTACAGGTCTCCATCTCTAAGGGTGTATTATATATCTGTGGTGTGTTTTAATGCTTTGGAAATTTTCAAAGAGAATGATTGGTCTTCATTTGGAAGTATAATGTTGCCATCTAGTGGAACCATAAAACATAACGACAAAGACCCAACATTTCTATTTAAATGAATAGTAATTAAATGAACTGGTGGTCACACATTTAAATACTTGTATGAGTGCATATATATCACTGAATAACATAGGGTTTCAAGAGCAGAATGAGAATCTTTATTTGAATTGTCCCAGGTATTTTTTTTAAGTATAACCATGAAACTATTATTCTTCACACATTTTATTTTATTATTCTATTTTATTTTATTAGACCTAGGATTATCAGTTAATGCTCAAGACTGTTGATCATTTTGCTGCATTATATGGTAAAAACAGTATTTCAAGGAAGAAATAGAGATGTACATCTCCAGGAATATACAAAAGTAACAAATTGTTATGTTGTCTAGGTGCAGACACCTGAACAAGGGACATCATTGAATGCACCCATTTTTTTGGGGGGGGGAGTTTACTATGTTTCCTTAAGAAAAAAATAGATGTATGTTGGTGATAGAAAACTCATTGCTTAAGGGTCAGCAATTTGTAGACCAAACAATCAATCTAGGAATGACATTGCCATAGGTGTATACTACACCGAAAGAGAAGAAATACATGACCATTTTGCTAATCAGTTAGCTATGGTGTGCAGGAAGCACACTACAATAGTAATGGGGAACTTTAGCTATCCTGACATCAACTGTTAGACAAACTCCACACCTGTGGAAGATTGAACAGGTTCCTGACAAACCTAGCAAACAACTCTGTCTCCCAAAAGGCAGAGAAGGGAAGGGAACTAAAGGATCAGCTGCACTAGTGTTAACTCTCATTAACAAAGATGAAATGATAGAAGCAGCTGAAGTTGTGGGAACTTTGGGGGAGACTGACCATGTCATATTGGAATTCAACAGGCAAAAGCAGTAGAACAAAGTCAAACTATTGTGTTAGATTTTAAGACAGCTGATTTCAACAAATGTAGAGCCTGGGAGGGATCCCATGGTGAAAATCTTAAAAGGGAAAACAACTCAAGAAGCTTGAAAAACTCTGGAAAATGAGATTATATCTGCAAAGAGGAAGTCAGGAGAGCTAAGACTCAGTATAAACTAAGACTTTCAACAAATGTCAACAATAGTATTTAAAAAGTTTATTTAAAGATGTAAAAACTGAGGGAAAAGTCAATGGATTTAGAAGTCCTAATGGACAACCACTTAAATATGAGCCAGCAGTATGTTGCAGCTGCCAAAAAACGCTATTAAATCTTAGGCTGCATCAACAGAGGGATAGAATGAAGGTTGTGTGAAATATTAGTACTGCTTTATATTGCTTTATACCGATAAGACCACAGTTGGAGTATTGAGGAAAATTTGATCACCGTGATACAAAAAAGATGTTGAGACTTTGGAAAGAAACGAGCAACAAAAAAGACTGGGGATGGGAGGGCCAGAGGCTAAAACATATGATAAATAGTTGCAGGAACTGGATAAGTTTAACAAAGAGAAGCGGGTGACATAATAGCAGTGTTCCAATATTTGAGAGGCTGTCAAAGAGAAGATGGGGTCAACCTATTCTCCCAAGTACTTGAAGGCAGGACAAGAAACAAGGGATGGAAACTTGTCAAGAAGAGAACTAAGGACAGATTTCCTGACAGTGAGAACAATTAATCAGTGGAATGGCTTGCTTCCAGAAGTTGTGGGCACTCCATCAATGGGAGTTTTTAAGAAGAGACTGGGCAGCCATTTGTCCTGTTATTCTGTACTCTACTCTGTATTCTGTATAACTTTCAGCAGGTATCATATGGACATTCCTATATTATATTAAAATGTAGTGTACCCCATATACTATATTAAAAGGAGTCTGAAACACTTCTTCCACTCAATTCCTTCCATTGAAAGGAGCAGTTATCTTTAAAATCAGCTCGATAAGTTTGTTGTTAGCTAATTTCTGAGCATTTTCCTTACCTCTCTCCTATTGTAAGATGAAGTAACTCATTGTAAAAGTCCTTACACCTGCCATTGATCATTCAGTAGGCAGCTTCCCTGAAATTTTCTTTCACTTAGTAGCTCTCCAAAGCTATCCAACTCTTCATATCAAAGACACAAAGAAACCCAGGAATTTAAAAGACAAATTAGCAGCAATACAGTTCAAGTCAACTTACCAGTTAATACTTTTATTTATTTATTTATTTATTTATTTATTTATTTATTTATTTATTTTACTTATTTATTTTGTCAACCGCTTACAAGATAATAAGTATAAGGATAAACATAGTTATGAATACATGAAATGAATATTTATTTATTTATTTATTTATTTATTTATTTATTTATTTATTTATTTATTTGACTTGTATGCCACCCCCTCTCCACCAGGACTCGGGGCGGCTCACAACTAAAAACAGAGTAGTACAAACAATAAATATTTAAAAGAAAATTAAATCAAACAAGCCCAATCTTTAAAACCCAATTAAAATAATTTAAAAAATTATATAAGAAATATAAAAGAAACAATAGGACAGGGACGGTAGGCACATTGGTGCACTTATGCATGCCCCCTACAGACCTCTTAGGAAAGGGGTGAGGTCAATAGTAGACAGCCTAAGGTTAAAGTTTTGGGGGTTTGGGGAAGAAACCACAGAGTCAGGTAGAGTATTCCAGACATTGACCACTCTGTTGCTGATGTCGTATTTCCTGCAATCAAGTTTGGTGCGGTTAACCATGAGTTTCTATCTATTGTGTGCTCTTGTATTGTTATGGTTGAAGCTGAAGTATTCATTGACCGGAAGGACATTGCAATGTATGATTTTATATACTATACTTAGATCTATACTTAGACTATACTTAGATCGGACGGAAGGTTTTCTAGGTCTAGAATTTCAAGTCTGGTGGCATAAGGTATTCTGCAACAAGTAGAGGAGTGGAGAACTCTTCTTGTGAAATATTTCTGGACTTTCTCAACTGTGTTAATATCAGATACGTGATGTGGGTTCCAGACTGAGGAGCTGTATTGGTCTAGCAAATGTTTTGTATGCCCTCATTAGTAGTGTGATATTACCACAGAAAAAGCTATGTAGGATTAGGTTAACAACTCTTAATGCCTTTTTGGCTATGTAGTTACAATGGGCTCTAGCACTTAGATCATTAGAGATGAGTATTCCAAGGTCCTTGACGGAGTTTGGATCATCAACAAGGTCTTGACTATTCAGCTTGTTTATTTTACAAACTTTGAAATAAAAACATTGAGAAACATGACTGCTGGAAACAGACTAAAGTAACATCTGGAAGAGTAGAATTTGAACTAGAGATCTTTAAGAAGGATGTCTAACTCCTTGTTCATTCAGTATTTGTTTGTTTGTTTTTATCCCACCTTTATTATTTTATAAATAACTCAAGATAGTGAACATATTGAATGCACCTTCTTCTTCCCATTTTCCCCACAACAACAATCCTGTGAGGTGGATTGGACTGAGTGAGAGTGATTGGCTCCAGCCAGTGGTATTTAATTTATTTCCTATTGTTATGACTCATAATGAGGCACAGTTCATCTGCAGTTGATGCTAGGCCCAAAGGGAAGAACCAAAGTTTCATTCAGTAAGTAAGAGCTGACCTTCTGATCCTGGATCAGAGTTTTGACCTCAGAATATTTAAGGTCCATGGGAACAGACGTTCCTCCTTTAGCAAGAAATAATATTCCATCTACTTACCTGATCAACCCAGCAAACAACTTTCTTACAAGATCCCCAAACCATCTTTTGTAATTATTAAATATGTCAGCATGGAAACAGCTATGCATTAATAGGCATCAAATTAGTCAAAGCACTGAACCCAATGCTATATGGTGCTGAATAATGAAATCTTTTAAAGATGCTTCTAAGGTTGGCAGATACCCAGTCCAGATGTGAAAGGCTATAAGCTGGACTCCTTGTTCCACCCTTAATTTCCTGCAGTCAGAATCAGGCAGCAAATTTTAAAGAGTTTCTGTTTCCTTGGATATTGGTTGAATCAAATTCCTTTTTAAAAAAAAAATCCATTTCTACATAGGTTATTGACAAGCATGATGTCTCTCCATTGTGACCAAGCCTGAAACCTAACCAAAAGGAATCCAGTTAATCTGCTTCCTCCAGAGCCTTATGAAACTGTAACCTATCCCACTTTTCCACAATCTTCCCCATAAAAATGACAATAGCCCTCACCCCTGCCCTGGCATCCTGGGCAACGCTAAACCAGTTAGGTGAATTTCCAAGAGAGATGTCATTTTCTCTTTTCCCTGCACGTGACTGTGAGCAAAGCATCTCTCCACTTTGCTTTATGGGAAGTTCTGTTGGAAAAGGAAAAAATAAAAAATAAAAGCAGCATAATTTGGAAAGCTGGTATAGGAGAAGAGGGTCGTTTAGCTATCACAGATTTCATATCTGGATCTCGCATTTGAATTATGCAAAGAAGGAGCAAGAGAGGCAGTCCATTCAGGATACTTGCAGTACATGCTCTTTATATGCCTTTATTGTTACCAGCCAGACCACAGCAGTTTGATTCAATTATGTGGTCCAAATAATCTTTTAAAGTAAGATATAAATGGCTGTATTCATTCAATGTTCAATCCTATGGTTTACTCATCATAGGAAAGGGTTCAGGCCCTATTCTAAGTAACACCACCCCACCCCCAAAAATCAATATCCTATAGTGTGATATGGTAGATAAACTCATGCAAACTATACATGGTTCTTAAAAAGTATTACAAGGTAGGGTAGCTAGAGCTAGAAAAAGATGTTGAGACTCTAGAAAATGTACAGAAAAGAGCAACCAGGATGATTAGGGGACTGGAGGCTAAAACATACGAAGAACAGTTACAGGAACTGGGCCTGGCTAGTCTAGTGAAGAGAAGGACCAGGGAGACATGATAGCAGTCTTCCAATATTTGAGGGGCTACCACAGAGTGGAAAGGGTCAAGCTATTTTCCAAAGCACCTGTAGGCCAGACAAGGAATAATGGATGGAAACTGAACAAGGAGAGATTCAACCTGGAAATAAGGAGAAACTTTCTGACAGTGAGAACAATCAACCCATGGAACACCTTGCCCTTGGAAGTTGTGGGAGCGTCATCACTTGAGACTTTCAAGAAGAGATTGGACTGCCATCTGTCAGAAATGGTGTAGGGTCTCCCACTTGGGCAGGGGGTTGGACTAGATGACTTACAAGGTCCTTTCCAACTCTGATTATCTGTTATCTAAGCTGGGCTGCAAATATCCAGGGATCTCCAGACGCTAAAAAGAACTGGAGTTTTCTGTTTGCCACTATTTAATGTGGCCAAAATCGGGCAGCCTAGGACAAAAACCTCTGTTCTACTTGATTGGAACGTGATAAAATGAGATGCCCCTTTTTGTGTAGTTGGGGATCTGCTGCTTATTTTGCTAAGAATTGAATTGCTGCAGCTCACATGTCCAAAATCGTCACAATGTTAGAACTCAGAACATAGCATAATAGAGTTGGAAGGGACCCCAGAGGTCTTCTAGTCGAAACCCCTGCTTGAGCAGGAGATCCTATATCATTTCAGACAAATGGCTGTCCAGCATCTCTTTGAAAACCTCCGGTGATGGAGCACCCACAACTTCTGAAGGCAAGTTATTCCATTGGTTGACTGTTCTCACCATCTGGAAATTTCTCCTTAGTTCTAGGTTGCTTCTCACCTTGGTTAGTTCCCATTGTTTCTTGTCTTGCCTTTTGGTGCTTTGGAAAATAGTTTGATTTCCCTTCCTCCTCATCCTTGTGATAGCCCATCAAATACTGGAACACTTCTGTCATGTCTCCCCTAGTCCTTCTTTTCACTAGACTAGACATACCCAATTCCTGTAATCATCATTTTCCGATTTCTGCAACCATACTCCATTTCCTATATCCGTTCTTCCTTCTGTAATCATCCTCTTTCCTTCTTTTCCTGTAACTGATGCTACTTCATTTACTTTATTTAAGGAGCTTTTTTTTTTTCATCAGTGTCTGGGTAACAAATCAATCATTGAACATGATAGAGCTGCTTGGTTGTTGGCCAGGGAATACTGCATGCTTGTATGGTCCTCAACCCACCTGCTAAATCAGCTAAGACAGAGCCAGCCCACTTCTGGAAATACTGAGTAAACAGTGTGCAGATTTTGCAGCTGTTTAGCCTAAAGGCTGTTTCACTTACAGATATGCAAGGAGACAATCATTTTAAAAGTGGCTAGAGGCTTGGTTTGACATTTGTAAAATTATTCCTTGGGAAAGAAAATACTTTACCTGACATTGAATTAGCAATATAAAAAAAAATTCAAAGAAACATCTCGAATTCAGAGATCAACTTCTTATAAGCATATGAAGCATCAGTTAAATAACTAGACACTCTGTTATTGATCCTTATTACACTACTAATATTTGGTTTTCAATATATAAAGTCAAATCTAGTTTTAATCAGTGGTTTTCAAAGTTTCTACCTTTACACAAATCTCTTTTTTGTCTCACCCTAATTCCATGCCAGGAAAAGCTTTTTTTCTATTACAAGTATGAACACTGAGGAAATTGCAACTTTCTTCTGGTCAGATGTACAAGTATGAAAGCTCATGCAACCTAGTCCTGAAAGCTTTAGATAAAATACTATTTTTCCATTTTTTAAAAACTGATCACTGGCAGATCCATTTCCCTTTATCTGCACTACGTGGATAATCATGTTTTGGTGATATGAAAGAGAGAAGAATGTTTACATCCTTCATTCGGCACAGAATGGCATATTTAAAGAAGTTAAAGAAATTGTGTCTAATTAGAACACCCTAAAATATCATACATAGCCTAAATTTTACAGCTGTAAAAGCAAGGGGATAGGGGATAGGATAAATCTTAAAATAAAGTGGAGAAGCTAATAAGAAAAGACTTAGGTAAGTTTAGGTATCCTACTGAGTGAGATATATTTATTTTCAAATAATCTCTGATTAGAACCACATAGTCTTTGCTTTAAAACTAAATGCTTACCAAAATAAGTTGCCCAGTAATATATAATATTTGAGGGGGATCAACCTAGGTTTCAAGGCTCCAGAAAACAAAACAAGAAACAATGGGTGGAAATCAATTAAAGAAAGAAGAAACCTAGAACTAAGGATAAAATCTTTAACAGTGAAAACAATTAATCAGTGGTTAATTAACTCCAGAAGTTGTGAGTATTCCATCACTGGAGAAGAGCTTTTAAGAAGAGACTGAATAGCCATTTGTCTGGATGGTATAGGGCAGTGGTGGCTAACCTTTTTAGGCTCCTGTGCCAAAAATTGTGTGCATGCTTGCGCTCACTCACTCACGTGTCAGCACCCAGAAGGCAACGCGCACGCCCCCCATGCCCCTGCGCATTCACATGCAATCCCCCCACGCTGCCCCCTTACCTGCACTGTGCCTCCCAACTGATTTTTGTCCCATTTGAGGTGTTTTTCGGCCTCCCAGAGGTTTGAGGGAAGCCTCTGAAGCCTTTGCAGGCCAAAAAATGGGCCTGTTTCATCATTTCCGGTATTTCCAGAAATACAGGAAGTGATGAAATGGGCTTATTTTTCGGCCTGCAAAGGCTGCAGATGCTTCCCTCAAGCCTCTGGGAGGCCGAAAAACACCTCAAATGGGACAAAAATCAGCTGGGAGGTATGCACATGCACAGTGAGGTAAGTTTGCCTGGGGCTCATGTGCCCACACAAATGGTTCTGCCTGCCACCTGTGGCACGCGTGCCATAGGTTCACCATCACAGGTATAAGGTCTCCTGCTTGGGGTTGGACTACAAGATCTCTGATGTCCCTTCAACAATTTTTATCTTTCAACAGATATGTCAAGAGGAGGAGGAGGAGGAGGAAGAGGAGGAGGAGGAGGAGGAATTGTTTATTATTTATATACATGAAGTTAGTTGGTTCTATAGATGTGTCTGCACATTGATTTGAACTGGGTATTCAAAGAAGAAAGATCACATTCACAAGGACTGTCCTTTTGAGTTTTCCAGAGATAGAACTAGTCAAAGATCAGTGATAAATTACCAGAATAAAGAGTACTAAGAAAGACTCAAGAATTTACACTTCGTTAATCCATGTGTCTTTATTGAGAAATAAGTCTCATTTCAACTGGACTCAAATTGAGAAGCAGACTTAATTGATTAAACAAATAAATGAACAAATCATCCTCTTTTAATGAGCCCATAATCCCTTGTGGGGTGGAATCTGGGCAACTGAATGGAGCTGAGTGTTTACTGGCCAGATGCCCTTCCTGTTGCCAATGCAGAGTTTTATTCAGCAGATATATTCTCAGTGTGCCCAGAGAGAGAAATATCTGCCTCTACCCAGGATTGAACTCACAGCCTCCTGATTGTGAGGCGGGAGCTCCACCTCTAGGCCACCGCCCCACTCCAAATAAATGAACAAATAGACAGATTTATTCCCAAGTATGGGTGACACATTAGGAGCTACTTCTGATTTGTTCCGTATATTTCAGTTTTCTTTCTTGTCTAATTGTAAAAGGTGTAAAGGAGATTAAGTATGTTAAAAATGGCAAAGGTGCAAAGCTGGCATATCTGTGTTTGAGATAATTTAAGAATTATTTATTTATTTATTTATTTATTTATTTATTTATTTATTTATTTATTCAACTTGTATGCTGCCCCCTCTCCAAAAGGACTCGGGGCGGATCACAGATAACAACAACACAATAAATTAAATTAGCTAAAATGGAATTAAATTGCAACAAGCCAAATTAAAACTAAAAAACCCATAATAAATAAAGCACCCATTCCCCAAGGAGTCAGCACAGCCCAGCCTATTCAAACAACCAGGTTTTTAGATTGCGACGGAAGGTGAGGAGGTCAGGGGCCAGGCGGAGCCCCAGAGGTAGTTGGTTCCAGAGAGCGGGAGCCGCTACAGAGTAGGCCCTTCCCCGGGATACCGCCAACCAACACTGAGTCGCAGACGGCTCCCTGAAAAGTCCCTGCCTGTGCATTCGTACAGGGCGGTTGGTAATTAGGGCCATGGGTGTTTTAAAAATTCTGAATAAGAGTTCTCATGCATGCAGCCTGATGCCTCTGTTTGTCCCACTGATTTTAATGAATGGATTTCTTGATCACTCATAGCTGAGGGCCACCTTAATGAGCATCAGAGTAATGCTGTCAAAGTGTTCACAGCTGCAGTTATTAAATACAACATTTGATGTGTATCCTTCACTGTTCCTGTTGTGTATATGTATATGTATGTGTATATGTATATATATGTAGGTACGTGCCTACTGCCCCTGTTCTATTGTTTCTTTTTATTTTTCTTATACGTATCCATCTCATGTATTCAAAACTATGTTTATACTCATACCTGTTATCTTGTAAGCGATTGACAAATCAAATAAATAAATAAATAAATAAATGTTGCAAAATATTCTAATCAAACACGGATAAGATCCTGAAGAGTTACAGAAAGAAACTCGATACATGGATAAGAAGTTCTCCAAATGAATTAACCAGCAAGAACACTGATTTGACCACCAATTCTAATGGAAAGAATCGCTTATCAAAACACATAACTTCCTCTGCGTAATTTTTTTTTTTTTGTCCCCAGGGAAATAAACAATGTTTTGGACAATAGGTTATGAGTTCATTTTGGGGGCTTTTTTCCCTCCTGGGAGAAATGGAAAAAAAAATTGGTCCAAAATATAGTCACAGTTCTTTCAGGGGTCAGATGAGAAATAGGGTTCTTAAAAGGGTCAGCAGCTGCAATCTTTGGCGAGCAACTTGTTTTGCCGTGACCCTTTGTTTGTCCCTTGGAAATGTTTAAATAATTAAGTGTGCAAGACCTGCTATGAAAAATGGTTCAGTATCATGAACGATGGAGGTTAATATGCACAGCAGGCCATCCAGCTGCAACTAAAGACAAGTAACACAGAACATGCAAATTAGATCAACTCTTTTGTTTCCCCCAACATCCTTAACTCCTAGCACTTGGTAGTGGGAGCATTTACTTAGCTGTGGGCTGCGCACATGGAACCTATGTCCAGTAAAGTCAGAATTCAATTGATTTTGCTGTAGACAATAACAATTCTTAAAGGGAAGTTTCACCATTGTGACAGTGCATTTTCTGTTCTCTGGCGGCCATTGACATTTGGACAATTGGATAACCCGAGTGAAAAATAGCAACCCAAAGACCGGAAGGAGTTCACTACTACACGTATACCACTGTGTTTAATTTTTGTACTTCTTTTCATATATCTTAAACGACTTTATATTACTTAATATTATACTTATATACAGAAAGTTTATTGGATTATTTTAAGTTCATTGTTTTCTTTTTCTTTTTTTTCAAGCCAATCTATTCCACAGGATATTCGTTCTTGGAGAAGATGGGATGAAGAGTACTTTGTGCATTCAGAGCTATAGATCTAACAAATAAAGTAAATAGTAACAGTCCTTTTTTCCAGATCTTTGTGCGTGCATTTAAACCTGCAAAAGCAACTAAAAAATGTTCCAGTTCCCGTTACAAATGTAATTTTACATTTTTGATATATGTGCAATATGTTATTGTTTAGGTTTCCTGCCACCATCATTAATGTAAGATAGTCTGCTGCAAATCCGGAGAAGCAATTAAAAGAACATCTGCAATTCTTGGAGAGTCTCAACTGGATATTTCTGGTTTGTAACCTCATTTTGAATCCTGGAGAGAGAACGGTGTGGGACGAAGCATTTTATTGTACATTTGGACACAGGTTGACAGAGAGCTGCCAAAATTCTATTGGTTTTTCCGCAGCTGAGTTCTTATGAGGGAAATAAAGGAAGAGAGCTGGAGAAGATGGATTTGGAAAGGATATCCAAGGAAATTGAGGAGCCAAATA
Organism: Naja naja; assembly: GCA_009733165.1. Taxonomy (NCBI): domain Eukaryota; kingdom Metazoa; phylum Chordata; class Lepidosauria; order Squamata; family Elapidae; genus Naja; species Naja naja. The sequence goes on from CM019153.1 coordinate 38,253,967, forward strand.
AAACCACAGCTTTTGGAGAGCCAGCATTTCAGCTAAATAGGCTTCAGGAACGAAGAATAGTGTTTTTTAAAAGTGTGCATGACCATAACCATCAGATTTCTGCTCCCTTCATTCTCCTTTCCTTTCCTTCTTTCCTTTTTCCTTCCCTTTTTCCTTTCCTCTTTTATTTTCCCTCCTTTCCCCTCCTTCCCCCTCCTTTCCTTTCCCTCCTTTCTCTTCCTTTCCCCTCCTTTCCCTTTCTTCCCTTCCCTTCCCCTTTCTTTTCTCCTTTTCTCCTTCCCTTTCCCATTTCATCCTTTCCTTCTTCCCCTTCCTTCCCTTCCCTTCCCTTCCTCGCCCCCTTTTTCCTTTCTTCCTTCCCTTCCCTTCCCTTCCCTTCCTTTCACCTTAGGCTACAACAGGGAAGTGCACCAAGTGTTGTCATTAGGCCCCAAAGTAAAATTTGCACTGAAAAATTAAATTCCAGCTCAACTGCAGTTATGTGCCAAACTTATAAGAAAAACAAAAGGGAAAAAGATTCAATAAAACCAGTAATGTTTGAAGAGGTCAGTCCTACACCTTCCCATCTATGATACACAGAGTCTACATTTTGAAAAGAGAATTGGTCTCAAGTCGAGAGACATTAATATACATATAAAATTAATTTAAGCAAATGCTCCTTTCTTCTATTCCTCTCTCCCTCTCTTCCTTTGGGATGTGGACAGCCTTAGGCAGAACGCAAAGAGTGAAGTAATTAAACTGTCCACTAGGGGATCCCCTTTTCTTCCAAATGTAAGGACATCCTGAGTAATTTTCATATATTTAAGCAGCTTGTGGGGAGGAGGTGATCCTGCACACATGATGACTTTCCAGATCTCCAAGTATATTTAGCATTGACAGTGCTAAAGTACTTCAAGATGCTTCAGAATAGAAACATATTAAATGCAAAAATGAATTGCAGCAAGCATCAAAATATATATTTTCTCTCTTTCTCTTTCTTGCTCTCGTTCTTTCTCTCCATTCCTCTCTTCCCCATATTGTCTCACTTTTCTGCCTTGATAAGGGCTCATATCATTTTTTTAAAATAAAGTAACTAAAGGAAAAAAAAATATTTTATTTATTTAAAAATAAAAAATAAGTACTTACTTTAAATATTTTAAACAAAAATAACTTTACCATAAATGCTGTAGCTTTAGATTATTCTATTTAATAGAATAGAATAGAATAGAATAGAATAGAATAGAATAGAATAGAATAGAATAGAATAGAATAATTTATTGGCCAAATGTGATTGGACACACAAGGAATTTGTCTTGGTTCATATGCTCTCAGTGTACATAAAAAAAAGACACATTCATCAAGCATCATAATGTACAACACTTAACGATAGTCATAGGGTACAATAAGCAATCAAATCATACTAAGAAACAGTCAATATAAATCATAAGGATACAAGCAACAAAGTTACAGTCATACAGTCACTAGTGGGAGATGATGGGCAATAAGGAGTGATGAAATTAATAGTAATAGTAATGCAGTCTTAATAAATAGTTTGACAGTGTTGAGAGAATTATTTGTTTAGCAGAGTGATGGCATTCAGGAAAAACTGTTCTTGTGTCTAGTTGTTCTGGTGTTTTTCTGTCTTTCTGCCTTGACTAGAAATGCAATAGTCAAATTGTGATGGTATGTGCATTTTTTTCAATTTTACATAGGTTTCCTGTCAATTGTTCTATTTCAGCTTTAGTTTTAGAGTCCAATTTAAACTATAGTTAACCATTTTAACATCATTATATCCCATCATAATCTATTCTATTTTCCAAAATTCTCCATAATGGTTAGATAGGATTGGAATTCTGAAAATGGATGTCAACTCTTTGGATATTCTAAAGTCAGGTAAGATGAATCTATAGGCAGATGTGTTTAGAAGGAAAAGGGCTTCCAGATATTATGATCTTAAAATGGAGTCTAATACCAGCCTATACAATTGAAAATTGTTGAAATGTTGCATTTACTGCATTTTTAGCCAGGGTAAAAATAGAATAATATACAGACTAAACTGTAGCTTAATGTCAAAGTATCAACTTGAAGATACAGGTGCTGTGGCTCACGAAATTAGAACATTGGGATAACAATCAACAGGTTCAAGTTTGAGATCCATTGCTGCCATGGGTGGGGGTAAGCTCCTATCACTTGCTCCAGCTGCTGCTGACTCACCAGTTCTAAAAAGCAATTAGATTAATGAAGTTTGGTGGCAACTTCATGGGGACACAAAAGCAGCCCCCAATTGGGCTTCCCTCAGGCAACAGTGATGTCACTGGCAAATCCTTTTTCCACAGAAGCAGTTCAGTGCTTCTTAATATACACACAAATAAAAACCAACTTGAAGATAATGATAATGCTTATTGTACAAGAAGTTTTATTTAATTAAAGAAAACATTTCCTATGTTTAGATTTCCAGGTGTGTCTTATACCCACAAATTAGCCATACAGTATTATGTTTGAATGATCTACAAACCAAAGAGTTTGAAACAAATGCAGGATACTTAGCATTTTGGATATCAGGTCATTAAGGCAACAGTGGTGCTGAAAAAATACTACACCAAGGATTTAACTAATATTTGTTGAAATCATGAGTAAAAGAAATGGATAGATAAATGTGAGATAGTGTGATGACCTGGGGCATGGCACAAAGGCAACACAGTCAAATAAGCAAGAAATGTCCCTTTAATACCTCCAACTTTGCCCCCAATGTCCATGTTACCCTCAGCTGGAGAAAAAAACTCTCCCAAGAACAGTCTTTAAGTGGAGGAAATTCAGTCCGAAAACAAAATACATACAAACTGTAAATAAAAGTCCACACATACCACGCTGCAGTAATTAACTTGACAGGGCAGGAGAAGGAATTGCAGACTTGAAAGCTCAGTAAAACACACACAGTTGGGAAGACTCCAGGAACCGAGATAAGCCTCAGTGATATCAGATAATTCATGATTTGCTCCCAATGACTTTGCTGTACACAGCTTCCCTTTTTAAACACTGTGTTCCCAGCTGCAGCTAATGAAGGGAATCGGGGCCCTTTCCTCCCCCGTAAGCCACACAACTCACATTGCTCCCTTCTCCATTCCTCCCTGCATGCTCTAGGATGAAGAGGGGGTGGGCCTGGATCTTCCTCCAAATTCCCTCCCTTGCTCTACCTCTTCCCTGCTCTGCCCAGCTGGCCTTTGCCCTTCCCCAGTTTCTTCCACAGCCAATGGAGCCACACTCCCACTCCCTGTCAGCTGCTTGGCCTCCCACTCCAAATTGGATTCCAACAGGGGTATGACAGATAGATAGATAGATAGATAGATAGATAGATAGATAGATAGATAGATAGTATTTCAAGTATAAACCTAGACTTCTCACTTTGCTCATTTATTTCCCTTGGATCCTAGTGGCTGGACAAAATGTAAAATAATAATAATCTTCCATTGAGATACTACTTTGATGTGGTTGTGAGGTTTGCATGTTCTGAGAAAGATGAGAATTATGCCAGAGGTTCGACCATTCTAAACAGAATATCATCAGAAAAGCCAGACAAAGGAGGCATATTCCATAATTAATTGAAAGAAATGTAGGTTACAAAAACCCATATCAGATCAGTCATTGCCTAGGTTAACAAGGACCATAGTAATAATTAGAGTTCCTGGACATCTAGTGACAAATAGACTACTAGACTCAGGACTTCTGGCTGAGCAGCCTGGCCAGAAGTTTTAGGACTACTGGAAGGAAACATTGTTTACCCAATTATACAAGACTGAAAACAAATAATTATGTTATTATAAATCAAGTCCAACAGAAAGAGGTTTTTCTGAAAAATATGAACCAGTTCTGGAAAGAACAACATAATCAGAAATAATAAAGCAGAGGTTAGCAGATCAATATTGATTTAAAATATGAAATAAAGTACAGAAATAGAACTGGAAGAATTGGAAAGATCTACCCAGATGAAAAAACTCTAGATAGTGGCAGTAACAGCAGAAGAGAAAGAAGAGAAGAGAAGAGAAGAGAAGAGAAGAGAAGAGAAGAGAAGAGAAGGGTAGGAATTGAAAAAGATAACAAGATACAAAGACCTGCAAATAGAAATAGAATGACTGTGGCAAAAGAAAACAAAGACAGTACCAATAGTAATAGGGGATTTGGGTGCAATCCCAAAACAACTTGAGCACCACTTGAGCACCATTGGCATTGATAAATTTACCATCAGTCAATTGCAAAGGGTGAACTTACTCAAAACAGCTTACATCCTGTGACGATATCTGTAACAACATCGAACATCCACATCTGCCTATCCTAGATCTCAGTCTGTGAATATAAATGCCAAATCCAGTCTAAACATCTGGCTGACTGTGCAACAGACCACATAATAATTAAAATACAAATGAGTGAACCTTCTTCCAATGTGTTTTCAAAAATAAGAATGACAAAAACAGCATAGTGCCATTGAGCCACAATCTTTCCACTTTTTGAAAATGGGTGCCACTTAATGAAATGCTACAAAAGTGGTGGGAATGCTGCCTTTGCCATACTAAACCATTTACTAGCCTCGTTAGTAGTTGATGCTAGATTAAGAGCCTTGCAAATGAAAAAGAAAAACACAGCCCTGAGAGAACGCAAAGGCAAATGATTTATACCAAGAGTGTCAAACTCGATTTCATTGAGGGCTGCATCAGTGTTGTGTTTGACCTTGGGGGGTCCAGAGTGAGTGTGGCTGGGGTGGACATGGCCAGCTTGACAGCACTCATGTTGCAGATGCCTGTGGTGACCTGGACACTCTGCAGGGGTGGAATTCTACCGGTTTGGACCGGTTCTATAGAACCATTTGTTATCATTCTGCGCAGTTCAGAGAACTGGCAAATCGTGCCCCTGGCCCATCTCTCCCCTGCCCACCCAGTCAGTCCTTATCGTGCATGTGCAACATCGCTTAATGCATTCTTCCCCATCCAGTCACTCCTTAAGATATTTCCCCCCCCTCCTAATGATCAACTGTTACTATGATTAGCTGTGCCGGGATTCTCCTTGCTTACTTACTGCTTTGCCCAGGAGGCTTCCCTGAGTCCCAGGAGGCAAAAAGGTGCACATGGCTGAGGGCGGGGGGACAGTGGGGGTGATGTGCTCCCCTGTGCTCTATGTTTTGCTTTCCTGGGCCCCAGGGAAGCTTCCTGGGAGCAAAAATGCCCCCTGGAGGCTTCCCTGAGGCCCAGGAGGCAAAAGAACAGGGGGGTTGCTGCAAAAAAAGAGAAGAAGCCATGCCCCCCAGTTATATGGCCACGCCCACCTAGCCACACCCACAGAACCAGTTGTTAAAAAATTTGAATCCCACCCCTGGTGCTCTGCCAGAGAAAATGGGCTCCCAAGCTCAATTTTTGGCTGTGACGGCCTCCTGCAACCCTCTGCTAGCAAAAATGGAGCTCAGGAGGAACTCCATTTGCACTGGCAGAGCCACTGTGGGCTGGTCCTTCGCTGTTTCCAGGGTGGCCTCGCGGGCCAGATCTTAGTACCCCATGGGTGGGATCCTGCCCTGGGGTCTTGAGTTTGACACCCCTGACTTACACATTATTCCCAAGAAAGCTACATGGTTGTGTCAAAGTACTAACCAGTATCTGAGTTTAAGTTTCTCAAAACCAGCCAAGGTTCTCTATATTAACTCTTAATTACTTTCAGGCAGAAGCATCATATGATTATAATGAACATTCTTGAGCAGATGGAACTAGCAAGAAAGCCCCTTCCTTGGAATATAATATCCATATAATATAATTTTTGGCAGCAAAATCAGGCCACCCATATAATTATCATCATGTTTTTGGAATAACTGTAACCTAAATCAGATTGTTTGTTTAATTTGTTTTGTTTGTTTAATTTAAAGCATTTTTTCCTGAAAATATTGACTCTTTGCTTTTACAATTTACTACCAAGACCTAATGGTTATAATAACATATGGTACTGTGATCTCTTTATTGAGGATTAAACGTACACATGATTTCTTATGCCTAAATACCGATGTTTATTTGAACTGTAGGAAACAGAATCATACTAAGTTAATTCACCCAAGAAGTTTAAAACTAAGTTATTCAATTACAAACTTCCTACACATGTTACAGCAAGAGTAGTGCAATGTTACCTGTTTCTCCCATTGTAGTTGGGCAATGCCTTAAAATTATGGAATATTTTCCAAAGTTCATAATGGTTAAACAAAGGAAATTATTATTTCAAATATTGCAATAATGGTAAAACAAATTATATTCTATCTGAAATGATAAAAGAATAAAAAATAAACTTAATATAAAGTATTCCTATATTCACCTGCCACTGATTTTTCCAAAGTTAGTCATATCGCTGAAATTTTGTGAAGATCTCTGGGGGTTACAAATGACAGGCAGCTATGCAAACTAGCTATGAGGATCCAAAAATATGGAAATCATTAGCATTTTAGCTTACATCTTGTTTAGATAAACCTCTAAAGCACCAATGATTAAAAGCAAACTCCTGAAAATTAAGGAGTTCTTATCTTAACTTCTGAGTAAACATAAAGGAGCTGTTCAATTATTAACACTGTGCTGAGTACAAAATAAACATCTAGAGCTTTGTATTTGTAACCATCTATTATAAACAACAACTTTACATATTGTTGTACCAGATGTCCACATGTCTATTTGTCAGCTGGTTTGTTGGTGATAATAAATGTATTTTTTGAAAGAAAGAAAACTTTATGTTGGGTACACTTAACATTTTTAAAAATCTGAATTAGAGCCCTCCAAACATCTATGCTCCTAAATTCTGCTGCAAAAAAACTTTAATACTGAGCATATTAGAGGACTTTTTTGAGCAGTGGATTGAAGGTTACCTTAAAAATGTCTGCCATTATAGAAACATTACTGTTTCTAAAAGATGTTTTAGAAGAGGAACATGTTTTACTGAACATGAGTGAGACAAATATTTAGGATATACAAATGAAACTTGTAGTTAATGTTTGAACTATTAAAAGAGTTACATAAATGACAAATCAAGAGTGACTTAGATGACTTTCTTAAGTTGGATTTACAAGAGAGACCTGTTAAAGCTTTGAAAAAAAATTCTAAAAGGGACAAAGAAAAAAATGAAAAGAAAACAACCTTTAGAATATTGTTTGAAGGGATTAAATTTAAGATTGTTAAAAGAAAAAGCAAGGAATATATAGTGGGATCAAGGTTAAAATATATGTATTCTTAATTCTGTTAACCCTTAATGGACTTTTGCTGATTAGAACAGAAATACAAGGTTTAAAGGATCTTTTTACATAGAAGTATTTGCCCAGGTCCGGCTGGTTTGCCAGCTTCGCCCGTTTCTGGACCGAGATGCCCTGCGTACAGTCACTCATGCCCTTGTTACCTCGCGACTCGACTACTGCAATGCTCTCTATTTAGGACTGCCCTTGCACACCATCCGGAGGTTGCAGCTGGTGCAGAATGCGCGCTGGTTGTGATGGGAGTTACCCGATTCTCCCATATTACCCCCCTCCTGCACGGACTGCATTGGTTGCCGGTTGCGCTCTGGGTGAGGTTCAAGATTCTGGCTTTAACATTCAAAGTCCTACACGACATGGGTCCACAATATTTGAGGGAGCGCCTCCTGCTGATATCAGAGACCAACCGTCCTGTACGGGCACACAGGCAGGGGCTCCTCGGGGTCCCATCGGCAAGCCAATGTCGGCTGGCGGTCCCCCGACGGCGAGCCTACTCTGTGGTGGCCCCGACTTATGGAATCAACTGCCTCTGGACCTCTGTCTGGCCCCTGACCTCCGCACCTTCCGCCGCGATTTGAAGACCTGGCTATTTGACCAAATCGGGCTGTGATTACCTAACCGGGGGTATGGGATAATTTTAACTCTATTTCGGTTTATTGGACTTTATAGTGGTTTAATTCTTTTTTAATTATTTATTGTATCTGTATGTTTTAACTGTGAGCCGCCCCGAGTCTTCGGAGATGGGGCGGCATATAAGTCCAATAAATAAATAAATAAATAAATAAATAAATAAATAAATAAATAAATAAATAAATATGGGTTGAGTAGATTGTTTATTGTATTCTAAGAGAAGGAAGTAAATTATTAAACCTACTCATACTTGTGATAGAGGAAGTTACTTCTTTTTATATTTCTTATTCTGTACTATACTTTCCCCTTTGTTTTCTAATTTTATTTTTCCTTTTTTTCTGCATTTTCTACTTTTTACTCTCTTGCTTTTGAAGTGAATACTAATTTTTAATCTATGTAGCTGTAATTTTTTAATAAAAGTGCTATAAAAAGAATAAGAAATACATTTATATATCAAACACACATTGGACCAATGTGGTAGATTACAATAGCACTTACTGCTTCACAGTGCTTTACAGCCCTCTTTAAGCAGTTTATAGAGTCAACCTATTGTCCCCAACAATCTGGACTCTCGTTTTACCTACCTCAGAAGGATGGAAGGCTGAGTCAACCTTGAACTGGTCAGGATTGAACTTCTGGCAGTGAGCAGTGAGTTAGCCTACAATACTGCATTCTAACCACTGGGCCACCACAGCTCTGAACTTCTAACTGGCAATGAGAGGCCTTCACCCTATAATGAATGAGTAAAGACCATTTGAATAGGCCATTTCATGGACAGATAGCAATAACACTTAGACTTATATACTGCTTTACAATGCTTTACAGCCCTCTCTAAGCAGTTTATAGGGTTAGCATATTGCCCCCGACAATCTGTGTCATCATTTACTGACCTCGGAAAGATGGAAGGCTGAGTCAAGCTTGAGCCTGGTGAGATTTGAACTGCCAAAATTGCAGGCAGCCAGCAGTCAGCAGAAGTAGTCTGCAGTACTGCACTCTAACCACTGCACCACCGCTATCAATAGATAGCGACCGAAATAGATGAAATGGCCTATTTGCACTGCTGTTCGTGAAATAAAGGTTTTAGTTTTAACATACAAAGTCCTTCATGACATGGGTCCTCAATATTTAAGGGAGCGACTCCTGCCGACATCGAGTTCCAACCGCCCTGTGCGAGCACATAGGCAAGGACTCCTTGGGGTCCCATCGGCTGGCCAGTGCTGGCTGGCGGTCCCCGACGAGCCTATTCTATCGCCCCCAGACCTCTGGAACCAACTTCCCCTGGAGCTCCGTCTGGCCCCTGACCTCCGCACCTTCCACCATGATCTGAAGACCTGGTTGTTTAACCAATCCGGGTTGTGATTTTTTTGGGGTGGGACGGTTTTATTGGATGAATTTGTAATTGTATTGGGGCTTATTTAGTTTAATCTGTTTTTAATTATTTATTTTAATCTGTTATTGTTGTTTTTATTTGTGAGCCGAGTCTTCGGAGATGGGGCGGCATAGAAGTCCCATTAATAAATAAATAAATAATAAATAATACTATTTCTTGAAAAGGCATCCATTATGGAATCAGCTTCCTGCAGATCTTCGTTTGGCCCTGGATCTCCACTCCTTTCGCCGAGACCTGAAGACCTGGCTGTTTCAGCAAGCCAGCCTGGATTGACCATGGGGGGCGGGTGGTTTTATATTATTGTTATAATTGTAATTTTAATTGTTTTTAATGCAGCTTTGTAATTTAGACTTGTCTTGTTTAATATCTTTTTATTGTATATATGGGTCTTTTTATATGTTCGCCGCCCTGAGTCCCTCGGGAGAAGGGCAGCATACAAGTCTAATAAAATAATAATAATAATTTCCACTATTTATTTATGATAGGATTTGATTTCAATTGTTCTCGCTTATCGCAAATAAGTTTATAAAAGAAACGTCACTTCAGAAGCTGGGAGGACTGGTTTGGGACCTCGGGCATTTTAATGTGAGTTGAACCTGCTCGGGATCCTTCCATTAAGCCATGAGATCTTGTTGGATCCAGCAATCATTCCTACTTCTTTGCAGCATCTCTCTTAGTCTAAATAACCCTGTCAGCCTTTTGCAATGTATGAAAATGTTGGCTGTTCCCCAAAGGAATGTGGGTCAGGAAATGAAGCCAGCTTTGTCACCTGATATTGTTTTGCTTTAAGTGGGAATTGCTCAGATATTTATTATTTGATTTAATTGAATTTGTATGCCACCTATAGACCCTGCCATAATATGGGCAACCATGTAAATCATATAACTTTTAGAGAGGTTTCCATTCCTTTTTCTGCTCTGCAACAAATTTGCCTAGGGAATAGGCAGCCAAACTAAAAATACTTATGTGTCAAGAAAAAAAAGCCATATCAGCCTAAAATATTCCTGCACATTAAATTTCTGAATGCCATTTCAAGTAGTTATAAGCAAATAAAATTATTTGTTAGTAACAATCAAAATGGTGCAATCCTACAGTCAAGCAAGAAAAGGTTTATCTAATCTACCTATTTTCCAAAGCACCAGAAGGCAGGACAAGAAATAATGGATGGAAACTAATCAAAGAAAGAAGCAACCTGGAACTAAGGAGAAATTCCCTAACAGTGAGAACCATTAAGGAATGGAACAGTTTGCCTTCAGAAGGTGTAGGTGCTCCATCACTGTAGGTTTTTAAGAAGACACTGGATAGCCATTTATCTGGAATGGCATAGGGCCATGATGGTGAACCTATGGCACATGTGCCACCGGTGGCACGCAGAGCCATTTGTGCCGGCACGTGAGCCACAGGCAAACTCACCTCACTGCACATGCATGCACCTCATAGCTGATTTTTTGGCCAGTTTGAGGAAAGCCTCTGCAGCCTGAAAAATAGGCCCATTTCATCACTTCCTGTATTTCCGGAAATAATGGAAGTGACGAAATGGGCTTATTTTTCAGGCTGCAGAGGCTTTCCTTAAGCCTGGGAGGCCAAAAAATGGCCTCAAACAGGCCACAAATCAGCTGGGAGGCACAGTGCAAGTAATGGGGCAGGGGATCACATGTGCATGCACAGGGGATGTGGCGGGGCCCAGCATGCATTGCCTTCTGGGTGCTGGCGCATGAGTGCAAGCATGCGCCCAAAAAGGTTAGCCACCACTGGTTTAGGATCTCTTGATTGAGCAGCGTGTTGGACTAGAAGCAATAGCAATAGCACTTAGACTTATGTACCACTTTACAGTGCTTTACAGTCCTCTCTAAGTGGTTTAAAGTGTCAGCCTCTTGCCCCCAACAATTTGGGTCCTCATTTTAGCCACCTCAGTAGGATGGAAGGCTGAGTCTACCTTGAGCCTGGTGAGATTTGAACTGTCAAATTGCAGGCAACCAACAGTCAGCAGAAGTAGAATACAGTACTGCACTGTAACCACTGTGCCACCGTGGCTCATAGGTCCCTCCACGGTCCCCTTCAATTCTGTTATTCTGTTAAGTGACATTTCAGTACAAGTATAATATCACAAGGCTATAAACATATATATATGTAATAAACACTTCTACAAAATCTACAGATTATGGCAAGTCATTTATACCTTTTTCCCCCCTCAAGTGACCATAGTGAAATGGTTAATCAGAACTGGCAACTGAAAGAACTTTTGCTTACTTAGGTTAATTTGGCAAATCAAGACAACTAGTAACATACACACATACAAACACACAACTTGCTATTTCCAACCAGCTACCAATCAGTTGACTGTCAGTACAAGTCTCCCCTCCCCCCAATTCTCTACAATCCTTAGGAATAGTCATAATCAAAGGAACTCTTTTCAGACAAATATCTCAACACATGAAATATGATAAATTGTCTACAGTTAATCCTCATACATCCTTCATAGTTCTCAATGTATCAAAAACCCCAAGGCGACTTTATCTCTTAGTCTCAACTCTTCTATGGTTAATTTAACTTTTTCCAGGTGTTAATCTATTTAAGTCTAAAACAATCCAAAAACATTATGACATTTTAAAAACCAAGGCATTTATTACAGCATAAACTTTAACCATGGCTCATTACTGATGAAAAACACACAAACAATACATCTTTTGTAATATACAATAATACACAAAGACACAAAACTTTGCATATAGTATAGAATTAGAGAAATGGCAAAATATATGGGAAAGAAATTATAAATTAACAATGGCAACTTCTTATAAACAAAACTTATATAAAATGTTTTATAGATGGCATTCACCACCTGCTAGGTTAGCCAAAATGTTCAAAAATATGTTTAGTAAATGTTGGAAATGTAATCAAAAATGTGGCACATATTATCATCTGTGGTGAACTTGTGCTAAAGCAAAAAAAATTGGGCAAAAATACACATGTGGCTAGAAAAGATGTCAGGAAAACATGTAGATCTTAAACCTGAACTTTTTTTTAATTAGGCATGGTACCAAAAAAATTGATAAACGAAGTGTATATTAATTAACAGCAGCGAGGATTGTATTTGCACAACACTGGAAAAATGAAGAAATACCACTAGATGAAGAGGTAATTAAGAAGATATTGGACTGTGCAGAAATGGACAGACTTACATTGAAGATTAAACAGAAGGAAGATACAGAATACTACCAAACATGGAATTTATTTTATCAATGGCTGGAGAAAAAGGATAAAGATTAGAATTTTTTTTTAAATTCATATTTATATCTTGCTCTTCTCCGAAGACTCAGGGCGGCTTACAATTTTTGGAGCGCAAACCAATGCGCTCAGCAATAGCCTTCATTCCATTGTATATGCCTGCTTATTACTAAGCGGCATTTTTACAAAGTCAGCTTATTGCCCCTAACAATCTTGGGTCCTCAGTTTACCTACCCCGAGAGGATGGAAGGGCTGAGTCAATCTTGAGCCTGGTGGGATTCGAGCCTGCAATAATTACAGGCAGCTGGAACTAAATGCTAGGCTATTAATAGCCTGCACCACCAAGGCCCTTTTAATTTGTATTGTTAAACAAACAAAACAACCCTGACAACAGGATGTTTATTAAGCACTAATTAAATGTAATACTAGAAAATCAATAAAACTTTGTTTTAAAAAATGCACAAAGGCTTTATGCCATTCTAAGCATGCTAAGTTTTAAGAGTGGAGCAACACTCTTTATTGCTAAAGGGCCTTTGCTCATCTAACCTTATTTTTGTGATTTTTGTCATTTACTTGAACAACTGGACATTCTTATTTTTAAATACCAATAGGAGCAAGTCAATCCATGATATACTAGAGACACAGAATCATTTTGTTATTTCAGGGAATGGTTTGCTTCATTCCCTCTTTTCTACTTGCACTGTATCTGAGTATCTTTATCTCTTAACTATAGATCGGGGTCACTCAAGTTAATGTTAAATGAGAGTTGGTTGAAAAAGAGTTGAAAAAGAGGCCTAAATGTTAAAAGATATAATTTGGGGAAGGGGGGACAGAGAGAGGGAGAAAGAGAGGTCTTTTACCCCTATAATTAATTCCATTTGTTATGGGACTGGGAACTTTTCTGTAAAATCTGGCAAAGTGGGTTGGCCTTTGTGTTTGCCCATAAGAGGGTTGGAGTGAGCAAAGATGATGGGGTTGAACCACTAAGACTCAAGTGGACTGTGAAAGGGGCTTTGGATTTTCCCAGGCACAGCTGAATCCATTATGTTACTCGGTGGTGTGACGTTTTCCCATCGCCATGGCCTCACTTCTCAAGGGAAATTCTATCAAGGCTCAACCAGTTCTACAGTATAGTTCAGATGGGAAACCATTTGAGTTTGACCAATTCTATCAGACGTATACCCTGGGATATTCAGCAGGGTCTCACATACAGGAAGAAGGTATTATTAAGGAGCAGATGAACAGGCCATTTTTTCTAAAATTTGGTATGAGGGGACATGGCACTCCAATGCATCCAGTGTAACAAATTAAAACAAAAAACTAATTATTTTCCAGAATCTATACAGTATGTTGACTTTACATCTGACCTCTCCCTGTGTAATTGGGGACATTTCAATATTATCTAGATTACATGCTAACATTTTGTAAGACATAATTACATTAGCTGAGTCACTATAGTCTAGGGGTGTCAAACTCAAGTCCCGGGGGCCGGATCCGGCCCGTGGGGTATTTAGATCTGGCACACGGAGCGTCCCTGGAAACAGCAAAGGACCAGCCCTCAGTGCCTCTGCCACTAAAACCAGAGCTCAGGAGGCTGCATGCAGCCTTCCTGGGCCCCGTTTTTGGCTGCAATGGCCTCCTGCAGCCTTCTGCCAGCAAAAACAGAGCTCTTGCAGCTGAAATGGGGCCTGGGGAGCACACAAGGCCTACCAGATCTCCGTTTTTGCTGGTGTAGAGCTCAGGCCATCATAGGCGCCCCTGACACGAGTGAAGTCCAGCAGTGGTGGGATTCAAATTTTTTTACTAGTGGTTCTGTGGGCATGGCTTGGTGGGTGTGGCAGGGGAAGGATCCTGTTAAATCTCCAGTCAGAGGTGGTATTTGCCAATTCTCCGAACTACTCAAAATTTCCACTACTGGTTCTTCAGAACTGGTCAGAACCTGCTGAATACCACCTCTGTTGTCAAGCTGGCCATACCCACTCTGGCCATGCCCATGCCAGGCCCTGAGGTCAAACATAATCCAAATGTGGCCCTCAATGAAATTGAGTTTGACACCCTGCTATTGTTGATTGCTATTGCATTTATTACCATCATTCTCTCTTTTTTTCATGTAAAATGTACCCCTCTTCCCAATTTCTGGATGCTATTCCGCATCAGCATCAGTCCCACACAAATGTCCCTTGGAATACTGCATCACCATCTTAACAAGAAAAACGACAGTTGTCTACTCATGGCTGCTCCTTCTACATATGGATAATACTCCAAGTATTATGCTAATTAGAAGCTAGTCTATCAGCAACTACTGTACCTTTGTCAGCCCCACTAGGTAGACCAGACCAGAGGTGGTATTCAGCAGGTTCTGACCAGTTCTGGAGAACCAGTAGCAGAAATTTTGAGTAGTTCAGAGAACTGGCAAATACCACCTCTGACAACCCTGCCCCCATCTATTCTCTGCCTCCCGAGTCCCAGCTGATCATATGGGTCTTCTTTGGTTGCTCTGCACAGGAGAATGGAGCTGGAAAGCAGGTTAGTAGGGTGTGGAGGGAATGGAGATTTTACAGTATCCTTTCCCTGCCATGCCCACCAAGCCGTGTCATGCCTACCAAGCCATGCCCACAGAACCGGTAGTAAAAAAATTTGAATCCCACCACTGGAGCTGACCAGATATTCAATCAAGAAGTTAAAACTACTTTTATTAAGATTGGCCATAATAACATAATATGGGAAGTCTGATTGTGCTGTGCCTTTCCTTCCTTCTTATGACCCAGTGAATTAGGGAGGTGTCCACTTGACCCAATTCCAAATGTTCTTTTTTTTTTGTTCTGGATGTTAAAAAATGTTTCAGCCGCTTGTTAATGGTTCTTGCATATTCTGTCAGGTCATCTTGCTTAATTTCTACAAATGTGGGCTATTCTTTTAGCAATCTAACCCTAGCCAACACAATTGGACATTGACCAATTAAACTGCATTTCAAATCCCAGATTGACCAGGAAGACTTCAATTCAAACTCTAGCCCTTGTTTTATTTTAATCTATTGCGGGGTCATTATGAGATTAAAGCCAGGTGAGCCATGTATATACATTACATAAAATATAATGGATAACTAAATATAATGTAGAGATAGTAGTTTATTGACAAAGCATAGTTTGATAAAGAGTCACATGGTTGAGATGGGTATCTATGGAAATTGAATAAATATATAAATAAAGCATACCAAAGCAATTGGAAAGCTACATTCCTGGAAACATCTGTTTCTTTGAATAATTTGCAATAAAATTACATATACATGATTGTATGTCCAAAGTTCAACTATGGAATTCATTTTTTTTGGGAAAGATCATTTTAAACACATTAATGAATCTTCACAGGGAGTTCAAAGAGAGTTCCCTTCACCCAAAGGGGCTCTCCCACCTTTTCCTTCCTCTGTATTCTTGGAAGAGAAATGGAAGAACCTTGTGCAATAATGGGAATTGCAATACTGAATGGGAGCTGACAGATGGGGAAAATAACTATGTTGTTCATGAATGTTCAGCCATCTCGTGTGAGTAAAAATCTACTCGTGTTGCTTTGGATCCAAAATACTTACTGAGTAGAACTTGAGATATGATTCAGGCAATTGTATGCATCACACACTTTCTCCAGTTTTTTTTTTCTACAAAATTTGGGATTAAACTAGATGTTGAGGAATTGTGGATTACTTTTCTTTTCCTTTAAAAAGGAACTATGATCAATTCTAAATCAAAATAAAGCTGTTTAGTGAGTAGAGAGAGGGTGTTAACTGTTTTTTCCATACTTCTCCCTCCTCTTCTCTCTCCCCCCCCTCTCTCTCACACACACACACAGAGAGAGAGAGAGAGAGAGAGAGAGAGAGAGAGAGAGAGAGAGAGAGAAGACAGCTTAAAAATGAATGAATTTATGACTCATTCACCTTGTTTAGATGAGAATGAATATTTGCTTACTTATCTCAAAAAGGAAAAGTCAGCCCTTTAGTTAGCACATCCTTCTGAGTCTCCTTTGGGGGCCCTGAAGTTTTATCTCCAAGTCTAGAAATTCTTTTAGATTGAGATATATTCTGATTCCTTACCTGAGACTTCAATCTGGCTATTTTCCAGAGTTGACTTTGCTATCTAGACCTAGCAGAAACTTAGTCTGCCCAGGTTTTGCTACTGAGTTGTGGACTATATTTATATATATTTTTTCTCTATTGCAATTAAGAATATTCATATTATTATAAATCACAATGAAGGCTATACAAGAAGGGAAGGAGTTTTTTTATTCTAGTTTGAGTAGATCCTGCACAATGGACACATGTTTACTTTGTTGTTAGTTGCAAAGTCATTTCTGACCCATCACAACCCCATGGACAACATTCCTCCAGGCCTTCCTGTCCTCTACCATCTTCTGGAGTCCATTTAAGCTCACACCGACTGCTTCAGTGACTCCATCCAGCCATCTCATTCTCTGTCGTCCCCTTCTTCTATTGCCCTCAATCTTTCCCAGCATTAGGTTCTTCTCCAGTGAGTCCTTCCTTCTCTTTAGTTAGTTCTATTAGTGAAAACAGTATACTACCTTATTTTTTGTTTTTGCTTTTTTTAGAGTGCAACTTGGCATAAAGGGAATCTTGAAAAAATGACAGCAATATGTATATACACACATACATAACACATATATATTTATAAAGGCATTGTGGTGATAGATGGAAAAGATCATTCTATATTTTTTTCAGATTATTTTCACTCTCCTAAAGTAAAAAAAAGTGTATTCCATACTTAGCAAATGGTAGTCAGAAGTGGAGTGGAGAGATTTGATTTCTACTTCCCCTTGTTATTTCTTATCTTAAGCATTCTGCATTTTCTTTCTCTTGGTTCTGGCTCCTGTTTTAGTTATTATGTAAAATGATCTGGAAGCTGCAAACTTCTAGAGACTGCTTTATAAATGTCTCTGCAAAACAATGCTCTCTCCCATTATACATTTTCCTCTTGATGCTGCTGTCCACTTACAGAACTCTTATATTTCTTTTTTCCTTTTGATGTGTTAGTTGTGCTACTAGAAGGAAAAACTGTTCCTGCAGGTAAGATGCCTTGGGGAACAAAGTGAATGTGACTTCTTTGAAAATGCATCACTTTCCTTTCCCAGAAAATGCAAGGCCTCCCCCAAGAAAGTTCTCTTTGGCTTCCCCTCCATTTACTGAACAGTTCAGAGCCTGAATTAGGAGACTTAACTCCTGCGTTTCTGAACCAAAGGCGATTTCAATCTGATTATCTTGACTTTCTTCCAAATCTCTTTGTTCTTCTCCAACTTTCATTGAAACAGCAAAGAAAGGAACACAAGTGGGTGGAGAGGAAGGCAGGGGGGAAAACCCAACCAGCCATGAATGGGTAATCTGTTGCTTCAAAATTGTCCATTTTCTCAAGTACTTAACCCATGAAGTGACATAGAATAAGATAGAAAAAGAAAGACTTTCTTTTCTTTTTTTCTCCCTCCCCCCCAGTTCTTTTTTTTTTTCAGGAGGAGAAACTACAATGTGGTTAATGAAGACCAGAGGTTGCCCCAAGTTTGCTGGTGGTCCTTTAGTTATGAATGACAGAAAAGTGGGCTAAACTCTTAGGTTAAATCCACAAAACAGTCATGTGTTTATTTTTCAAAGGCATGTTATGTACAGGAGGCCGCTATCTGAAAGAACACCAGGGGAGGGCTAAGGCAAGTCCATTTAATGTCGAATTCCTTCGCCCATTCTGAAAGGCCCAGAAAAAGTTAATCACTGATAGATTTTCCCAGTTTTTTTCCCCCCATTTTATCTCCGTGGTCAATCCTGGATTGTACACGGAAGCAAGACAGGAATGCATCATCCAGATTAAAAAGAAAGGTCTCCCTTGGTCTGTCTGTCTGTGTTTGTCTGTATATTTTGGGTATGTCTCCTTCTGACTACATGGACAAATCTATCACAGTCTGTCATGCCCTTGGTAGAGTCGGACTCTGAGGGAGAGGAGGAAGAGCTGACAGGGAGTGGAGGGGTGGCTCCGGAGGTTGTGGAGGAGGCTGGGGAAGGGCAGAGGCCGGCTGGGCAGTCAGAGGAAGAACCAGGCCCATCCCCTCTGCATCCTAGGATATGCAGGGAGGAACAGAGAAGGCAACAACTTGGTTTACGAGAGAGGAAGAAGCCATCCTCCTCCTCATTGGTTGTAGCTGGGGAGAATAGTATATAAGAGAGACGATTATAACACAGCATTGCCAGAAGCAAAGTGTGTTTTATTTTGGGCTGAAGTTATCTTGGTTGGTGTCCTTCCAACAGACTGTGCCTTGTTATCTCCTTGAATTTGGTAATTACTTATCCTGTTCCATTGTGGAAATTTCATCATTGTAGTTTGTTTGGTTTTTTATTTCTCCTCTATCTGCTCATTAAGTTCGGACTGTATTGCTGTTTTTTTGAAGACTATTTTTGAGTACGTTTTATCTCCAACTGAGAATTATTGAACAGTGGGGCCAAGTTAGAGGCATTAAAGGAGATTTATTTACGTTTTGGATTTTGTTACGTTTATGTTACACTCTGGGTCATCACACAGTCCTTGGTCTTCCAGTAAAATCTGTAGCTCTTTCATTTACATTCAAACAATCTTTTTGAATTGCTATCCAACTTGACTGTTTTCTTTCTCTCTCTCTTTTAAACTCCTCTATAGCAAGGGTACCAAACACAAGGCCTGTGGGCTGAATCTGGCCTTGATGTGGTCTCATTCAGCCCATGGGGCCATCCCAGAAAATGTAAGGGGCTAGCCCACGTCGCTTTGGTCCAGTCTACCCTGTCATTTCAGCCGGGTTTACCCATGTCATTTCGGCCCTACCCAGTGCAAAGAGGAAACATGCCAGTAATTTGGGTAGTGGTGTCAAGCTGGCCACATCCACCCAGTTGGCCACACCCACCCAGTCGGCCATGCCCACTCAGTCCCCCTAGGTCAACTACAGCCCTGATGTGGCCCTCAATGAAATTGAATTCGACACCCCTGCTCTATAGCAAAGAACAAGCATAATCAGCTTTTCTATCCTTAATTTGCTCACCTAACTTCATTACTTCAAGAAAGCTATCGAATTTTATTTCACCCAGAACCTATTGGTTGTTCTTGTACTCCATGGTCTTCTCAGTAATCTTTGACTCCATCAATCCTTGATTTCAATGCATCTAGCTACTTTTTTGGGATCTAGTTTTCAACGGCACGCCTGGTTTCTATAAAGACCATTCTTGTAACTTCACTGAATGTTGCTGTCATTGAAATGTGGGAATGGAGTTTGTCTGGGATAATTAAGGAGAAACATATTTTATAAACCTGCATATGTTATTATGAAGGTTCTTAGAATTTCTTTTCTTTTTCTTTTTATAACACTAAATCAGATTCAGGGTCATCTAGTAGAGTGGATTGGCATTTAGGACTCAAGTAATTGACCTTGCACAGTGAAATGGAAGAATTCTACTTGATAAGTAAACAATTGTTTCCCCATCTCAGTGAGCTGCCATTTTTTCCAAAATGAACATTAATTTAGAGATTTCGGGTGTGTTTAATACCTATAGCCATGATGGCACAGAGAGCCACTTCTGCCAGCATGTGAAAGGTCACTTGGAAGAGCCCCACTGCACATGTGCACGCCACCCCCCACCAACCAGCTGATTGTTGGGTATCTGCCATGCATGTGTGGGGGGAGATGTGTGCGTGGGAGACGCATGCGTATGCACAGAGGCATGCAGTGTGCAGGAGGTTTGCTTGTGCATGCACAGAGGTGTGCAGTGTGTGGGGGTCATGTGTGGATGCGCAGAGGCACATGGTGTGCACGCAGGGGGCCTCACACACATGTGCAGGTAGGCAGGGGAGTCACACACGCATTGCATTATGGGTGCAGGAACGCGAGCTCACACACATGCACACACATATGCGCACTTTTGGCACGCAACGTGGAAAAGGTTAGCCATCACTGACCTATAGGAATCCTGAAGGAAGATTTGGAAAGGGAAAGAGCCAAGGCAAAAAGGCCAAACTGAAATAGCCTAATCTTCCTGAATTTTCATCTTATGCACATTTCTGATAGAAGTATGCTTAAGATAGATAATAGATAACAGATAATATTTCTGACATGACTGAAGAGCTTGGTTTGCTCAAATAGCTTTTCAGGGGCCATTCATTCTGTGTAGCTGCAGCTTTTTTTTTTTTTTAGCATCATTTCGGCACTAACTCCTTATTTGTCCTCCCAATCCAAAGCATAATTTGTGCATTGCATGATCTAATCCTATTGGTTTTGATGCCTCAGGTGTAGGTATGTCAATTAAATCACCATAGAACATGACATCATCACATTCATTCAAGTTGCGAGAGGCAACAGTCTCAAGCAGGGGGCTGGGCATATGAATGCATATCTGTGAAAGCAAACAAGGAGAAGGCGAATTGAGTCAGGAAAGAGCAATATTAAAACAACATGAGGAGTTAGTGCTGATAATCCCTAATAAGGTCAGGTGCCTATTGGCAGGTATGAAAACAAAACGAAGCAAATAACTGCAATGAAATCACACGTGGCAAAGCCATATACATTTACAGCCCAATGATTTTCAGTTCCTGCTAATGAATTCCTCAAAGAACAAAATATATATTTTTCCCCAATCTTGGGTTTTCCATTGAGCTGACACAGTACCTGAGGAGATAACAGGTATGATTAGTTACCTGTTATTACATGCCCCTTCAACCAAGATTTTGAATACTTCAATGCTTCTCATTTCTGTCTCTCTGCAACTCATATGCACCACACACACACAAATCACCTGCAAGTTTTGTTATGGAACATTTGCAACAACACAATTCTTTTAGGCATACAAAGTTCACGCTTTCAGACATCTTCACTCAGGATACCTGAATGGCACTGGAAAAAAAATCCAGGCAAATATTTCTCACTGGAAAATTCTGGGAATTGAAATCTATAATACCCTGGTTGAGGTAGGTCAACTTCCATTGCAACCAGGTCAATAATTACAGTATATCAATAATTATGGTTTTTGTTTTTGTTTTTCTGAGGAGTCCTTGGTGTTCCCTGAGGTTGGTTGTTTTCTTGCAGAAGTTTCATTACTGTTGGAAGAAAAAAAAGAAAAAAGGGAGACCCCAGCCTAGTTGAAAATTACAGACCAATCTCTTTATGCTGCATCACCTGTAAAGTCATGGAATCAATTATTAACCAATCCATTATCCTCCACTTAGAAACAAAGAACCTACTATCTAATAAACATTTTGGTTTCAGAAAAAATCTATCCTGTAATCTACAACTCTTACATTGCAAAAACATATGGACTACACAACTCGATCAGGGCAAAGCAATAGACGCAATCTATTGACTTCTGTAAAGCCTTTGATTCAGTGGTACACGACAAACTACTCCTAAAACTAAAATCTTATGGTATCTCTGGAAACCTGCATAACTGGATAGAAGCATTCCTGTCAAACAGACAACAAATGGTCAAAATTGGGAGCGTCCTATCAAATTCTGTACCTGTCAACAGTGGTGTCCCCCAAGGCAGTGTTCTAGGACCAACTCTCTTCATAGACTACATAAATGACCTCTGTGATCATATAAAGAGCAACTGTGTTCTCTTCTCTGATGATGTAAAGCTATTCAACACCACAGACAATACTGCTACCCTTCAAAAAGACCTCGACTATGTATCAGAATGGTCAAACAAATGGCAACTTCAAATCTCAACAAATAAATGCTCTGTCTTACATATTGGCAAAAAAATATCAGAAAATAAAATACAGGCTAAATAGTCAAGACCTTGTTGATAATCCAAACTCTGTCAAGGATCTTGGAGTACTCATCTCTAATTATCTAAGTGCTAGAGCCCACTGTCACTACATAGCCAAAAAAGCATCAAGAGTTGTTAACCTAATGTTACGTAGCTTTTTCTCTGGTAATATTAAACTACTAACTAGAGCATACAAAACATTTGCTAGACCAATTCTCAAATGCGGCTCATCAGTCTGGAACCCACATTGCATATCTGATATTAACACAGTTGAGAAAGTCCAGAAATATTTCACAAGAAGAGTTCTCCACTCCTCTACTCCTTGCAGAATACCTTATGCCACCAGACTTGAAATTCTAGACCTAGAAAACCTAGAAGTACATCGCCTTCAGTCCGATCTAAGTATAGTATATAAAATCATACATTGCAATGTCCTACCTGTCAATGAATACTTCAGCTTCAACCATAACAATACAAGAGCACACAGTAGATACAAACTCAAGGTAAACCACACCAAACTTGATTGCAGAAAATACAACTTCAGCAACAGAGTGGTCAATGTCTGGAATACGCTACCTGACTCTGTGGTTTCTTCCCCAAACCCCCAAAACTTTAACCTTAGACTGTGTACTATTTTCCTCACCCCTTTCCTAAGAGGTCTGTAGGGGGGCATGCATAAGCTCACCAACGTGCCTACCGTCCCTGTCCTATTGATTATTTTTATTTTTCTTATATGTATCCATTCCATGTATTCATAACTATGTTTATACTTATACCTATTATCTTGTAAGTGATTGACAAATCAAATAAATAAATGAAGGAAGGAAGGAAGGAAGGAAGGAAGGAAGGAAGGAAGAAAGAAAGAAAGAAAGAAAGAAAGAAAGAAAGAAAGAAAGAAAGAAAGAAAGAATTTGAGATGAGACAAATTCCTTGTATGTCTACTTTCACTTGGCCAAATAAAGTATTCTATATAGTTTATACTGGTATCCTCCTAGCAACTCTTCTGTGATACTACACAGAAAGGTTTATAACTTTATTGCAAAGCCAGATTTTTGTTATTCATTACCTATTTTTTTAGTTTATTAATCTTCAGTCTAAGCCACTGCATAAGAAAAAAAAATCTCCAAACCATTTTGCTGCAATGTCTCTAATTGATACTTCATGGGATTAACTATTGTACATCAAGGCTAAAATAGCAGGATGAGAAAAAAATGCATGTTTTCAAGAACCTACAGATTTTTTAAACAACTATATAAAGAGAAAACTGGAACAAGATATACCACACCACTGCCATGTAAACATCCTCTGTATACATTGTATGAACAGGTACTAGTAATAGTAATAGGTTGTAGTCTAATCTGAAATCTGCCTTGTAACCCAGAATGAGAGATTTCTGATCAATATCACCTTCTGAAACATGTTATTTAATTGGTCCTAATTATAAAGAATGTTTTTATTAAAAGAAAATCATGTACACTTGTACGTGAATTTTTTAAAGTTAATATTTACAGTATGATCCTTTGCTTTGTTATTGTTCTTTAATGTATAAGATTTATTATTATTATCCTTGGAACAAATGTGGTACAGTCCTGTACCAAAGAATTGACCCATTTGAAATGAACGCTGGGTAACTCTTTCATGAAGTAACCTGTGTATTAATTTGTTTACATGAATATTGTCACATTCTTTTTTTAAAACATTCTACAGGATAGAATTGAGTTTATAAGCAACTGCATAATGGCCAATACTCTGCAGTTTTGATGTAGTCGAATAGATCTAATACTTATTATGTAAGTAAATTATCTATGAAGTATCTCTGCACGATTAGCAAGAAATTAGATTATAGAGACTGACTGTGGTTCTTAAGTGAAACACTCAAGGTAAATGGGATCAGACAACTTAATCTGTATTGATCTTGTTGTACAGCCTCTTTCCTGTGCATCTTTCTTAACCATCTTTCAAAAATCAGTGATTTAAAATTAGTTTGAAAATAATTCAATGATCCAGCAGAGTATGATATTTGAGAGATTTATATACAGTATATATATTTCTGCCTGCTTTAGGAACAAAGATAATTCTATTTGCAATAGTTCAGAGTTCACAAGGTTTTTTATATTTAAAGTCTGTCTGTGGGTGACTGAACAGCAGGTGATTGATTAAAAGAAGACTCAAATTTCATCTACATGCTTCCTTGTTTATTGGAAACCTTGAGAAGGGTTGATGTTCAGTCTCTTCAAGTTTAAATTATCACTGGCTAGGGCAGGTCTTCTCTTCCCGATAACCAGTTGAAACAGGTAATGGCCAAAGAGAAGGGAAAATTTAGCTGAGTTATTGTCAATGTTCCGACTGATGAACCCAACCAAAGCAAGCACGATCCAGACAATCCAATCTCTGAATGCAAACTTTATTGAGTACATCATTTTGGCACTGATTAGGGCAAAACCAGATCTAGCTAATTCTCCTGCAAACCCACATAATTAAAGTATATATGAGCTGCGGTGGTGCAGTGGTTAGAATGCAATACTGCAAGCTACTTCTATTGATCACTGGGTGCCAGCAGTTTGGCAGTTCGGGTATCACTGGTTCAAGGCTGACTCAGCCTTCCATCCTTCAGAGGATCCAGATTGTTGGGGGCAATATACTGACTCTGTAAACCACTTAGAGAAAGCTATAAAGCACTGTGAAGCAGTATATATGTCTAAGTGCTATTGCTATATGATTCCCCTCCCCATTAGTACAATTGAGTCTCATTATATTGTTATGAGAAAAAGTCTTTGGTTTTGGCAAACACCTGCTGAAGTGTCCTTGGCTCTCACCCTCATCTTCTTGATATCTGGAGCCTACATTCCATCTTCACCTTCTCTCCTCCTGGTTCATTGGCAAGTTGAGACGTGATAATGGTTGCGACAGAACCAGATCTGGTTTAATGTCAATATTCTGACTGTCAAACCCAACTAAAGTTTGCATTCAGAGATTGGATCATCTCAATCATGTTTGCTTTGGTTGGCTTCATCAGTCGGATTGTTGACAGTTATATTGTAAGTGACCTTAGCAAGTGAATGTGGAAACGCTTCCAGCTGATCAACAGAAAGGTTATTAAATTTCAATCACAGAGAAATGAGGTAAGAAGGATATATTTGGATCTAAAGCATGCCATTAATGTTTGTAAATTTCACAGCAATGCAGTCAAATGCTGACATGCAAGACATTTAGAAGGCAAAGTTTTCTAGTTACTCAGCCATCAGCCCTCTCTATTGTGGAAGTTAACTGGAATACTTGTTCACCCAGTTTTGCCTCTAGCTTTCCATTAGTGGAGCCTGAGGTTATGGATGAAGTGCTTGATCATGTTTAGCCCATCTTTACTCTTTAGTGATTTTTAAGTGTCATTTGGAGACTGACTCCAGTATACCTAAATGCTTTATTGAAAGAAGAGCCACTGAGAAAATAAGGCCTAATGTAAATGCTCCTACAGAATCTTCATCTGTTTCTTAATAATTATAAGCCAGGATACTACCTTAACATACACTACCTGAACAAGTTGATCAGTCAGTTGACCAAAACATTATCTATTTCTGTCATGTTCTAGGCCTGATGTATTTGATAGAAAATCATGTGTTTTAATTGTACTGAAGCAATGGTCTTTGCTGAAATATAATATTATCCTGCTGTTACTTTTGGACTTCTCAGTGGTTTTACTTATAGGATTTAATTGTTGAGTTATTTTTCATTAATGTTCTCATAGATTTTTGGGACAATTCACCTTTCAGCTAAAAAAGAAATGGTCTGATTGTGTCTTATCTTAGAAAATCGCACACACAATTCAATTCATTCTTCCTTCAGTTATGACAAGTCCTGAGGTAGCAAATAATTCCCAAGGTATGACACTGCCACCTAAATGCTTAGGAGTTGGCAGGAGTCTTATGAAATGTCATGCTTGTTTTCTGATTGTTAGGAACACTGATTTCTGCAAAGTGAAAGATTCTTGTATGTTAGAAATCCCATTTATATAAAGCACCACACAGAGCAAACAAGTACAGTCACCATGTGTTTTACTGCTCAATTGTTTAACTGTAACAGGAAACAGGAAACTCTACTTAGAAAAATAGAGTATATAGCATAGATCCAAACTTGTAAATACTGCCATCTACTGATTGAGTACTACTGTAGTTGTTACATAGAAATACATTCTGATAATGAATTCCAAAACTGAATGTATTCATTACTGGGATGAAGTGATTTCCTGGATAATTTTATACTGTGCTCTCGGAATAATTCTGAATGGCTTAGGAAAGACTTTCTGGCTATGGGCTAGTAGACTCCTAGAACATTTGAAATGGTTTTCATAGTATTTTCTAAGCAGCTAGGGAATCAATGATGTTTTAGATAATTTCTTTGCGGGTCATGCTTGATGTTGTTGCCTACAGGACCATCTTTTCCAAATCAATATGTCTTACCTATGCAAGCAACCTGGCAACTGATTTTCTGCATGCCTCCATTCTGGAGTATGTAAAAACTCTCACAAAGTCTAAATGATTCCCTTACCTTTACAGGAATGTTTTGAAGATCCTGCTAGGAAGCCTTCAAAGTTTCTGTTGTGTCAATAATTTGCAAGTACAGGTAGTTCTGTTGAGTGAAATTTGTCCCATTTTACGACTTTTCATGCCACAGTTGTTAAGTGAATTACTTTTGTAGTTAAGTAAGTTTGTTACGTGAATCTGGCTTCCCCAAAGACTTTGCTTTGTTAGAAGTTCACAAAATGTGATCACATGACTCCAAGTTGCCCAGCTTACCATCTTTTGATCATGTGACCATGTGGATGCTGCAACTTTGAATGGCCACTAAACAAATGGTTATATAAAATAAATCAATGCATGACATCCCTCTTGCATCTTGTCTGGTGACAAATTCACTGTGAGAAAGGGAGTTACCCTGCTTAGAGTCACTTTTGTGTGATGGGTCGCCATATAAAAGTGATAAATACATTTATCTGAGTCTGAAAAATTTATTCAAGGCTGACCAAAATCATGCCTGACTGTCTAATGAATTACTCGCACAATTGGCCTTGGTTATCCGTTTAATTGAATTAACTGAACAAGAAGATAGTTACTTTTCAAGATGGGCACAAACAGAATGTTATTGTTTGTGAAATAAATGGAACGGAGTTCAAGATTTAGTGTTATTTATTTATTTATTTATTTATTTATTTATTTATTTATTTATTTGATTGTATGCCGCCTCTCCCGAACGGACTCGGGGCGGCTCACAATAAAACCAACACAATAAATAGTTATCTAAAATAGAATTAAACCCAACAAGCCAAATTACTAAAAACAGAGTATAAAACAACCCCCCTCCCAAGAGGAGTCAGCACAAAGCAGCCTGCTGAAAAAGCCAGGTTTTCAGGTCGTGATGGAAGGTGTGAAGATCGGGGGCCAGGCGGAGCCCCAGAGGTAGTTGATTCCATAGGGCAGGAGCCGCCACATTTGTTCTGTTGGAAGAATTATTTATTTATTTATTTATTTATTTATTAATGGGACTTATATGCCGCCCCATCTCCGAAGACTCGGGGCGGCTTACAATAAAAACAAACACAATAAATATTTTAAAAAGAATTAAATTAATGGTCCCAATTAATACAAAATTTAAAAACCACCAAAATCTAAAACACCCCACCCACGGATCACAGCCCGGATTGGTCAAATAACCAGGTCTTCAGGTCATGGCGGAAGGTGCGGAGGTCAGGGGCCAAGCAGAGCCCCAGGGGAAGTTGGTTCCAGAGTTCAGGGACCGCGACAGAGTAGGCACGTCGTTGGGGGACCGCCAGCCGGCATTGCCCGGCTGATGGGACCCCAAGGAGTCCCTGTCTGTGACTTCGTAGGATTCTGTGAATCCTTCTGGGTTCAGTTCCAAGTGGGGAAGAAAGACACTGGAAACATGGTGACTGCTTGGAAAGATGGTTTAATGGTGGACAGGATCACATGCCTTGGGTGAAAAAAGAAGGGCTGATATGCTGAGAGTCCCTGGGTTTTATACCCTCTGTTGGGATTTGAATTTGAGCTTGTATTCTGATTGGTTGTCAGACTCCCATGGGGCCATGCAGGGGCAACTCTGTAGGCTGTCCTGAGTCCCAGACTTGGTTGAGCCTTGCTGGATGATGATGTAATGAAAGGGCTTTGGGCAATTCCTGGAGCAGATCTTTGTTATGTAAAATAGGCTGGCCCAGTCCAGAGTAATGGTCTATTAGCAAAGGTGGGAGGGCTGAGTTTCTGCCCCTTTGAGTTTTTACTTTTCTTTTTAGGGGAAATATTCTGCCTTTTTAATATTTACTAGGATATTTCATTTTTCGAGGAGAGGGGTGGGTGCTAAATTCCTACAGTTCAAAGTCCCTTTTTTATCAGGAGGGACCACAGGAAGCTGTGATAATATTAGTGGCAAAGATTCAGAAATCCAAAAGGCAGCAAAAAATTTTTTCACAGAGCAGTACACCTACTACTTAGTGGTTTGTTTAAAAGTATCAGAACAATGAGTTATTGCTGAAATCATTCAGCCTCCTTAGGCCATGATAACAATACTCCAGTACAAGTTTCAACGTAAAATAAGCATGATTTTTTTTTTTACAGTTCTCCCAGTTTCCATTCAAAGTATTTTGAAAGGGCTAATTTGAGAACAGGAAAGATTTCGTTCTGGTCCCAGACGAATCCTTTTTTGGCATCTGAATCCAACAGCTCAAACACTTCCTCTAATTAAGACTCTAAAAATACTTATTTGAGGCTTAGATAAATACCTTTAGAGTTGTCGCCGAATGCTAAGTTCTTTGGACATGGGAAAAGAATTCGGGAGGTGGGGGGGACAGTCACAATTTCCTTTAAATGCCTCGTTATTCATTGGCTTACAACATAGATTTATTTTGAAAACTTGTAATGTGATATTGAGTAACTGCATTTGAAGAAGGTTCTCCCCTGAATCCAGCAAAAATTTGCCTGGTGTAATCCAGTTTTTAAAAGAAGAAGAATCCAACTTTTTCAACTACACAATAAGGAAATTCAAAGGAAGCCATGTTGTGGCAGGTGGAGGCTGCTGGTGATAATTGATTTTTTCCCCTTTTATTTATTTTTATTTTTTATTTTTTTTAGTAGAAATTTTTTTATTAGCAATTAAAAAAACAAAACACTATATACAATACATAGAATACAACTTAACGTTGTAGACAAAATCAATATATACAAATACAGTATAAATAAACATATAACCATATAAGACATAAGCTTCTAATCAACTAAGATGGTGCGTTTTTTTTCTTGGTGATAATTGATTTTAAGAGCACCACTTCATAACCCCACTCCTGAAATCTTTCTGCTGCCCCTAAAGTATCTTAATTACCAGCTGAAAGGTCTATTCATCGACCAGGTGTTACATAGAAACAATTCCTTTCTTTAAAAAAGAAAGCACAGGATTTTACTCTCTAGAGCAAATGCTTACCCAAGTTCAGGGGACTTCTGTTCAATATTGCATGAATTTGACCTTTTTCTTTACAATGTCATAGGTGATCATCTGTCCCTGTGCCTGTTATCTCATGCTACTTCTATGCAAACTTCATTAAGCCACCTTTCTAATATGACTTTCCAGTTAGAAGGTCAATGCCAGCTTATGTCAACAGCCTTCCTTTCAGTATGCAATCTCAATTATGAAAAAAAGGAACAGACAACTTCTTGCAAACCCCAGTTTTAAATCAGAGAATACACAAATGGAAATGCAAAGAAATGGAATCTTTTTATTTAATTTCTTACTGAAAATTAGCAGTAGCACGTAGACTTATATACTGCTTCATAGTCTTTTACAGCCCTCTCTAAGCAGTTTACAGAGTCAACATATTGCCTCCAGCAATCTGAATCCTCATTTTACAGACCTTGGAAGGATGGAAGGCTGAGTCAACTTTGAGCCGGTTAGGGTCAAACTCCTGGCAGTTGGCAGAGGCAGCCTGAATACTGCATTCTAACCACTGCACCACCACAGTTTTTAAAATTAGTGGATTTAAAAAAAATTAATGTAGAAAGTTGTTACAGTATTCCAGTAACGACTGTTAGGAGAGGATTCTGGACAAAACATAGGCCCTATGTTGCCCATTTGTTACTGGAATTTTGTTTATTTCCATTCAAATGTGTCTGATTCAATGGTGGGATTAAAAAAAATTCTACTGGTTCGGTGGGCGTGGCTTGGTGGGTGTTGTGTGGTTTGGTGGGCGTGGCTTGGTGGCATAGCAGAGGAAGGATACTGTAAAATCTCCATTCCCTCCCCACCCCACTAACCTGCTTTCCAGCTCCATTCTCCTGTGCAGGGAAACAAAAGAAGACCCAGCTGATCAGCTAGGACTCAGGAGGCAGAGAATAGATGGGGGCAGGGCCAGTCAAAGGCGGTATTTGCCGGTTCTCTGAACTACTCAAAATTTCCACTACTGGTTCTCCAGAACTGGTCAGAACTTGCTGAATACCACTTCTGGTCTGATTCTTGGAGACTACCAGGAGATGACTCTGAGGTTTTTGTTAAGTTTGCATGAAGAGGCAGATGCGGAGTGCTTCAGCTCTTAAGTTTATTAGTGACTTCAGCTCAGAATGGACCCGATTTGGCTTAGCCAAGGCAGCTATATATAGCCGGCTGCTTCGGCTGACAGCCAATCAGAGTGCAGGGTTTTCCCGCACTTTTTAACCAATCATTTCAAACACTTTACAAGAACAACCAATCAATTCAAACTCTGCATACATATCACCCCTCCCCACTAGGTTCAGTCCATACTCAAACCCCATCTATCTAATGTATTCTTTTAAATAGGTGGGGCTCTCACGTGTACATTGAGACCTACGTGGTTCAGATGTTTTAAGGTTCTCACCTTGTGAGGGAGGAAATGTGTCTGTTGACATTTCCTTACTTGGACTTCTATCAGTGGTAGAACCTGTTTGGTTACTACAACCTGGTCTCTCCTCCCAATCCATCTCCAACCCAATGTCAGCACCTAAGTCAGGTAGTGATGTGCAATCTTCCATTTGTAAAAATGGTTGTTGGCACTGTGACAGGTTTTGGGATGGTTCCTGTCGTGTTAGCTTGTTACACATGGGGTTGATTCTTGCTTGCTGACTGTCCTCATAATCCTCCCCTTCCCCCATAGAAGAGGCAGTAGGTATGGGAACCAAAGAGGAGCTATGGCGATGGTCCTGAGGTAGTCTGGACCTCAAATGATCAATGTGCCTGCTCCAGAGGACACCATCCTCTGTTTGTACCCTGTAAGACCTGGGTTCTGTGATTTGGGTCATCTCAGCAGGAATCCACAAAGGTTCACCCATAAGGTTCTTAGCATAAACAGAATCACCCATAGTGAATGTGCGAACTTTGCTAGTGGAATCTAGTGGTGCGTTAGGAAGACCTAAGTTTCCTACCCATCAACAACTCTGCTGGGGATAAGTTATTAGATGGGTTAGGAGTGATGTGCTGAACACTGAGAAGTTTTTCAACTTTCTCAGTGATGTCCCCAGGACCCAGTTGCTGAAGTTTCTCCTTGGTAAAACGTACCATACGTCAGCCCGCCGTTAGCAAGGATGCCCAGGGGCTGTAAGGGCATGTCTGACACCCTGCTGTGCTAAATATGATTCAAAAAGGTTGGATGTAAACTGAGGACCATTGTCAGAAACAAGCACATCAGGTAACCCATGAGTTACAAAAAGTTTTTTAAGCTGTTTGATGACAGCATCAGTTGTGGTGGATGCCATAGGGATAACCTCTAGCCATTTGGAATATGCATCTACTATAATAAGGAAAGTGTGCCCTCTGGTAGGGTCAGCAAAATCAATGTGAATCCTGGACCATGGGCCCCTAGGACATTCCCATTCCTGTTTGGGTGTGAGAGGTGGGGCAGGCCTGACTATCTGACAGTTGGGACAGGATGCAACCCAGTTTTCAACCATTTTGTCAATACCTGGCCACTATACATAACTCCTGGCCAATCCCTTCATTCTGACAATTCCCGGATGGCCCTCATGTAACATTTCCAAAACCTCTTTCTGTAGTTTTGCAGGAATAACCACCCTGTTACCCCACAAAATACATCCTCTTAATATTCAGATAATTCAGTTTAATTCAGCCTGGATTTAAAAGGTTGGGCAAGTTGAGGTAGATCTTGAAGTGGCCAACTTTTCTTAATCCAGCCTATAACAGGAGCCAATAAAGTGTCTTTGGCAGTCTCTCTGGCAATTTGAGCAGCATGTACTGGAAGCTTGGCAACAGTTTCTAGAAAAAAGGTGTGAGTCTCAGGAACAGGGTTCTCAATGTGTGAAGGAAGTGGGCAGTGACTCAAAGCATCTGCATGCCCAATGTCTTTACCAGGTCTGTGGATCAGTTTGTATGAATAAGCAGCAAGAAATTCGGTCCATCTCAGCATTCTTGGTGACAGGATCGTGGGTGTTGGTTTGTCTCCTGCCACGATGCCTAAAAGAGGTTTGTGATCTGTGACAATAGTAAATGTTCTCCCATATAGATACTCATGGAATTTCTTGACAGCTGCTACAATTGCCAAAGCTTCCTTGTCCAGTTGGCTGTAATTTCTCTCTACTTTAGACAAAGTGCAAGAGTAAAATGCAATAGGAGCTTCCCTCCCACTGGGAAGCATGTAACTCAACACCCCCCCACACTCCAAAAGGGGATGCATCACAAGTCAGTACAACAGGCAAATTCTCAGAGAACTGTATCAGTACAGCATCAGACGTGATTAGTCTTTTAATACTGTTAAATGCTGATTGTTCCTTCCTGCCCCAGACCCAAACAGACTTTTTATCAAGTAATCTATGCAATGGTTCAGCAATGGTTGCCTTCTGAGGTAGGAACATGTGATAAAAGTTAATGAGTCCAAGGAAAGCTTGCAAATCTGTTTTGCATTTAGGTCTAGGGGCTTCTTTGATTGCTTTAACCTTGGCATCAGTAGGGTGGATGCCATGCTTGTCAATCATGTAGCCCAGGAACTCAACCTTGTCAGTTTTAAGAGTGCATTTTTCTTCCTTGACTCTTAACCCTGCTTTCCTGAATCTGGTAAGGACTTCTCTGAGTCTTTCTTGTAACTGAGTGTCATTTTCAGCAGAGATTAACACATCATCAAAGTAAGGCACTACCCCTGGCAGTCCTTGGAGCATTCTTTCCATAAGGCTTTGAAAGATGCCTGGTGCCACGCTTACTCCAAATTGTAACCTTTTACATTTGAAAGCACCTCTGTGAGTCATGATGGTTTGGGCCTCTGCAGTGGCATCATCAACTGTTAGTTGTTGATATGCCTGGGCCAAATCCAATTTGGCAAAGACTGTACCCCTGCCAAGTGAATGTAACAGATGAGGCACCACTGGAACTGGATATGCGCTGCTGCAGCATGGTTCAGTGTCCCCATAGTCTCCACAGATTCTTACTGACCCATCAGTCTTGACTGGTGTGACTATGGGTGTCTCCCATCTGGAGTGGTCAGTGGGCTAAACCCCTTGAGCTATTAATTTGTCTAATTGTGCATCAATTTTTTCCTTTAAGGCAAATGGAACCCTTCTGGGTTTTAAATGGATTGGTTGTACCTTGGAATCTAGGTTAAAGGTGATAGGGGTCCCCAAGTACTTGCCTAATCCGTCGCTGAAGACCTCTGGAAATTCAGACTTCAAGGTCTCTTCCCACTCAGTGTTGCTCATGTGATTGATGCCAGTCACCTCGATGCCCAGCGGGTTGAACCATTCAAGTCCCAGCAGACTTGGCGATCCTTATCTCGATGGTCAGGAGTAGACTGGTGTGGCCTTGAACTTCACGTTGAATTCTCTTGTTCCAACTACTGGAATCTTGTTCCCTTGGTCTTTAAGAGTCAATGCTTGCTTCTTGAAGTGAGTCTTCTGAATATTTGGTAATAGTCTCTGAATAGTGTCCCATGACACCATAGATAGATATGAGCCTGAGTCCACTTCCATTTGAAGCCTTCCTTCAATAAGTACCTTGACATGCACTTTTCTGCTTTTTGACCAATAGTTACTGTTTGATGAGTTTCATTCTTCCCATTTGCTTCTGTACTGCCCCATTTTCTCACTGAGGTTGTTAGGCTTGAATTCTTTGTCTTTGTTTGCAGCAAACTTCCTTCTGTTGGGTGGAGTTCTGGATGATTTGCAGACTCTTGCTAGGTGTCCTCTTTTTTCACAACGGAGGCAAATGGTGTCTAGAAACTTGCATTCAGTGCGGGGTGGCTTCCCCCACAACCTCTGCAGTAAAAATCTTGCCTCTTTCTTCCCAGGTCTTTCTTTTTCTGCTCCATTCTGAGTCTGTAAATTCCTTCCTCCACCTCACTGCAATCTGACTCAGAATCTAGTTCGTCACAATGATTTGTGGTGGACTTTTCCACATCAGAATGGCTTGTGGCCTTGTTTATCTTCTTCATGGCTGCTGCTGAGGACTTGGTAGCTTCCGCTGAAACAGCTTCCTCTATGGCCTCCTTAAACGTGATCTTAGGTTTCATTAGTAATTTGCTCTGTAAGACCTTATCTTTAAGGCCTAGAACAAACCAATCATGCATGGCCTCTTCTAAGTTGGTAAAGTCACAAGCACCCCCAATGTCCCTTAAACTTGCCACGAAGTCGTTAACAGTTTCGCTTTCCCCTTGATCCCGATGATAAAACTCGTGTCTCTTATGAGGCACAATACTTGTGGGGCGTATGGCCTCTTAAAAGCTTTTCTAAATCAGGCCATTCCATTACCTTCAAGTCTGCAGGTCCCGCCAATGCCTTCGCCATCTTGAAGACTGCCGGACCACAGTGCGTGAAATACCGCCCTCTTCCGCTTCTCGGGATATCGGCGAGGTCGTTTCCTTCCAAATACATCTGGAAGTGATCCGATATGATTCCCAGTCTTCTGCGCCGGATCGAATGGGGCTGGGGTGTTCAGCGCAGCCATCTTGCTCTTCTGCTTGTCTTTCGCATTGTCTCTTCTTCAGAGGAATCCCATCCTCATCGCCAGTGTTAAGTTTGCATGAAGAGTCAGATGTGAAGAGCTTCAGTGAAGAGTTTATTAAGTGACTACAGCTCGAATGGACCTGACTTGGCTGGGCTATAGCTTCTTCTTATAGCCAGCAGCCGTAGTTGCCAGCCAATCAGAGTGCAGGGTTTTCCTGCACTATTTAAACCAATCCTATTTGACATTTTACAAGAACAATTCAAACTAAACCAATGACATTCAAACCTACATACATAACAGTAGGTGTGGATATTCCTACATTCTGAAAAAGAAAAAGAAAAGGCAATCTGCCATTGTGAAGTGAAACTTTTAGGCCTGCATTTCGACTGAGGTTTAATAAGTCTTGTGAATTACATGAGTAGCAGCCACGTATTTACCTCAGATATCTGTAAAAAAAAAAAGGTGTCTAGCAGCCTGCCCTAGCTTGTAAGTCTTGGAAGAAAGGTAGCCCAACCCCTCCTGCTTTTCCCATTTCATATTCATCTCGCCCTAAAGAAGCCGAACTTTGTCTAAAAGCTGAATTCTAAGCTCATATGTGTCTATTGTTCCTTTCTGCTTCCAGAAACATTGCCGATAATATTCTTTCGCTTCTCTCCTCTTTTTCTGCTAGCATTCCCAGGACTCCACTTCCTGTGTGTGGAGCGAAGCTTCCAAATCCATTATCTCTCTGTCTCCCCTGATAATAGCGAATCACTTTTGCAGTTCCTGGGGAAAGCTGCTGACATGGTATGCTATTATCTCTTTTGTTCTTCCCTCCTCCCTCCATCCTCCCTAAGGGAGGAAAACATCTGTGCATCCATCATCAAATGAATGAGTAGTTCTGTTTCACTGGCCTTTCAGACTTTGCCTTCCGGCTTGACCATCCCAGTCAGAACAATCAGATACCCAGAACAGATGCATAATACTGACTGACTGGTTTGCAGGGTAATGCTGATTGCGAAAGTCAAGTTTATTTTACCAGATCTCTCTTCTCATAATCCACTCAAAGCTGGTCTAACTCATGTAATATCAATTAAACAAGACGAACTCCCCAAAGTGAGGGTACAATTCATTTCACAGATTTTGTATTCTGAAGTAATCCCTACATGCTTTTGTTAAACTTCCAGTGAAAACTCAACTATCTTCTTCCTTCTGCACATTTTACTGTACATCTGGTAAACGGTTGGATTAAAATTCTGATAAATAAGAATTTGTCTGAGGTTTTGTACTTAGCAACATAATGTTTATTGAGAGGTATACAGTATGTAACTTTTCAAATGGGACTTTTATTCCTGCTAATCTTCAAGTGGGATTTCTTATATATTTTCATACATTTAATTTAAGGCATTGCTAAATAGCGCAACTTTTTATTGTTAGTAGTGCAATTTTAATTTCTAGTTAATGGAATTGATTTATGGGGACTAGGAAATAGTTTTGCAGTTTGCATAAAACTACTTACTCTAAGAGGGATTACCATAATGGCTATACTTTAAAATAGCGTTACCAATCTTCTATTTTGAATCAATAATTGAGTTCTACAAACCCAACTGGACATTAACCTGGATTCACAGAAGACATGATGAACACAAATTACAGGCATGAATTTGAACTTTAGCTGAATGAGGGGAGAAAGAATTCAGACATGGGGGCAAAGTTTAGAGTAATATTTTTTGATAGTATCAGCATTAAATAAGGTAAGACCAATGTTATTATATTTATATGGTAGTAACTGAGTGAACACCAGGGCAACCCAATTTTCAAAAGTTCATCAAAGTTCATTGAAGGTTGCTTTTGTTTTCAAGAAATAGGATTTGTACCTTAGGCACATATAATCAATACATAAACCTGCTTAATTGTTTGTAATGTACAAGTCAAAGGAGGCAGAAGAAAAACTTGGCCCTCTGAAAATCTTCAAAGTTATTTCCAACTGCGTATACTCCCCCAAATCAATAGCTTTGTTTTTCATTATCCTGAGATGGAAACTAATTGCAGTGTATACCCTAAAATAAATTTATTATTGTGGGTTTTTTGGGGAAGAGGGGGAGAAAAAGTTCAGAACCACTTTCACTAAAACCTAGAAAGATCTTGATCTTATCAACATGTTTAATATGGGCTGAACTACTCTGAACTCTTGCCTCATCCACTTTGATCTTCCCTGCCCAAAAATTGTGAAAGCATTGTTGACTTTGGAAAAAGTGCAGAGAAGAGCAACTAAGATGATTAAGGGCCTGGAGCAGCCATGGGCAAACTATGCCCCGGGGGCCGGATCCGGCCCATTTGGCTGTTCTATCCGGCCTGTGGAGCCGAAAGAGCAAAGGGTTCTCTTGCTCTCCCAGAAGGCTACATGAAGTAATCTAACTTTGAATTTATATTAGTTCATACAAACACTCCATCCATGCTTTTGTTCCGGCCCTCCGGTCCAGTTTAAGAACCCACTGTGGCCCTCGAGTCAAAAAGTTTGCCCACCCCTGGCCTGGAGACTAAAACATATGAAGAACAGTTGCAGGAATTGGATATGGCTCGTCTAGAGAAAAGAAGGACAAGGGGGGA
This sequence comes from Naja naja, assembly GCA_009733165.1. NCBI lineage: Eukaryota > Metazoa > Chordata > Lepidosauria > Squamata > Elapidae > Naja > Naja naja. The sequence continues at coordinate 38,291,758 of CM019153.1, forward strand.
CATAATAGCAATGCTCCAGCATTTGAAGGGTTGCCACAAGAAGAGGGAGTCAACCTATTTTCAAGCTGCCAGAAGGCAAGACAAGAAAGAATGGATGGAAACTAATCAAGGAGAGATGCAACCTGGAATTAAGGAGAAATTTCCTTACTGTGAGGACAAGTAACCAGTGGAACAGCTTGCCTTCAGAACTTGTGGGTGCTTCATCACTGGAAGTTTTTAAGAAAACACTGGACAGTCACTTGTTTGAAATGGTATAAGGTATAAGATATAATGGTATAAGTTATTTTCCAAAGCACCTGAAGGCCAGACAAGGAATAATGGATGGAAGCTGAACAAGGAGAGATTCAACCTGGAAATAATGAGAACTTTTCTGACAATGAGAGCAATCAACCAATGGAACAGCTTGGCTTCAGAAATTGTGGGACCTTCTTCGCTGGAAGCTTTCAAGAAGAGACTGGACTGCCATCTGTCAAAAATGGTGTAGGGTCTGCTTGGGATTGGACTAGATGTCCTATAAGGTCCCTTCCAACTCTGTTAATCTGTAACTTCTGTAAAGGTCTCTTGCTTGAGCAAGGAGTTGGACTAGAAGGCCTCCAAGGTCCCTTTCAGCTCTAATCTGATTCTGATTCCTAATAAAAACACTCATGTGGAGATGTTGGTGCAGTCTTTTTATGAAGGGAGAATCCTTGACGTTTAATGGTCTTGGAAGATAATCAGAATTCTATGTTGATGTGTTCTTGGGCTGCACCCATATTGCGATATGCCTAATGATTCAGCAAGAGCCTTTTTTTTTAATGAAAAATATGTACAACTTT
>CM019153.1:38293572-38350305 GCA_009733165.1 Naja naja
TATATTTTCATACATTTAATTTAAGGTGCTAAATAGCAACTTTTTAGTAGTGCAATTTTAATTTCTAGTTAATGGAATTGATTTATGGGGACGAAATAGTTTTGCAGTTTGCATAAAACTACTTACTCTAAGAGGGATTACCATAATGGCTATACTTAAAATAGCTACCAATCTTCTATTTGAATCAATAATTGAGTTCTACAAACCCAACTGGACATTAACCTGATTCACAGAAGATTTGATGAACACAAATTACAGGCATGAATTTGAACTTTAGCTGAATGAGGGGAGAAAGAATTGGACATGGGGGCAAAGTTTAGAGTAATATTTTTGATAGTATCAGCATTAAATAAGGTAAGCTAATTTATATGGTAGTAACTGAGTGAACACCAGGGCAACCCAATTTTCAAAAGTTCATCAAAGTTCATTGAAGTTGCTTTTGTTTTCAAGAAATAGGATTTGTACCTTAGGCTCATATAATCAATACATAAACCTGCTTAATTGTTTGTAACGTACAAGTCAAAGGAGGCAGAAGAAAAACTTGGCCCTCTGAAAATCTTCAAAGTTATTTCCACTGCGATACTCCCCAAATCAATAGCTTTGTTTTTCATTATCCTGAGATGGAAACTAATTGCAGTGTATACCCTAAAATAAATTTATTATTGTGGGTTTTTTGGGGAAGAGGGGGAGAAAAAGTTCAGAACCACTTTCACTAAAACCTAGAAAGATCTTGATCTTATCAACATGTTTAATATGGGCTGAACTACTCTGAACTCTTGCCTCATCCACTTTGATCTTCCCTGCCCAAAAATTGTGAAAGCATTGTTGACTTTGGAAAAAGTGCAGAGAAGAGCAACTAAGATGATTAAGGGCCTGGAGCAGCCATGGGCAAACTATTGCCTCGGGCCGATCCGCCCATTTGGCTGTTCTATCCGGCCTGTGGAGCCAAAGAGCAAGGGTTCTCTTGCTCTCCCAGAAGGCTACATGAAGTAATCTAACTTTGAATTTATATTAGTTCATACAAACACTCCATCCATGCTTTTGTTCGCCCTCCAGTCCAGTTTAAGAACCCTGTGGCCCTTTGAATAAAAGTTTGCCCACCCTGGCCTGGAGACTAAAACATATGAAGAACAGTTGCAGGAATTGGATATGGCTCGTCTAGAGAAAAGAAGGACAAGGGGGACATAATAGCAATGCTCCAGCATTTGAAGGGTTGCCACAAGAGGAGTCAACCTATTTTCAAGCTGCCAGGAGGCAAGACAAGAAACAATGGATGGAAACTAATCAAGGAGAGATGCAACCTGGAATTAAGGAGAAATTTTACTGTGAGGACAAGTAACCAGTGGAACAGCTTGCCTTCAGAACTTGTGGGTGTCATCACTGGAAGTTTTAAGAAAACACTGGACAGTCACTTGTTTGAAATGGTATAAGGTATAAGATATAATGGTATAAGTTATTTTCCAAAGCACCTGAAGGCCAGACAAGGAATAATGGATGGAAGCTGAACAGGAGAGAGATTCAACCTGGAAATAATGAGAACTTTTCTGACAATGAGAGATCAACCAATGGAACAGCTTGGCTTCAGAAATTGTGGGACCTTTCGCTGGAAGCTTTCAAGAAGAGACTGGACTGCCATCTGTCAAAATGGTGTAGGGTCTGCTTGGGATTGGACTAGATGTCCTATAAGGTCCCTTCAACTCTGTTAATCTGTAACTTGTAAAGGTCTCTTGCTTGAGCAAGGAGTTGGACTAGAAGGCCTCCAAGGTCCCTTTCAGCTCTAATCTGATTCTGATTCTAATAAACAACTCATGGAGATGTTGGTGCAGTCTTTTTATGAAGGGAGAATCCTTGACGTTTAATGGTCTTGGAAGATAATCAGAATTCTATGTTGATGTGTTCTTGGGCTGCACCCATATTGCGATATGCCTAATGATTCAGCAAGAGCCTTTTTTTTAATGAAAAATATGTACAACTTTTTATTTTCTGATCCCAAAATGGGTTGAAAACAAACCATTCATAAAGGAAGAAGAATTAGAAACCAGAGTTGACAGATTTGTCTGTCCCTGCTTGCTAGTTGAACGTTAAATTACTATTTCACGAGACAGCTGCCTTTAGGATGTGGTTCACAAAACATGTATCCAAAAAAACACACCATTAGTTCTGCATGCCCATGGAGTTTAGGAGTTATGTTTCTCCAACTTCACAAAACACGTTTAAAACAGAGAAAGAAAGAATGATCAGAGCTTCTGCTGCCCCTATATCCCGCTGCTGAAAAACTTGGAAACATTTAAAGCAGTTCTTTGGCTTTTAGCCACAGCAAAATTTTATTTTCCTTAAAAAAAAGACAGTAAATATGAAATTTATGTGCTCTTATAAGTGGAAATTCCACATGTATGTGAGACAGTGTGCTTATGGTCTAATAGAAACTAATGATAGCATTACTTTACAATCTTTTGTAAAAGAAGACCCAATTCTTGCCATCTTTATATTTTTGCTTTATATCTTTGATTTAGAGGACTTTAAAAGAATAGATGAAGTCTGCCGAACTGTTAAATACATAGGCAGTCCCAGGAACAATAATTTGCTTGGCCTAACTCTCTTTTCTGAGGCTGCTAAGTACCATTTGTTCTGAAAAATGTTCACATAAGTTAGAAATGATAGTCATCTGTTATTTAGATTACAATGGCAGGGACCTTACCTGTTAGCCCCTCAGTGTTTATGAATGTCCCATTTTTAAGAATGCAAATTAAACTTGCAGGATCCAATCTGAATCCGTCACATTCTGGAGAGAGAGAAATTCACTGATGCTGTGTTCCAGCACAAGCCCCAAAACTTGGAAGAATAAATCTTTGGTCCTGGTAACCAACTCAGACTGGATTCTTCAACATTATCTTGGGACAAAGGTGTTTTTTCCAAGAGGCAACTGGACTTCCTTGTTTTTCTTATGGGATTTTTTGCTTCTCATCCAAGCTTCTTCAGCTGAAGAAGCATCTTGGAGCGTGAAGCAAAACATCCTTTGGGATAACCTCTTGGATGAGAAGCTAAAGCACCTTTGGGACAACCATCTCCTGGATGACTGAGAATCTCAATAGACAGTATCCTGGGACACACGTATTTGCCTCCATTTTCAAATTACTGGTAATCTCTTTATGAAACCAGTGTATCTGCTGAGAAAGAATTTTGTAATCAATATCTGATGTTCTACAAAAGGCACTCCATTGTGTGAATGAAATAATTAAGCTTTGCTTCTGTGGAATTTAGCTACCCACTCCTCTTCCATTTTAGTTAGACTATTCTTGTTATCTCCCATGCTTCCTTTCAAGGAAAAACAGATTTCTTGCAGGAACACCTAAAGAGATTGGGAAGTGGCGACATTGTTTTGCAATGGTTCCATTCTTTTCCCAGTGAGTGGTTTCCATCTATGAGAACATGTAAGGATATATTGCCCAGGTGGCCCCTGATATGTTGGATATCAGAAGGTATATACCAGCAGAAGTAGGACATAGCTGCTCATGCCCTAATCACTACTACATGGATTACAAACATGTGCTTTACAGGGGCTTGCTTTATAAATCATTCATCAACTGCAACAGGTTTAAAGCCCTCTGTAATCATTGGCTTTCATTATTGGGAACATGATTGGGAACATATGACTCCAAGATTGAGGCTCTTGCATTAGTCACCAATCGATTTATGGGCAGAGTTGAAGGCTCTGTTGTTGACTTACAAAGCATTTTATGGCCCAGCCCCAGGATATATTTTCCAACCAGGGACATCCCAACTGTTGCAACATCTAGGGAGAAGTTTGTTTGTTTGTTTGTTTAATTTATATTGCCGCCTATTCACCCAAGGTGACTCAGGCGGCTTTCACAATGTAAAACCATATTTAAAACAAAAAATAAAAATAAAAAAACAATCAAAACTAACAAAAAGAATAAAATAAATTAATAAAGTACAATAGAGGAAAATCTGCAAAAAAATTAAAAAATTAAAAAAATCACCCCCCAACTCCCACCCACCCCACCCCAATGACAGCAGATCACCTGAGCCATTTGATGGGCTCCATCCCGCTCTGGGTTTCTCAGGCCCACTGGCAGAATCAGGCCTTCTTAAGTGCCTTCTGGAAGAGTGCTAGAGTGGGGGCCATTCTCATCTCTGAGGAGAATGATGTTCCAGAGAGAGGGAGTCACCATGGAGAAGGCCCTTCTTCTGGGTCCCACCACGTGTATCTCCTTCAGGGATGGGACCTGCAGCATTCCCTGCCTCCTCGCTCTGATGGGTCAGGAAGATGTGACCAGCAAAAGAAGGTCCCTCAGACAACAAGGCCCCAAGCCTTGAAGGGCTTTAAAGGTAACAACCAGCACCTTGAATTGCACCTTGAATTGCAAAGTAATTTATAGTTGCATAGTTCTGAGATGATTCTTGAGGTAAAGCTAGAAGGCAGCTGTTTTAATTTGTCAGCTTCTTCAGGACAACCACCCAGTGGAGATCATACAGGTTCCTCTTAGCTTTATGGTCATATTTATTTGTTTTTGAAGGTGTTGGTCTGGGTGTTATGTTATTACTGTTATTTTTGTGACTTTGATTGGTTTTAATCCCATTATGGATGTTTTAATTTTTATTCTCCTTGCACTATCAAAGTCACAAAGAATGATCTGATTGTGATGGTGCAATCTTTACATAAATAAATAAGGAAGTCCCAAAGGTGTTTTTCAAAAAGCAAATGGATTTTCTTCTTTGAAAATGTTTTGCTTCTCATTCAAGAAGCTTCTTCAGTTCTGACTGAATGGTGGGGAATGGAAGGATTTATAGGAAGAAGGAAGTTGCTTGCATTTTTTACATTTTACTTCTTAGGACCCTAGAACTTGCAAAACAATTTGGCTAAAGTATTATTCCTGAGACCATTAAAATTGACTCACTGCAGACACATATCCAGTGGGACTTTATGAAACTACTTCAGTAATATCTGCAGGAATAATTCTCCAGCACTAGCTAAAGTACATTCCTGTATATTTCCATTTAAACCATCTGCCAATCTTAATACTTATTCCTGAGGGAGGAAACTTTCCAGAGCTGTTTTTCATTTAATTTACAAGGACATCCTGTTTAGGTACTTATCAAAAGAACAGAAGAAATTATGCCAAATACCACAGGCTCAGAAAACTTAATGGGTTAGGCTGAAGTAGCAATGTACATTTTAAATGAGTTGCAACATCTCAGATTTCTTATTTATTATATCCCAAACCCTTCCCTCCCCTTCTCTTCCCTTCCCTTCCCTCTTTCAATTTTATTGAGATGACAGTATTGCAAATGTGTTTGTTTTTGTTCCAACAAACGCCAGACCTAACTATTGCCAAGCATGTACTTGCCTGTTCATATAACTCTTTTGGCAGCTAAATCTAAACTGTATTGATCAGGGATAAAACACAGATCTTCAGTTCCTTAATCTAAGCATTGAATTGAAGCCAACTCATTAGTTTTGAACAATCCTCAAAGGGGTTACTTACTGGGTTACTCTGGGTTAATTTGAGGAGCATTCCACTGTCTTTACCAAGAGATGCAGAGAGATAAATGTTTGTTCCCTGGTTCTGTCTATGGTAGCATAATCCATTTCAGGACTCAGGGTAATCATGGTTCCAACACTGACTTGAGAACCACATTTAATTTGGAAATCCTGACAATAAGAATGATTACAATAGAGCAGCTTGCCTCCTGGAGTTATGTGTGCTCCATCGCTGGAGATTTTCAAGAAAATATTGGACAACCAGTTATCTGGGATGGTATAAAAACTCCTGGCTTGGGCAGGGTGTTGGACAAGACCCCCAAGTTTCCTTTCAATCTTATGATCCTATGATTGTTCATAGGATGTTTAACATAGGAACTTTCTGGTACGTTCTTCTTGTCACTGTGGTAGAAGAAACAGCATGCGTTGTTTGAAAAGCATTAAAGGGATCCACAAACACTTTCGGGCAGCCTGCTTTCTGCTATCACTATTGGCTGATATCACTATTGGCTGCATTATTTTCAAAACCAAGCCACAGTGCTGAGTTTCTCACTTCTGAACTAAAGAAAAGAATTGTTCTGCCCTTTTTCCAGTTGAAAGAGCATGGGTTTTCCACCAAGCCCAATTCTTGGAACAAACAACCTGATACTTTCATATCCCTTGGAATACAACTTCCATTACTCCTGCTAAAGTAGTAGTGAGAGGTTATGAGAATACTTGTAGAAGACATGGGTGTAATTGCCAGACAGCCTGCATCTACCAATTTCAACGTTCTTGGGTTTTCCCTCTGGGTTGAAAAGCCATAACAAGTTGTTACCTACGTTTTAACAAAATAACAAGGTTGCAAGGGAACAATTAACCTTATTAATTCAATTAATTTGTTCTTAATTAACCTTGGAGGTCATCAAGTCCAACCCCCTGCTCAAGCAGGAGATCCTATACCAGGATTGTGCAACTGGCAGCCTGTGGGCCAGATGCATCACATGAAGGCCACGCTCACCCCAGCTCTGCAAAGGCAAAAGATTTCACAATACATCACATGATCCAGTTTGACACCAGTGCCCTATAACATTTCAGACAAGTGACTGTCCAGTCTCTTCTTAAAAGCCTCCAGTGATGGAGCACCCACAACTTTTGAAGACAAACTTTTCCACTGGTTAATTCACTGTTAGGAAGTTCTTCCTTAATTCCAGGTTGTTTCTCTCCTTGATTAGTTTCCATCCATTGTTTCTTGTCTTGCCTTCTGGTCCTTTATAAATTTGTTAAACACCCCCCCCCCACCTCTTCTTTGTGGCAGCCTCTCAAATATTGGAACGTGCTATCATGTCAACCCTAGTCCTTGTTTTCACTAGACTAGACAAACCCAATTTCTGCAACCGTTATTCTTATGTTTTAGCCTCCAATCCCCTAAATATCTCTGTTGTTCTTTTCTGTACTCTTTCCAGGGTCTCAACATCTTAATAATATGGTGATCAAAACTAGATGCAGTATTCAAAGTGTGGTCTTACTAAGAGTTTATAAATGGTAGCAATATTTCATGTAATCTTGATGCAATCCTTTGTTACTGCAATTTAGGATTGCATTGGGTTTTTTGGCTGCTGCCATATACTGTTGCCTCATATTTAAGTGATTTTCCACTAGGACTCCAAGATCCTGCTCATAGCTACTGCTATTGAGCCAAGTTTAACCTAATCTGCATTTGTAGATTTCACCTAATCTGTATCTGTTGCTAAATGTAAAACCTTATTGCTATCTACATTGAATTTCATTTTGTTAAATAGGGCCCAGTGTTCAAGTCTGTTGAGTTCCATGTGGATCTTGAGCCTGTCGTCTGGGTTGTTGGCTATTCCTGACAGTTTAGTGTTGTCTAGAAATTTGATGAGTTCCCCTTCTGTTCTCTGTTGTGCAATATGTAGGAACATGAAGCATTGTTTTCTGCTGCACTGAGTATCTTAGCCTGCTTTGCTCCCCCTATATACTTCCCTTCTCTGCTTTTTCCTGTTAGAACTACTAAACCCCTAAGAATGACACCATAATTATGGATGCATTCCAAAGCATTCTGAAGCTTGTATCTGTCAATAGAGTCTTTGTGTCGCATGGGAGAAGCCGGATGTTTGTCATGGATCGCAGCTGTTGTGTAATGTCCAGCTCACAGCTGATAGACTGGCAGGGTGACATGGTTGTTTGGAGGTGGTGGGGTTGGTTAAGCATCAGCCAGAGCCTGGGAAATATTCTGGTGCTGAATGTTTTAGACTCTGACTGGTAATTAATTGGCTACATGGAAGATTATGAGAAAGAGCAGACTAGAGATAGGACAACTGGAACCACTTTTCAGAAGTCATTCGACATTAGAAATGGGGTGTGTTATATTTTCTCCTCTCCACAGAGAGAGAACTGCACATGTAATGAATGGTCTTTCTTTCTTGGATTGAGCATGGAGAAACCCATGCCAAAAGTACCCAGTTCCTGAAAATGTCACAGCAAACACCCCTATTACACTCTTTCATTTATGGAAGTAGGTGAGTATGTTATGAAGTACTTTCATTATATATTCTTCCATATGGAAAAATTTTAAGTCAGAGCCAAATCACAAGTTCTCGTTTGGCGAGTAAGCAAATTACAACCTACAACTAAACAGCTGTTTCATAAATGCATTTTATCCATGTCTACCTTCCCTTTTGCTGTAAATATTTCTCTTTTCTAGAAGAGCAGTCCAAATAGGTGCCTTGGCATTTAGAGTAAGTGGAAACATTTCTCAAACATTTGTTTTCTAAAATAAATAGGAATAAATAAACTACTAACCGATTTTTTTTCCAATTGCTTTACAAGTAATTAAAAAATGGTTTAATCAATGTTCCATTTTGGAATGGTAAATCCCACTTGCTAATTTCCTGAAAGTTAAAGGAAAGAATTATTCAGGGTAAGAAAGGGAAGGGAAGGGAAGGGAAGGAAAGGAAAGGGAAAGGGAAGGGAAGGAAGGAAGGGAAGGGAAGGAAGGGAAGGGAAGGGAAGGGAAGGGAAGGAAGGAAGGGAAGGGAAGGGAAGGAAAGGAAAGGAAAGGAAGCCTGGATGACATAGGTGCCCTTTCAAGATATTCCTTCTTCTACACAGAGCATATTACACTGGGAAGAAGCCAGAAGACCTCAGCATGGACTTAAGACACCTTCAGCCCCCAAGTGCACCCAGATTGGACTTGCTTCTTCTTGACAATTGATTTGCATATCCATTTTTCTATTTATATTGACAGTTAATAAAAATTACAAGAGCCAATCAGATATTACTTTATCCTAAAATAATCTTAGGCACTTATTAAATCTATAATATTGAAGGGACCCCTTTGAGTTAACAGCCATGTGCTTGCTCAAGCACACAATTTTGATCTATATTAGCAACTATTAATTGTTATTGAAAGCAAGCATGTTCATTTATCTCTCAAAATGTTATGCTTTATTATTATTTTGAAAAAATATTGCACCTCTACTTTGTGTGCACTAGGCAACTTACCTTCCTGGCTTTCCCCTTGTAATTTTTGCATCCTGAAGTCAAATGTAATTAAGACTTTATTTTACCTTTTTGAAGCTGTAGGGAGAACTAACTAAACTATGATACTGACCTCTCCACAGGAAAGTGGGCCAGATATTTACCAATCCACCTATTGCATTCATTTTTATTAATATTATCTTAGCTCAGCACGTATGCAGAGAGCACTCATTTCAAGTCATGATTAAGAAATAAGCCAAAAAAAACCCCAACCCAATGTAAGAATCAGAAAATTGACTCACTAGCAATGATGGTAGCCAAGTCACCTTGTGGTGAAATGGATGACAAACAAATGTAATAAATAAATAAATCCTGCTATTTCCAACTCCTATCTTCCCAATCACAGGGGCTTCCTATTACCTGCCTGAAAATCTACTATCCTAAAAATGTTCCATGACATTCCATGCTATAAGAGCCATGGTGGCACAGTAGTTAGAATGCAGTACTGCAGATGAACTTACTGCTCACTCTAGGAGTTTGATTTTGAATGGTTCAAGGTTGACTCAGCCTTCCATCTGTCAGGATTCCGGCAGCTAAACCCAATTAAATCATGAGTCTCAAGCCAAACTTCCAAAGCTTCAAAGGATTTATTGGGATTTATTTATATGTCCAGCACTGCCTGGGTGTAGCCAACTCTGAGACACATAATTCATTGTCACCCTTGACCCTGATTTTCCCCCACCTCCTGGGTGTATCACAATTCATATTCTCCAATGAGACACATCCACAACCAAGAGTCATCAATCATGTTCTCCAGTTAGATTTTTGTGCGGCAGAAACTTCAGTCACCTAGTTGCTATCTCTGAAAAACTATGTATGGAATGCACTTTCAATTTCCAAGCTGCCCAACTGCTCTTTCAAACCCCTTTCCCTCCTCCCTTTCTGTTGGCAACTATAAAACAACCATAGAAATATTTTATGAGTTGACACCATCCTTCCGAGATCTGTAAAATGAGGACCCAAATTGTTGGGGGCCAATATGCTGACTCTGTAAAGTACTCAGAAAAGGCTGTAAAGCACTATGAAGTGGTATTGCTATTGCTATTGATGGAAGGTACAAATTGAATGCCAGCCTTGTTTATATCATTAAAAATTTTCTAATTTACTAATCCCAAACCCATTATTAATTCAAAGTTATACAGTATACACACACATAATACATGCACGTGCAAACTACTTTAAAATGTGGCTTGAGTTAACTGCATAATGGTCCCAAAACCCTGTAGGTTATTTTTTCTTTTGAAAGCTCTATTTGTAGGAAGGCTTTTTTTTTCAATAATCTCACATATCCATTTTAAATGTTTGCAGATTTCCTGTTTCCATTAATTCTTCCCAGAGGAAGAGGGGGGAAAGGGGGAGTCTAGATAATAAATCTAGTTCAAGCATTTGGAAAGAATTCCTCATATGTTGGTTGCAAGCACACATCTGTTATCTTGATTCCAAGATTTGATCTGATTGGTCTTGATTTATCCCGCCTGATTGACTTTCCGCCGCCTCCTTCCTTCCGCTTATGCCTGACGCCTCCCTGATCCCTCCGGATCCCTTCCTTATTTTCCTTCCTCTTCCTCCTCCTCCTCCTCCTCCTCCTCCTCCTTCCTTCCTTCTTTCCTTTCATATCTTGTTATCAAAATGTAATTTTTCATCTGATACAGAGAAAAATATTGAGCACATTGAGATTCCTTATATTTTAGGCATTTTATGTCAATTAAAATAATGTTAAACCCATTCTTTATATCCTGATTTGTTCTATTTTTAAGAATGTACCCATGTATTCAGAAATACATGTGATTATTTGCTAGCAAAAAGATGTATTTATTCATACTCTATGTGAATAAAATAAATGCAAAGGAATATATAATACAATATTAAGAAGACAAGGTGTCTAATATGATACATAGGAAATCAGTATTGATTGTATAGACTACATATAAACATTTCATCATATATCTAAGAACAAATGGTTTGCTTATTTATAAAATTTGCTACAAATTGTTCATTACAACTGAAATTCCTTGTTCCAGATCTTATTTTTTTCCCCTCTTCCTCCTTGCTCCTTGATGTGCCAGTATTTTGGAGAGAGTTCCAATATTTCTAAACTGTTTTAAATCTCCAATTTCTTTTGCATTATAGAATATATTTAACAGTAGTACTGTTGTTCCACTTTTTGGCTTTTTAAAAAATTGTTTCCATAATAATAAAAGGGTTATCTGAAGGACAGACAATTGGACTATAGCTTCCCAGTAAGCAAACTGTTGTGGTTCGCTGGCAGCCTGTGCAGATGGCAGTGAAATCAGACCATGGGGAAGAAAGGGGATCATTCCGGGAGTCTGGAGAGGACTCAGACGATGGTCCTGCGTCTGATGCAGAGATGGGGCCAGGACCATGTGGGAGTGGGGTGCTGCCTCTGGAGCCTTCAGAATCCAGCAGCAGCAAAGCAGTGGACTCAGGGGAGCCTGTTTCCAGTGCACATGTGCATAGAGCTGCTGGAAGGCAAGAGTAACTGAAACAAAAGAGACAACTTGGGAGTAAGGCTGGAAGGTGGTTGCCCCTTCCATAAAGTATAAAAGACAGGCAAAGATGATGAAACCTTTTCAGGAAGCAAAGCCATTCATTCGGTTCAGATTCATTCTTGAAGCTCTTTTACTTAGGTTGGTTTTTGTTCTAGTTTATTTGACACTTCTTGGCAGCCCTTCACAGGAAAGAAAGGTGGGTGCTTATCTCGAGGGACTGTTTGAGATTCATTATCGGCTAGGAATGAAAAATAATTCCCAGTGTCGCAATAAAACAAGACTTGTTTTTAAAATATGTGTGTGCATAATTACAGTCTTGGAAGCCTTGGTCAGAACACAAACAATAAGTCACATTACCAAGAACACACTAGGATCTCAGCCAAGATATTTCTTTAACCTATCCTTCAAAGTATTATTCATATCACTGATTATACTATCAGCTTAGAAAAGTAAAGGCTTTAACCTCCCAGATCCACATATTCCTACCTTGATGCAAAAATCCCAGCAACCAGTTCTCTGCCCTGTTGCTGGGTGGATGTGTCCATGGTGGGCATGGTCTACTGAAACTTCCAGGAGGGCCATTTTTCACTTTCCCCAGAGTCCAGAGGCTTTTGGGCCTCTGGGAGGGCAAAAATGACCTCTCTGGGGCTCGGAGGACCTCCTGAAGCCAGAAACAGGCCCATTTCCACACTTCCAGAACTTCCAGTTTGGCTCTTTTTTGCCTTCCCCAGAGTCTGGAGGCTTCCCTCAGGCCTCTGGGAGGGCAAAAACAGTCTCCTCGGGGCTCCGTAGGGCCTCTGGAAGCCTGGAAACAGGCCTGTTTCCAGACTTCCAGAACATCCGGTTGGGCCCATTTTTCGCCCTCTCAGAGCCTCTGCGCAGACCCTGCACTTACCTGCATCCAAAACAGGCTACCTGGAGACTCCTGGGAGGGAAGGGGAGGGGGGGGGGCAAGCCAGTTGGTTCAACTACCAGTTCAGCAAACCAGATGTAAATTTAATATTTGTTCACCCAAACCGGTCCAAACCGGTAGAATCCCACTCCTGCCTTCGATGAAAGGTTTTATTTTATCAATACATCAGCAATTTTCTTTGCTGATGAAAACTACTCATGGGAGGGGAGTTGGCTTAATAAGATTGGAACAGTATTTACAACATATAACAGAATAACAGTGTTAGAAGAGATCCTGAAGGTCTTCTAATTTAATGTCCTGCACAAGCAAGAGACCCTATACCATTCCAGGCAAGTGGCTGTCCAGTCTCCTCTTAAAAACCTCCAGTGATGGAGCATCCAAAACTTCTGAAGGCAAGCTGATTCCCTGTTCCACTGATCAACTGTTCTCACTGTCAGGAAATTTCTAATTAGCTCTAGGTTGGATCTCTCCTTGATGAGTTTCCATCTATTACTTCTTGTCCTGTCTTTTGGTGTTTTAGAGAATAAATTGAGCCCATCTTCTGTGACAGCCCCTAACTTCATGTCACCCCTAGTCCTTATTTTCATTAGATGACGTATCCAACTCCTACAACCATTCTTCGTATGTTTTAACCTCCTATATTAATACCTTTGATGGTTTTAAAGAGCATGCCTAAAAATCTAATAAAGTTGTTTGAAATTAGTCCAGATTTGATACAGCAGTTGATCACTCTATCATGACTGGGTAGTAGGTTCTAATGAACCGGTGGAGAATAGAGTCCTTTTTCTACTCAGGAATAACTAGTTGTTCCAAGTGTTTTCCAGTCAGTTGATAAATTTTTATCCTACATAAGAATTTATTTTCAGTATTAGTTAGACTTAGTTTCCTATAAGACTATATTTTGGAGGATTCTTAGGGCTTCCTATTAAATCTAGAAGGAGGAGGAAAATGGTCCAAAATTCTCCCTTCTATTATAGAGTTTTTAATTTGAGACTCATAGTAAATCTCACTATCTCTGGAACTTTCTTTGACTAGTTTCAGTAGAAATAAAAATCAGATTCCATCAGAACATCCTTTGACATTTTTCCTTCTAGGATATTCCCTATGGATGTTGTATTTGATTGAGTCTTTGTAAGTTTTGAATTCTTCTTCTTTTCAAACACTAACATAACATCAACATCCATCGTATATCAACTAATCACCCATTTCCTGTTGCCTTTTGCTGAAACTTTAATCTTCTTTCTTAAGGTCATTTTGAGGTCTGCTATATTAAGTTGTTCAGGAAGTTGCTTTCATAATATCTACATACACGATGCATTTTTCCATATTTTGTGCCTCCAGAGATTTCTCTGTCCCTTCAAAGATTTGGAAGGCAAGCTGTATTCTCCTTTCCTAGTTCCTTTCCTTTTACTTGTTTGGGGACTTCTAGTACATCTTATTTTCTCTGTGTCTTCATCTATTGCCCCTCCTCTCCTGATAAAAAGGTAAAGATTTCCCTGTCCAGTTGCATCTGATTCTAAGCCATGGTACTCATCTTTATTTATTGATCAAGAGACCCAGCATTGTCTGAAGTCATTTTCCATAGTCATGTGGCCAATACGGTTATAAGTAAAGCCACATGGAAAGCTGTTACCTTCCCCCCAATGTGGTACCTATTCAACTACTTGAGGGAGGGTGTCTTTCCCTCCGCCTTGAAGGAGGCGGTGGTGAGACCCCTCCTGAAGAAGCCTGCCTTGGACCCGACCGTGTTAGACAACTTTCGTCCGGTCTCCAACCTTCGCTTTTTGGCGAAGGTTGTTGAGAGTGTGGTGGCTCAGCAGGTTCCGCTTTTCCTGGATGAAGCGGACTACCTGGATCCGTACCAATCGGGCTTCCGACCCGGTTACAGCACGGAGATGGCATTGGTCGCGCTGATGGATGATCTTTGGAGGGCCGGGACAGGGGTTTTCCTCTGTCCTGGTCCTATTGGACCTCTCGGCGGCTTTCGATACCATCGACCATGGTATCCTTTTGCGTTGCCTCCGGGGGTTGGGAGTGGGGGGCACTGTTCTTCAGTGGTTCTCCTCCTACCTCTCGGGGCGATCGCAATCGGTGTTGGTGGGAGGGGTTCGGTCGACCCCGAGGGCTCTCTCTTATGGGGTCCCGCAGGGGTCGGTCCTTTCCCCTCTCTTATTTAACATCTACATGAAACCACTGGGTGAGATCATCCGTGGCTTTGGGGTGAAATTCCATCAGTACGCTGATGATACTCAGCTGTACTTTTCCACCCCTGGCCAGATCAGCGATGCCCTCTCCCTGATGTCCCGGTGCTTGGATGCAGTACGGATCTGGATGAGTAGGAACATGCTCCGACTCAACCCGGCCAAGACTGAGTGGCTTTGTGGGTCTCGGCCCAGCCAGGATTGTTTATCCTTGGCCATAGGGGGAGGTGTTACCCCTGTGGATAGGACACAGAATCTGGGGGTCCTCCTGGATGTACGGCTCGGTTGGAGGAGCAGGTGGGGGCCGTCGCCAGGGGGCCTTTGCCCAGCTCCGTCTTGTTCGACAACTCCCTTTTCTGGATCGAGACGCCCTATGCACGGTTACTCATGCCCTTGTCACCTCGAGACTTCGACTACTGCAACGCTCTCTATCTAGGACTGCCCTTGCATACCATCCGGAGATTGCAGTTGGTGCAGAATGCGGCCGGGGTGGTGATGGGAGTTACCCGTTCTCCCATGTTACCCCCTCCTCGTGGCCTGCATTGGTTGCCGATGCGCTCAGGTGAGATTCAAGGTTTTAGTTTTAACATTCAAAGTCCTACACGACATGGGTCCCCAATATCTGAGGAGCGTCTTCTTCCAATAGCTAGCTCCTCAGGCAAGGACTCCTCGGGGTTCCATCGGTGGTCCAATGCCGGTTGGTACTTCCCGACGAGAGCCTCTGTTGCGCCCCTGACCTCTGGAATCAACTGCCTCTGGAGCTCCGTCTGGCCCTGATCTCCGCACCTTTCACCGCGAATTAAAACTTGGTTGTTTGACCAACCGTGTGACCCTCCTTTGGGGAGGGATGTGTTTTTTAATGTATTTTATTGTATTGTTGTGTCTTATATTTGGGCTTGTTGGTTTAATGTCTTTTTAAATATTTATTGTTCTGTGTTTTTAGTTGTGAGCCGCCCCGAGTCTTCGGAGATGGGGCGACATACAAGTTCAAATATAAATAAAAAAAAAACTACTTGCATTTGTATGCTTTCAACTGCTAAATAGGTGACAGTCCTCAGTTAAAGACATTATTTGTATTTCTGAATCTGGATGATACTCCTTGATGCAGAAGTCCCTCTTTAGGATTTTGTAGATGTTCTCTAAACCATTGATGGCATGTAACTGAATTATATCATACCTATGTAATGTTGCATCTTCTGTCCAACTTAACCCCTTTAACAGGAAATTAACCCATTCTCTGCTCTTCTTTGAGCTACAGAGCAATATTACAAAATATTATAAAAATGGATTCTATGTCTTCTCCTTCTGTAAGTTCAGATTTTTTAAAATCTTCAGCTTTTCCATCCCCATATGAAGGAGGGAAGGATAGATGGAGTGGATTGGTTTAACTTTAAAAGGACCAAACAAATCCTTAAAGACCTGTATACAGTTATACAACTGCTTTTATTTCTGTATTTATTATGTGTATGGAAAGCTGTTACCTTTGGTACTTACTAGAAAAGTACCAAAACAATAGCAGGGTTTTTTAAATTATTATGATACATTTGCAGGCATTTTCCAAATGATAAGACACACCAAATTCAAGTTTGAAACATACGGGACAAATTCAATCAAAATAAAATCTTCTAAGACTTTTGATATTAGAGGGTTAAACATGGGGTCAGTTGTACTGAGGCATAGTAGAACATCCCAGATAATTTCCACACCACTTTTCAATCCTGTACAAGGACTTTTGCATCTTCTCAAAATGAAGAGAATATTATTAACCAAAGAAGGTTTCTTCCAGCTGTTCAAACTGAGGGTATAAGGAGTATCAATCAATGTGTTCTATGTCAAGCCACTGCCACTACTGAAATTACTAAAGAGTTCAAATAAATAAAATAAATTGCTCTTCTCTGCCATAAATACATTTCAGTACACATGGTATGCATTTCTCTGGTTCACTACAAAATAATCTAAGTGATTACTTTGCCTCTATTCAAAAATCCATTGCAAGTGGTGAAAATAAAATAACAGCTTGAACAGATATAAACTAGTTGAAATATCTTTCTGGCTGGGTTAGAAAGCAGCAGAGTAGAGCAGCAGAACATTGATCAAATGCCTAGTAAAAGCAACACACGATGCAAGCACAAAGCTACCTTTGCTTGCTCAGTTGCTAAGCAATGTGACAACAAAACTCCTAATTAAGTCAGTTTTCCAGAGAATCCATGACAATATATTAATAATATCAAATGGATAGAATTTTCCCTTGCTTTGCTTCTTGTTATAATTTCCTTAATATCACTATTCCAATAATCTGTTTATTAGTAATTTACTTATAGGAGATTCCATACATACATTAGTTAAAGAAAACTAATTAACTAAATCAGCCGTGGTGGCGCAGTGGTTAGAATGCAGTATTGCAGACAATCTCTGCCCATAGCCAGATTAATTCAGACTTCCACACTTCCAGGGCCAGTAAAATGAAGACCCAGATTGTTGGGAGAAATATGTTGACTTTGTAAACCACTTAGAGAGAGCTGTAAAGCACTATGAAATGGTATATAAGTCAAAGTGCTATTGCTTGCTATTGCTAAATTAAAATATTTCCAGAATTTCCAGAATAGCTGATATATTCTACTATGTAATTGTTTGGAGATAACTGAAAACATTTCAGGAGTTCCAAAGACATAATTCAAAGCCACTAAGACAATTAAAATTGGCAATAAAATTCATTTTCCTTTTATTCTGATATCTCTATTGTTTTGATTCAGAAACTAAGCAAAAAGAAAGAAAGCCTGTTAAGTTTACTAAGGATCATTTTTAAAAAGCAGACATTTGGGATAATACTGGTATTAAGAGGCTAAACATAATGATAGGCTTTGTAAACTTATAGTTGACAGCAAAAATAAAAATGAAGGTACTGGCTTTGTTTTCTTGGATTTAAGAATACAATAGCTGGAGATGGATAGTATGCAGAAGAAATTGAATGATTAAGACAAAAGAAGAAATAAAATTGCAAACTTAGACAAGATTATAAAGGAAAGGGGGTTTCTATGCCATTATTGTAAATGTCAGAATACTTAAAACAGTGATTTTCCCAATGTCTACAAAAACTGGAAATCGAGAAAGAGTAAGAAAAAAAGAGGTTGAAGACCCTGATATATGAATTTAGAGATAGATACTAAAAATATCATGTACTGAAACAAAACTCAGCCAGTCAAGGATCAAGGCTTACCACTCCCTTAAAATAGCAATAGTACTTAGACTTGTATACTGCTTCACAGTGCTTTACAGCCCTCTCTAAGCAGTTTACAGAATCAGCATCAGCATCCTAATGTTCTTGCTCTAGGTGCAGGTCTATTTTTGAGTCAAAAAGGGCCATTTTTGTGCAATCAAATGCAGCACCCATGCAGAATCCAACTGGGCATTTTTCATGTCCGCATTTATATCTTTGCTACTTGGCAATATTAAGGGTTGGGGGTGGTGGTGGAATGAAGCAAGCCAATATATAAAGTCATTGGATACAATAAAATTGATTATTGCAGTGCCTTTGAAAAAGCCAGAAGTTATAACTGAAGACAGACGAAGATAGCAAACATTTGTTTGTACAAAACAGAAGTTAAAAATGATTAAAGTCATGTCACCTAAATAAATCATTCTAGTCATAATTTTTTTAAAAAATGAAATATGAAATTCTTGCTCTAGATTTACTCTACTAATAAACTCAAGAGTTGATCGCATCAGGGAATATGTATAATATACCATTTCAGATAACTGACTGTCTAGTCTTTTCTTAAAAGCGCTCATGATTTCTGGTGACAAGCTGTTCCACTGGTTAATTGTCTTCACTGTTAGGAAGTTTCTCCTTAATTCCAGGTTGTTTCTCTCTTTGATTAGTTTCCAGCCATTGTTTCAACCATTTGTTGGTAAGGTCTTTATCTGCATAACTATTTACCTTGAATTAATGTGGAAAGGCTCAAAGACTGTTGTTGGATTTTATTTTGAGGGTTTGAAGAAGTTCTTTTCCTATAGTTTTCTTCTGTGAGCTGAATTCAAAGAGCATCTCTGGAAACAGAGAAGCCCAGTCAAATGAAAATTGTAAATACTGTCTATTTTCAAATGATCCCATTACTTTTCTTTGTTTGCACTCAACTCACCATAAGACTAATGTTTCCCTACCTATTCACTCACACACATTCTGGACAAATATACTGAGAGAGTTTAGATATGAATATTAGCAGCAACTGGTAACCTAACAATGAAAGTGGTGGGATTCAAAAAAATTTATTACCCGTTCTGTGGGCGTGGCTTGGTGGGCATGGCAGGGGAAGGATACTGTAAAATCTCCAGTCAGAGGTAGTGTTTGCCAGTTCTCCAAACTACTCATAATTTTCGCTTCCGGTTCTCCAGAACTGGTCAGAACCTGCTGAATACCACCTCTGAAAAGATCTCTAAGAAATAAATAAAGAAAAATAATGGGAAATAAAGGATCGGCACTGTCAGTTTTATAAAATTTGCTTCAGTAACAAATTTGTTTCAGTAACTATGCAAGGGGGAAAAAAGACTAACCATGCTACAAGGTTGTACTGAACACTGAGAAGATTAAGAGTAAGAAATTTTTATTTTCCTGGCCAAAACAAAAGGCCTTTGCTTTGTTTATAGGTCATTCCTCATAAACTAAACTTCAGCAAATTGCTGGTGTGTTGATCAGTTGTTTTCGACATATGCATACATACAAAGCTTTGATTAGAATATTGGTAAACACAGCACAAGAGGTAAAATAAGGTAAGCTGATAATTATGTAAGAGTGGAACTGATGCCCAGGTGTTTAAAGGTTTGATAAGTTAAAGCCAATTTTAAAAGCATTAATGAATCACTTAGAAAACAAGAAAGGAAATTTTACTTGACTCAAGTGGATCTGAAAATTTATAAGGATTCCATCTTCACCCAGATACAGAGGCTCATTTGGAAATTGGTTTATGTTTGCATGTGTAATTGATAAGCACTCATTCAGCACTGTAGGAAGGAGAGGCATTTGGGCTGTAGCTCCATTTTCCATGTTTATAGGGCTTTGATGGCATTTTTCCTGAACTAAAGATACATTTTTCTCCATGGATTGAGTCTGCATACACTATCCACACTTGAGCAAGGTACACATGTATAACTTAAACACTTCCTAAGTGCCCAGATCAAACTACGGCTATAATCATGTGCAGGCAAAACCCTGACATCCATAAGGCACTGCATGTTCAAATGTGTACTGAAAATGCATTTATATATAAAAATAATGTATTATAATCCTATCTCTTTATAGGAGAGTGATTTAGTGGAGGCATTTTCTCAGAATGCCTCACTGGGCCAAACTGGGTCACAGAGGCATTGGTGGAAATAAAAATGGCCCTAGGGACTTGTGTTTGGTTTTGCAGAATCCCAGACTTGCCATTTGAAACAATTTTTAAAAGAAAGAAAGCCCAGAAGCTTGGTAGGTGTCAAGTCACCATGGTGCCAAAGTAACCATGATCACAATGGGCTTTATAACTCAGTTGTGCATAAAGCATATAAGGTAAAGGTAAAGGTTCCCCTCACACATACGTGCTAGTCATTTCTGGCTCTAAGGGGCAGTGCTCATCTCCTTTACAAAGCTGAAGACCAGCGCTGTCTGAACACATCTCCATGGTCATGTGGCTGGCATGAATAAATGCCGAAGGAGCACAGAACACTGTTACCATCCCATCAAAGTGGTCCTTATTTTTCTACTTGCATTTTTACATGCTTTTGAACTGCTAGGTTGGCAGAAGCTGGGACAAGCAACAGGAGCTTACTCTGTTATGTGGCGCTAGGGATTCAAACCACTGAACTGCTCAGCGTCTTAGCCACTGAGCCACCGTGTCCCTATAAAGTGTACAGTTCTCTTTAAAACTAAGAACAGAAGATGCTAGCTTGTGTTTTACCTCTGCAAATATGATTTGACAAGAGATTGTTTCTCTCTCTCTCAATCTTCCATGTTATTTTGTTCCTGTCCATAAAACTATTTCCTAATTTGCCAAAGTTCTTAAGTGGACTTGAAAGACAATTAAAGCAGGGTCCATTTAATGGACCAGTTGTGGATTTGCAGGACAAATGAACATAACAATTATTCATTGGTTATCTTATTAATGGAGAAGAGTTGGATACTGGAGACTAGGTGTTCATGGTGAACAGTTAGCATGGCATTTTGCTGGGAAGGTCATCACTCTGCTTGAACAGTGATTAGGGTGATGATGGGCTTCATCTGGCTGTATTATATTATAACCCTATTATTACTTACAAGGAAGTGGACAAAGGGCTCTGTAGGGTATCTTTGGATACTTATAAGCTGGAAACATGCCTTTTCTGACAGCCAGAAGGAAGATGGTTCTCTAGATCTTAGAGGGCTGTTAATTCAGAGGTGATCTTTAGTTGTGCTGGTCAATGGAGATGACTAAGGCTCAGCCTTATCTGTTTATATGATCTGGTGATTCTTAAGGAATGTTGATAATCTTCCACAAGAGAGGACTACATTGGTTTACTTGATGCCAACCTTTTGTAACAATTATTCCTAAACTATGAAAAGAAGGACTAAGGGTAACATGATAGCAGTCTTCCAATATCTCAGGAGCTGCCACAAAGAAGAGGGAGTCAAGCTATTCTCCAAAGCACCTGAAAGCAGGACAAGAAGCAATGGATGGAAAATAATCAAGGAGAGAAGCGACTTAAAACTAAGGAGAAATTTCCTGACAGTTAGAACAATTAATCAGTGGAACAACTTGCCTCCAGAAGTTGTAAATGCTTGAACACTGGAATTTTTAAGAAGAGGTTGGACAACCACTTGTCTGAAGTGGTGTAGGGTTTTCTGCCAGAGCAGGAGGTTGGGCTAGAAGACCTCCAAGGTCCCTTCCAACTCTGTTACTCTATTCTATTCTAAATATCTAACTCTATTTAAAGAGACAATAGGCTGTTTCTATGAATCTGTACTGGCGAAAATAAGGATCATTAATTACAGCAAGACCAATGAGCTTTGAGCATCTGTAAAAAAACAACTCTGAATAATAGGCAGTCCTGACAATGAAATCAGTTAGAGGATAACATGGTTGTTAAGTAAATCTGGTTTCCCCATTGACTTTGTTTGTCAGAAGGTTTCAGAAGCTGATCACATGATCCCAAGGCATTGCAACTGCCATAAATGTGAGTCAGTTACCATGTGTCTGAATTTGGATCATGTGGCCATGAGGATGATGCAACAGTCATAAATGTGAAAAGCAATCATGTCACTTTTTTCAGTGCTTTTGTAACTTCGGACAGTCACTAAAAATGGTTGTAAGTCAAGGACTACCTGTACTCTAAACTATCTAACACAACTATTGCTGTGTACACTTTTTGTAAGCAAATTCTCACTCTCAAGAACTGTGCATGTGAACATAAAGGTAAAAAGGTCTCTGTGTGTTTTACTCCATTAGTCACAGCCAACTTTTGGGAGCAGTGCTTATCATTTGTCCAATTTTATTCTTTTTTCAACTTTGTTGTTAAGGCAGAGTAGAAGAAGAACTCGAATACTTTGGCCACCTAATGAGAAAGAAGGACTCACTAGAGAAGAGCCTAATGCTGGGAAAGATTGAGGGCAAAAGAAGAAGGGGATGTCAGATAATGAAGTGGCTGGATGGAGTCACTGAAGTAGTAGGTGTGAACTTAACTGAAGGGGATGGTAGAGGACAAGAAGGCCTGGAGGAATGTTGTCCATTGGGTTGCAATGGGTTGGACATAACTTTGTGATTAACAACAACAAAGAAGGAGTACTTCTTCCACTCCAAAGGAATTAGCAACAGCAATAGCACTTAGACTTATATACTGCTTCACAGTGCTTTACAGCACTTTCAAAGTGGTTTACAAAGTCAGCCCCCAACAATCTGGATTCTCATTTTACTGAACTAGGAAGGATCAAAGGCTGAATCAACCTTAAGCCAGTTAGGATCAAACTCCAAACTGTGGGCAGAGTTTGCCTGCAATGCTACTTTTAACCACTGTACCCCTATGGCTCATTATCAAACCTTATCATGGTTCATGGTTGCCTTATCAGGGTAGGAAAGTTTTTGTTTTCCATTCTACTTGAGACATGTAAATGAAAATCAAACTATATATGGAAAATTATCCAATGATTCGGAATAGGCTGAATGGAATTGATGTTTTGAGCTAACAACAATTATAGCTTAACTAGAGTGCTTACACGGTGAGTGCTGCAGATTCATTGGGAATAAACATGGTTTTAGTAGGCTTGAGGTATAGAATCAGTTCAACATGACTCAGAGTAGTCAAAGCAAAAGAAAGCATATCAAAAAAGTATGTTGAATATATATTGGAAGGGCCGTTATTCATACTTGTATTCCATCTTCACTTCCACCCTTGAAATCTTAGACTCATTTTCAGAATAGTCCTATGCATTGAAAAATGACAGTTCTGAATAATGCAGCTAAATATATGGAGATAGAGGCACATGTACCAGTTTGGGTGCTGTTCTCTATTGGAGATGAATTTTTCAAGACAACAAAGACTATTACTGTTGGGTAATAGAAGGAACAATTCCTGAGTTTCGATGAATTTTTTTCTCCCACTTCTATGCTTGACTAGGATTGCAATGAAGAGTTAAAATTTGGGATATGCTCCTCAAGACATGCAACATGCAAGAACCCCTACGGATATTTCTTCTTAATGATTGATAGATGAACTGATGAAAAGATTAATATTCCCATTGGAAGTCAGTGTACAAAACCTTTCCAAGGTTGCGTAAGCTTTTTGAAAGACAGGGGTAGATTGATTTTTGTTCAAAAAGGCATGTACTTTGAAAGAAGGAATTGTTTGAACAATGCCAGATATGTCCTACAGTACAAAACAAATATTTGCCCAAGGTGTTGAGCAAGCAACAAGCCACTCAGATCCAATTCATTTGTACATTTTATCGTGTAAAGAGCTTTCCTCTGAATGACTGCATTAATGGGGCTATGCTTATCCTTGAAAAAGACCCAGGGGTGGGATTCTACCAGTTTGGACCAGTTTGGGCCGGTTCAGATTGGTTTGGGTGAACTGACACTTCTAGTGATCATTTGACCCTGCCCACCCGCTCCTGGTCTTTTTCTGTGCTTTATTTCCTTGTTTTTCAGCATAGCTGATTCGCGTGGCAGGAGTGGTTTGCCTGCATCAGCTGTGTTACTCACTGGGGCTGCAGCAGAAGGTAAGTATTATAGCTTAAAATGGTCTTTTCTAAATGCTGTGCGCCTGTGCTCACCAAACCAGTTGTTACACTAGTTGAATCGCATCACTGAGTAGACC
This sequence comes from Naja naja, assembly GCA_009733165.1. Taxonomy (NCBI): domain Eukaryota; kingdom Metazoa; phylum Chordata; class Lepidosauria; order Squamata; family Elapidae; genus Naja; species Naja naja. The sequence continues at coordinate 38,317,561 of CM019153.1, forward strand.
ATTTCCAGCCACTATGTGCATGACTATGGAAAGAAGAACAATTAACAAGGACCCCTTAGGCCTGGAATTCAAAGAATTTTTACAAAGGTATATGTTGCATATCCAGGCCATTTCCTCTCAACAGTGGGTTGCCCCCATTTGTATCTTGCAGAAATGTATAAAATGGTAGGCATCTACATTTATTATACATACAGATGCAGCCTATATCCATTTGCAAATGCACAACAAGACCATTCAAAAGCACTGTTGGCTCCAGCACAAATATGTGAAGTAGTAAGATTGTGCAAAATGTCAGCAGTGTGATTTAGTTACACGGTGATGTGATTGTATCATTCAGCTGAAGTTGGCTTGCGACATGTTTAATTTCTGCATGGGAGCTGCTACGCTGCTTCTCTGTGGCTGCTTTTCTAACCCTTCTCCAATCTTCTATATGTGAGCTCTGCATGAACCCAGAGGCATTTTTGATTTCCCATTTCTCCTTAAGTCTGTGAGATATCAGTTCTGGATTTTGAAAAAAAAACCCAGATCTTTGAGGGTTGTAGACCCTCTGACTCTGGAAAGAGTTCAGAAAAGAGCAACAAAGATGATTAGGGGGCTGGAGGCTAAAACATATGAAGAACGGTTTCAGGAATTTATTAGTTCTCTAATTTGTATTCTATCAGTACAATCCTCTTAATATTGCATTTGTACATTGCCCAGAATTCCTCTATGGAGCAGATGTGCAATTTCTAAATGTGATACCTACATGCATGTATACATACATGTATAACATACATAAGTTACAAAGATGTTCACCAGGATGGCACTCTGTTTTATAATCCTGCACTCAAATCAAAAAATGAGAGATTTATCATCTAGAGAAAAAATGATCTAGGTTTTGAGGTAATATGCTGATGAAGATTCTCAGTCAAGAATTATCTGGAAGTTTAGTCATGGCAACAGGACTTTTGTTGTTGTTTGGTTTGAAATGTTGGAAATGTTCCTGTAGAAGTTAGCTCCCACCCCTCTCCTAGAAGAATGAAATATTTTGAGAAATATTAAAAAGGCAGAATATTATACTTCCTTAAAAGGAGAAATAGAGAAACATGTTCTTGGAAATCAACCCCCACCTTTCTTTTTTTTTATAAAAAAGTTTTTTTATTTTTGATACAAACATACAAACAGGACATACAAAACATAAAAACCATCTTCCATATATACATACAGTGTGTCAGTTGGTTACAAATCCTTTGTGTCATCCTTTCATATTCATCACTCACAATTTATCAAAAAGAAAATTTCTCATATCAATAAAACATTATGTATTTTATCAATTGTTACTTGTGTACAATTAAACTATTTGTTTCATCATATATATGAGATATATTTTTAATCTAAAATTTATGTTATACTTTCATCCAATGGTTATATATATCAACATTATATTTTATATCAACCTATTATATTTCTATTACAAAATTATATAGTCTATTGCATTACCAAGTCTTTTTATCCAACCTTTGATAAAACAAATCCCATATCTTTTAAAATTGTTTATCTTCTTGTTCTCTAATTTCAAATGTCAATTTACTCATTTCAGCACAGTCCATAATTTTCCTAATCACTTCCTCCTGCATAGGTATTTTATCGTTCTTCCAATTTTTGGCAAATACAATTCTAGCTGCTGTTAAAACATTTACAATCAAATATTTCAACTCTTTATTGTAAATATCTGGTATAATTCCCAATAAAAATATTTCTGGTTTCAAGTCTATGTGTTGTTGTATCATTTTTTCCAACCATATGTGGATTTTAGTCCAATATCTTTTTGCATCCGAACAAGTCCACCACATATGGTAATATGATCCAGGTATCTGATGACATTTCCAACATTTATCCAATTTATTCTTAACCCCCACCTTTCTTAATAGCCCTCAACAGATGTCAGTACTGAAGAGATAAATAGCTCTATTCATAAGCAAATATCCTCACCCAAGATCCAACAAAGGTAGGATTAGCATTCAGCCACAATGGGAATTGCCCAATGCCCCTTCATTGCATCAACAGTCCAAACTTCAACCAAACCTAGCTCAGACAAGCTACTAGAGCCAGCTATGACCCTGCATAACCCTACAACAGCCAATAGAATACATGTTTTTGCACAGGAACAGGAAGTTCAAGTGCAAAGCCCAAGAAAAGGTATAAAGACCTCTCACTCTCAACTCCACATGGTCAGCTGCTCAGAACCACCCACGTGCTTCTGTTTCATCAATAAATTGACTCTCTTTCCAACCTCCATTTGGTTTCCACTTCTTATCCAAGTCTATGGGGTCCCCTCAACTAACTTGCTCAGATGGAAGAAGCTACTTGGATAAGCAGCAAAACATTTCCAACCAAAAAAAGAAGAAGTCCAATTGCCACCATTCAATTTCCAGGCTAGGTTTTGAGAGCTGTCGGGGTTTTTTTGTTTTTTTTGAATCAGTGGTACTTATGTCATCAAAACTGGGTTACAGAGCAATTAGGCCATGTGTCCGCACTTTAGGAAAATTCCTGGTAAGTTTATTCTGGTGGTTAGTTCCTTTAGTTTGATCTTTGCCATCTTGTCTGTTCAACATATGAAATATTCTTTAAGAAGTCCAGTTCTGACTTCATCATAAATCCTTTGGGTCTTCCTTTTAAGTGGTGAGCAAGGGTTATGAAGACTATGAAAGATGCATGAACTTTGAAAAACTTGCTTTCGATTGAAGTTTATACTTTAGTATGGTTGCCTGATGTTATGATTGAGCCCATATAAACCCACAATGTAATTTCCTTTTAAAGAACATACATATAGAAATAAAACACATTGAGAATAGCTTCTGAGTAAGCATTAACTTCTCAATTAGCGGCAGTAGTAAATATACACTAATGGAAAACTCAGCAAACTAGTCTTATGTCAACTACTACTGTTTGCTACTACTTTGAGGAAGATTGTGAAAGGAAGGGCTTTCACCCATTAAGCAGATGTAAAAGGGCAGAGAGGTTCACATAGTAAACACACAACAAGCTGTGAAAGGATCTACTACTTCTATGCTACAGTGTGTTCACCTGCAAGAAGGTAAGACAAGAAATGGATGGAGAAGAATCAAGGAAAGAAGCAACCTAGAAGTAAGGAGAAATTTCCTAACACTGAAAACAATTAACCAGTGAAAGGATTTGCCTTCAGAAGTTGTGGGTGCTCCAACACTGGAGGCTTTTAAGAAGAGATTGGACAGCCACTTGTCTTTACTTTTTATCCAGGTTTTGTAGGATTGATATGAAAATAGAAGGGCGAGGGGTAAGTAGCATGAATGGCAGGGGTGGGACTCAACTGGTGTTACTACCAACTTGGTGACTATGTTTTGCATGTGCATGTGCGCTTTGCATGCACTCGCGCCTGATGTGTGCTGTGCACACATGTAAAAAACCTTAAGCTGTGCCACCTGAAAAGTGCTGCGCATGGGTGCGCAGCATTTGAAAAGCCACTTTTTTCCTGCTTTTTTAACCTCAGCTGTGCCACGCAAAGCAGCTGAGGTTGAAAAAGCAGGAAATAAAGGACAGTTAAGAGCCCGGGTGGGCCAAACAGCAGCAAACACAGAACCAGTTCGGTGTCTGCTGCTCTTCAGAGCTACCGGTTCTATAGAGCCGGGCAGAACTGGTAGCATCCCACCCCTGATCAATGGCAATATTGATTGTTAATTATTAGCAGGATTAAGTATCAGTTATTGAAATGACTTTAGATCAGGGGTGTCAAACTCATGTCACCACATTGTTGTCACTTGACGTATCACGACTTCTTTCCCCTTTGCTAAAATGTGTCCAGTGCATGATGCATCCAGCCTGCGGGCCATGACTTTGACACCCCTGCTTTGGATCCTCTTAAAAAACTGTAATGCTTTCTGTAAGCTATATCTACAATGTGATTCTGTGAATATAACCATTCAACCCACACCACAGAGAATTGTGAAAACTACCATGGTTTCTCCCCAAAATACATTCCTGCAGAAGAGTTGAAGAAGCAAAATGAAATGTTCATTTAGTTGGGAACACCAGTCAAGCTTGGGTAATCATTAAAATGATTAATTAGAGTGGTGAGAAAACCAGGAAGTCCCAGAACTGTAGGCTATCTGAGAAGTTGGGGGGGGAAATATTCCCGATGCAGTCAGGGGCAAACTATTACTGCATCCTGCCAAAAAAACAGTGTGACTATGCCCAAACCATCACTAGAAGTCAAGTTGTGTTTACTCTATGGAATAGTCCCAAATTATATGCTCCTTGGAATTCATTTTTCTATTGAGGATGCGGACAAGCATTATAAGAAATTTTAGAGTGGAGCTTAACTGAAATGTCTCATTTTTTTTCTTCCTTTTTAAGCGTGTTTGTTTTGGAGTCATCCCCCAGCAATTGTTGGTGAAATTTCATCTTGGTGTAGTTGAAAAAGTTTGGGATTGAAAGGGATGAGTAATTTCTTTCAATGATGTGTCCTTTTAATTGCAACCTCCTGGCCTCCTTACCTCTGGCTGTAACACCCTTAGACCTTTACTTGATTTTCAAGAGTCTTTCACTCCGTCACAAACTTTTACTAAAAAATAAATAAATAAAGAGGCAGCCTACACAGTTCTTCCCACTGAACAAGTCTTTCCTGCTGTTTTACACTGCAGCTGCTACTTGCTGGTGGTCTCAGTTGCACTTCATTGCGTCCCTCTTCCCAATTCTGAAACCCAAGAAGGAGGGGATAATTAAAGGCTTTTCAGTGAAATATGTGTGCATGTCTTGGAAGCACTTGTGCATTGCTTCCATTGAAAAATGTGTGAAAGGGGTTGATCGTAAAAGGCAAAGAAGTAAACACAATTGAGAAAATAGACATCAAAACATGATATAAACTATCCAAAACAAGACGATAAAACAGTAACACAGAGCACGAAAGCTGCAGTAAATGTGTTTTTACAAAAATGCAATGATTTTAGCACATTGTTAAATGGGCTACATATTACAAATGCCTTTTTCTCACAACTGGAAAACCAAAAGATGCTACACTGGAAAGACAGATTATTTCTCTGGGGAGGACGGGACATTTCAAAGGCAGGGGGATATCCCTGGGAAAAAATGCTTTCAGATAACCATGTGCTGCATCCCTATTGAGCAGAGCAAGTAGATCAGCCCTCTGGGGATGATCTTAGGTGCAAAAATAAGAAAGAGCTATTCCTTCAAACAGTATAGTCCCAAGCTTTGAAAGGCTTTATAGCTTAAGGCAGGCACTTTAAACTGGAACTAGAAGTGAATCAAAACCTGTGAATCAGAGGTGGTATTCAGCCAGTCCTGACAGGTTCTGGAGAACCAGTAGCAGAAATTTTGAGTAGTTTGGAGAACTGGTAAATACTACCTCTGCTTGGCCCCGCCCCCATCTATTCATTGCCATCCAAGTCCCAGCTGATCGGACTCCCAGCTGATCGGCTGGATCTTCTTTTGTTGCCCTGCACAGGAGAACAGAGCTAGAAATCAGGTTAGTGGGGTGGGGTGGGAATGGGGATTTTATAGTATCCTTCCCCTGCCATGCCCACCAAGCCATGCCCACCAAGCCATTTCACACCCACAAAGCCACACCATGACCACCAAGCCATGCCCACAGAACCAGTAGTAAAAAAAAAATTGAATACCACCTGTGCTCTGAATTGGGGTGATACAATCAATTCCTCCAGTCCTTGCTACAGGATTTTGTATACTGATCTCATCCATCTTCATAAATACATGCCAGATGATTAGGAGACTGGAGGCTAAAACATATAAAGAACAATTGCTGGAATTGCATATGTCTGGATTAATGAAAAGAAGGGCTAGAGGTGACATGATAGCAGTGTTCCAATAATATCTCAGGGCTGCCACAAAGAAGAGAGGGTCAAGCTATTCTCCAAAGCATCTGAAGGCAGGACAAGAAGCAATGGGTGGAAACTAATCAAGGAGAGAAGCAACTAAGAATTAAAGAGAAATTTCCTGACAGTTAGAACAATTAATAAGTGGAACAACTTGTCTCCAGAAGTTGTAAATGCTCCAACACCAGAAGTTTTAAAGAAGAGATTGGATAACCATTTTCCTGAAATGGTATAGGGTTTCCTGCAGTGGTGGGATTCAAATATTTTTGCCACCAGTTCAGTGGGCGTGGCTTGGTGGGCGCAGCTTTGTGCAGGTGCAGAGGCATTCTAACTCGCCTCCTGGAAGACTGCACGATCACGGTCGCTTCAGCAGCCGCCGCACAGCACTCTGCTGTGCTGCACAAAGCAGTTGCGCTTCAAATTCAGCAGATAAAGTTGAGTATGGGAGCCCAGGCAGGCAGGTGGGCCCAACAGCAGAGCAGCGGAGAGAACCGGTTCGGCATCCGCTGCTCATCACTGCTACCGCTCGCCAGAACCGGGCCAAACCAGTAGAATACCACCACTGGTTTCCTATCTGAGCAGGTGGTTGGAGTAGAAGACTTCCAACATCCCTTCCAACTCTGTTATGCTATTCAAGGGCAGGTCCTTGTATGCCACATGGCAGCAATCTGAATAAATTACCAGGAAAAGGATGAATGTAGTAAAACTGTACATAATCAGATAGGACCATATCCAGCGCAAACATGGAGAAGTGCCTTTTTTTGTACTTCTATAAATGAGATACTTTACTATACAGGTAATTATTATGAAACAATTACTGTATTCATTCAGTTCAAATCATTTCTTCATTTTTAGATATGCTTTTATTGTTTATATGTAAATATATTGAATACAGTGTAATTGTCCTGGCATTCCAATTGCCATAAAACAAAAGTGAAAACAGAGTAACATATATACCATTTTAAACAGTGCTAGTGTTGTACAATAGTTTCTGACCATATTCTAATGCAGGGGTCCTCAAACTTGGCAACTTGAAGACTTGTGGACTTCAACTCCCATAAAGAATGGAGAATTCTGGGAGTTGAAGTCCACAAGTCTTAAAGTTGCCAGGTTTGGAGATCTAATATGTCAACCATCATTCTAATACTTACATTCCTATATCAATATTAAAAAGAATATCTCTTTCCATGTCCACCTAGCCTGATTCTTTCGCATTCCTACTTCTACCTCGTGTTTCTAACCACTGATAAAACCTATTCCATGTTAAATAGTATTCTGTAACTCCTTTATCTGGAGAAATGCCTTGGGTACATCTTGGGCTTGTAATGTCAAAGATGGATCCAGAAATACCACCTAATTCCTATAAGAAGAGTGCAGCCCCTCCAGAACAGGTTGAATGGCAGTTAACTAGAGAGATAACTATCTACTAATAGTATCTCTGTGAGACAGCAATTCAGCATTTCCACTGTTTCATCTGGATCACATTTAAAAATAACAATGTTAGGTATCACTGATATAATGATGACACTTTCCTCTAAAACTCCAAATGAACTTCCTCAGGGGTTTCATGTATGCCTATGGGCTATTTTTCCAGGAGTATGTGGCTTATAATCTTTTTTTAATGCATGCATAACTACTATAACCTACATTCAATACTAAATCATATGGGGAATAAAGTCCTGTGAACTCCCAGAAATAAAACAGAAGAAAATAATAATCATTCAGCATACATGTAGGTGATACGAGTTTCAAATTGTGCTTAGTAATCTCTCCATAAGGATTTATGGTTGATGGTATCAGAATTTCCTGTTAGGTCTAGCAAAAATGATAGTAACATTGCACTCTGCCATAGATCATCCGACAAAGAAGTCAATATGTTTATAGCGCCAAACCTTGATTGAAATGGATTTAGAAAATCTGTTTCATGCAAGAATATCTAGATCTGTTCAGCTGCCAGATCTAGTGATTACCATGCTAACGTGATTGGTTGGCATGGATTCTGGTTAATTTATACAGGATCAAGCATCTTTCAGAAGCAATCACTAGCATTTTAAACTGGACCCAGACAGAAAGTAGCTACAATACAGATGACAAAAATTATTCTATATTCCAATTGCCTGTAGCTTCCTCTGTAGTCAGTTTTCTGCATCAGCTGACACTTCTGGATTTAGTAGAATTTCTGATGACATTTCATGATAGAAATAAACCAGGGAGTGCTTACTTTGAATCTTGTCTCACAGACTAATATACTGAGACTAGAAAGGAATAGCAGTTAGAAAATCAATGTGATGGCTTGGCACTGGGATAAAAATTGATCCAGGATGAAGTTTGCTTGTTTCGAAATCAACAGATCATCATTCACCTACATAATGCTAAACAACAGAAAGGGAGGCTCCTGAGTTACCATAATGAAGTCTTCTATAAAAGCAAGATGATCCAGACCACATCCTACTAATTGACATTTTGGTCCAGTCAAATTTGATTTGGTATCCTGTCATGAATTCCAAACCTAAATTATTTCCAGAATAGAATTAATAGTTCCCTGTATGCCTCCCTCCACCATAACCACACATTCCCAGCTATGTTATGTCAACATAACATAGTTGAGAACACTTATCTGGAACACAAGTTTCTCTTTGGGGGCCCTCTGAAATGCTTCCAAATTTGTACAACAGGAGAAGATAACCACCACACACTTCCACATGAAAAGAAAGAAAAAAACTAAAATATTGTATTCCCTAGTCCTCCAATTATTTAGCTTTTTTTTTTGCACCAATCCACATGTGTGGGGATGACTTCCATGGAGGCCTGAGCATTGCTATAAGCACTAAGAATAATCTAAATCTAGGCCCAAGTTCAAATATTACAGATATTAAACCAATCTGTTTTTCTCCCCTACCTAAAGTAACCTATAAATCAGTTTTCATTTGCATCATCTGTTGTCAATTAACTTGCATGGAGTCTTATCTGTTTGGTCTCCGGGAATTCACTTTTGCAAAAAGGCTTATGTCTATTTTGATTCTGATTACACGCTCCCACAGCACTTCACATATTTCAGTGTACCTGCCTTGAAACTGCCACACTGATGTTGGTTTCTGGGTGGGAGAATTTTTCTAATCTTGGGTGGTCTCATTCCTTACCCTGGTTTGATTAAGTGTCTTTTCTCAACAGGTGACTCCTTTTAAATTGTTTTCTTATGGCAACCCATTTATTCTGTGGCTTTTGTTTAGCAAGACTGCTTTTCAAAATTAACAACTGTGTGTGACAACATGCTGAGTGCAGATGGCAAAAGACACATTTTAAGAATGTCAGTATTATGTAACTTATACCGGAAGATATAGGTTTAAATTTGTCAATTAATTCTCATGGAACATATCCAACTGGTTTTATTGTTATGAGTGTTGCAATGAAGTCCCAATCATTAACAATTATGGCATTTAAATTTTTTAACATTAACATTTAATGTCAAGATTAACATGAAATAAAGCAGGGACAAATAATCATAAATAGAACTAATTGCTATATCTGGCTGGTAAAAATCCAGGCAATCATTAGAAGGCACCAAAAACTCTGCTTCCAGCTTGTGGTCATCCAAATTTCTTCAACCCAGATCTAGATTGATCATCCCATCATAATTGATCCATTGAATGAGTATTGTTTAAAAAAACAATTGTCTTCAAAATTGAAATTCAATGGCTAGGTTGGGTGGTATAGTGATAGTTTCATCAAGTCTTAGAAATCTTGGGAATCTACTATTGCCTTGTTGGATTACACCAAGGTCTACTTTAAGACATGTGGACTTCAACTCCCAGTTGGGAAGCTCAAGACTGGCAACCTATGATGTTGATAATATATTTCCTGATACCAAAGTTCTACCACAATATGTATCTTGAGAGGTGTCCTTCAGCTTTCCAACATGGTTCTTCTTCCCACCAGCTGGTTGAAAAACATAGGCATCTGTTCCTAATTACAATTAAGCCAAAATGACAAAATATGTGTTGGGATGTCATGTGACAAATGTCACACTTTTCATCCTTATGTATCACAATGTCACACTCAAGGAGTCAAGAATGATGTTTGTTACAAAGTCATGATAATAAATGCTTTGTTCCTTGCAACCTTGTTCCCCTGTGCCTGGTTGGAGAGGAAGAGATAAAACCCACAACCCAGAACATAAGTAGCAACACCAGATTGCTACTTACAGATCTTTACCCTTCTTTTAATTACTTGATACTTTCTACCTATCCCTGTATGTTTCCTAATTGGTATAATTTACAGATAACTCAAATGTTATTTACAGTTAGTTCCAGTCAAGAATGGCAACACAAGGCAAAGGAAAGCAATACATACAAAATACCAGTTTACATGTTTACTACTGTGGTGAACAGGAAGAAATTAGCCATTTAGGATGCTTATAGACCAGATGTTAGTAGCAATCAGGCCTTTACCACCTGTTGAATAAGACTGTAATTGAATATCCCTGAATGTAATCTGAAGTCCCAAAGATTCTATGGCTTCCTTTTTTTTGAGGGAGGGGATGGGAGAGAAGGGTGTGTTAGACAGGTAATCAGTTCCAAAGAACTGAGCTTCCTGCGTATTACATTTCATTCTTTCAGTCCCCCCAAACCCCAATGTCAATACCGCTTAGAACAAATCTAAGGCATTCAAAATGTGCATGGCTTTCCAGCTGCACAAAGGATGTGCTGTTTAAAAAGACCATAAAATTTGTTGGTGAGTGTTAGCTAACACTTGGCAGGTGGATGTCCTGCCAGTAAACCTTTCAAATTATCTAAATTTATGGCATCTCTTTGAAGTCCACCATGGATTTGTTCAAGTAATTAGGATAAATCTGTCCACGATCACATTGCCATGTTTCCATTCAGCCTACAATCAAGGAAGACTGTGCTGTATATAACATTCAGCTCACCTTTTGTAAGTTCACCTGCTTTTTTTCCTTTTTTTAAAGCCAGGCTAATTCAGTAGGATAGAGGAAAAATTGCTTTAAAATTAATTCAAATAAGAGAACTTTGTATATATTCTCACATATGATATCCTTAAGCTTACATATCATCATGGTGACCAAAGTAGATATGTGATCATCTTTTCTTTCACTTAATAATAGATAGCAATCTCATTAGCATTCCATGCTTCAATTAAATTCAAAAGCATGAAAGGAATCTCCTCCTTGTTTCTTGGTTTGTTTAAAAAATAGTGCTATTCCTTCCTTGTGGTTCAATCTATCACCTTGTGTATTCCAGTTCATGTGGGCAAAAGAAAGTAGGCCAAGATGCAAAAGCATTGTTTTCAGAAGTTCAACTACAGTGCTCTGTCTCGGTACAAAATACGCTAATTTAGAGACATGGTTGAATTAACCAATAGAGCATCACAGCGAGCCTCACACACACTTACTCATGCACCTGCCCCTCCCACCAAATCATCCTCTATTCCCCCCTTGCTCTGGGCTACCAACTTGGAAAGGTTTTGGAACTCTGCTCAAAGTCGTTTTCTCACATTACAGCTCCATCCCAGACTCGGATTTCTCTTCTCTGCCTTTTTGTGGGTGGTTCTTCCTCCTTCCTCCTGTTGCTCAAGGTCCTTCCTTCTTCCCATTGCATCAAGAAGCAGCCTCATAAATGGTCACATGGGCTGTACATAAATTTAACAATTGAGGAAAAAAAATAATGAAACAGCCAGGCACCATCACAAAAGAAAAAAGATTATAGTATACTTCCAAACCAAATTAACAGCATAATAGAATTGGAAGGGATCTTGGAGATCTTATAGTCCAATTCCTTGCTCAAATAGGAGACCCTGTACCATTTCAGGCAAATGACTGTCTAGTCTCTTCTTAAAAGCCTCCAATGTTGGAGTGCCCACAATCTCTGAAGGCGAGCTGTTCCACTGGTTAATTATGCTCACTTTCAGGTCATTTCTCCTTAATTATAAGTAACCTCTTGCTTTGTTTCCATCCACTGTTTCTCGTCTTGCCTGCTGGTGCTTGGAAAAATAGTTTGACCTCCCTCTTCTATTTTGTGGCAGCCCTCCAAATATTGAAACACTGCTATCATGTCACCCCTAGTTTATAGTAAATTAGCTGGAGGGATAACAACTTTTTGGAAGAATATTGTTTTGAAAGCCCCAGGCACAAATTCCCAGTATGATACCTAGTTTAGTCTGATTTACAGCTAGGATAACATTGATTTGATTGTGAAGCCTGAATTCTTAACCTGGGTCTGACTCCAAACTAAAATACACTTCCACATTATCCATAAGATTATTGTCTATTGAAATAAATAGTAAAAAGAAGCTGACTATTCTTCATAAGTTGTAAATCCCAGGACTCGTCCAATGATGGAGCCAGGAAGCTTTGGTGGCTCAGGCTGTTAAATGCCTGCTCTTAAGATCCAGCTGTCTACAATTACTGTAGGCTCGAATCCCACCAGGCTCAAGGTTGACTCAGCCTTCCATCCTCTCGGGGTAGGTAAATTGAGGACCCAAGATTGTTGGGGGCAATTAGCTGACCTTGTAAAAATGCCGCTTAGTAATAAGCAGGCATATACAATGGAATGAAGGCTATTGCTGAGCGCATTGGGTTGTGCTCCAAAAATTGTAAGCCGCCCTGAGTCTTCGGAGAAGGGCGGCATATAAATGTAATAAAAAAAAAAGATGAATCCCACAACTAAACAACAGACAAAAAAAAAAAGAATGGGCAGAAACTGATGAGCTCTTTTTTCAGAAAATTCATTAAATAAGTCAAATCCTAGTGGCAAAAACATTAAGAAAGTAAAGCATATAATACTATTGGTTGGCCATAAAGACTCCCAGTTATACTGTTGATTGATGTTTGGTATGCTTGGTCCTCACAGTTCCTATCAGCTCCTTTAAACTTACATAAGTATATTTTCTCTGTTTTTCTCTACTGTTAGAAAAGTCTCAGCAATTGGGATTAATCGGGGAGGTTCTGGATTGGGGAAAGGAAGTATCATTTAAAGTGATACAGGAGGTGTTGCCATCAAATATGTTGATGGTGGCCATGTTATATTATTTATTGACAGTGAGAATAATCATGGAATGGCTTGCCTTTAGAAGTTGTGGGTGCTCCATCACTGGAGGTTTGGAAGAAGAGATAGGACAAACAGTTGTCTGAAATATTATAGAGTCTCCTGACTGAGCAAGTGGACTACAAGATCCCTTCCAACTCTGTTGGTCTATTATTCTTTTATTTTAAAAGAGGACTAAAAGGATGCACAGATACTAACTGCTGTCTGACTCAACTGAATGTGGTTTAATTTTGAAAGTTCCCTAATGGTGTGCACTCATTGAGCATTTATAGAATTGTCTATATTTAAAACACTCAACACGTGATTCACACAGTACAGAATTAGGCCTAAGATTACAGTGAAAAGACAATGGCTAGTAATTTAGATGAACGGCGTTTGATATTTTGCTTAGCAGTATCCTATGTCTGGTTCCACTTGTTTAAAGTTTCATACAAGGTGTTAGTAACAACTTACAAAGCCCTAAATGGCTTGGGTCCAGGGAACTTGCAGGAACGCCTCCTGCCAGCATCACATTCTGATCGCCCTGTGCTTCCACAGGAGGGGCCTCCTGGGAATACCCTCAGTTAGGCATTGTCGGCTGGCGGTCCCCAGGGCTAGGGCCTTTTCTGTGGGAGTGCCTGCCCTATGGAATCAGCTCCCCGCGGATCTTCATTTGGCCCCTGATCTCCGCTCCTTTCGTCGAGACCTGAAGACTTGGCTGTTTCAGCAGGCCGGCCTGGATTGACCCCGGGGGTGGGTTGTTTTAATTGCATTGTTTTATTGTTGTAATTTTAATTGTTTTAATTTAATTTTTAGTAATTTATAGACTTGTATTTGTTTAATATTTTTTATTGTAAATGTATTCTCTTTTTTATATGTTTGCCGCCCTGAGTCCTTAGGGAGAAGGGCGGCATACAAGTCTAAATAAATAATAAATAATAATACTGATTGTATGTTTCTCCACGCCTGCGTCTTTTAAGAAATAACTTTCTCATTAGTGAGGTTGTCCTGGGACATGAAGAACAGCAGTATGCAATCTTACACATGGTCACACAAATGGGCTGGGGAAAATAAAATATGAATATAGCAGATGGTGAACAGTTGTACGCTGCTTTTAAAAGCTTACTGTACAAGAAGGACTCAAGTTGAGCAATGCTAGCTGAATCATACTTCTAGACAAATGAAACTACTGAGCTTTTGAGTTTTGTAGCAAAGTAATATGACAGTGGGATGTGCTAGAAACTCAATGATATCCAGAAAACTATTCTTCTAACCAAAGTGTACCTCAACTATTCGAATAATGGCTCTGTAGATTAGGAACCCTTGGAATAATTTTAAAGGCTCATAGACCGCTTGCATAAAAATCACCCCAAAACATGAAAATGTTACAATACAAGTAACTTCTAACCTACACAACCCACATTTTAGAAGTCTATAGAGATTCTACGTCATCCCAAAGGTGCTTTTTCAGGAGGCAACTGGACTTTATTTTTTCCTTGAAGACATTTCACTTCTCATCCAAGAAGCTTCTCCAGCTCTGACAGGATTTCCAGAAAAAAATTGTAGACTACAGGAATCATTAGGACTACTCAGATAACCCTGAGGACACAGATAAAGCTCCAAGGGACCTCAACGTCTCTCTAAAAGGATGCAAATGACCAGCTGTCTCAAGGAGTATAAATCCTTCCATTCCCCACCATCCAGTCAGAGCTGAAGAAACTTCTTGGATGAGAAGCTAAATGTCTTCAAAGAAAAAACAAGAAAGTCCAGTTGCCTCCTGAAAAAGCACCTTTGGGACAGTCCACATTTTATTTACAATGCAGCAGGCTGGCAGTTAGATCATGATGTGTAAAAATATGAATGCTAGCCTAAAGTATAAAACACAATGTTTTTTTTTTAATTTCAGTATCTCAGGGAATGCTGGTTCGGAAAGGTTGCTCTAGATACCTTCCCTGTTGTTCTCTTCTAACCTGATACTAGATTATTTTTAGTGCTATTATTTGAGTTTTGCATTATTCTACATTAATAAGAACTTACTTTGTGTAGTGGTGAAGGTGTTAGGTTGGAATTGGAGCATGCAATCATCTCGGGCATCAGAAATTCTGGCAGTTGAAATCCACTTAAATTAAGGGGCATGGTGGCATAGCAGTTGAGATGCTGGGCTTGTTGACCAGAAGATTGGCAGCTTGAGACCCAAGTACCATGTAACAGAGTTAACCCCCCCCTTCTTGCCCTAGCTCCTGCCAACCTAGCAGTTGGAAAGCATGCAAATGCAAGTAGGTAAATAGGTACCCCTCTGGTGGGAAGGTAACAGCATTCTGTGCACCTCGGCATCTAGTCATGCTGGCCACATGAAAATGAAGCTTCTTCATACAGGACTGGTTTCCTTGCAGTGATGGGATTCAAAATTTTTACTACTGGTTCTGTGGGTGTGGCTTGGTGGGTGTGGCTTGATGGGCATGGCAGGGGCAGGATACTGTAGAAAAATCTCTATTCCCACCCCACTCCAGGGGAAGGGTACTGCAAAATCCCCATTCCCTCCCCACCCCTCTAACCTGCTTTCCAGCTCCGTTCTCCTGTGCAGGGCAACCAAAGAAAGACCCAGCCAATCAGCTGGGACTCAGGAGGCAGAGAATAGATGGGGGCGGGGCCAGTCAGAGCTGGAGTTTGCCGATTCTCTGAACTACTCAAAATTTCCGCTACTGGTTCTCCAGAACTGGTCACAACCTGCTGAATACTACCTCTGCTCCCTTGGCTAGGAAAAAGAGATGAGCACTGCCCCCTAGAGTCAGAATGACTGGACAAGGGAAACCCTAACCCTAACCTTTACCTTAAAGTTGCTAACATTTAGAAACACTGATCTGGGGGATTGCAAACATCCCATCATTCAGAAATGTCAAGTCAAAAATGAAATGCTGATGCATATTTCCATTCAGCTATGGAACTGATTGAGTCATTTTGAGCCAATCACTATGTCTTAGATAAGCCTGCCTCACCGAGTATTGTTGTGAAAGTAAAATGATAGGAAAATCAAATGTGGATCTTCAAAATGAATTGATATCTCTTTCTTTAAAACAAACCAAAATATCCAAAGTGAACTTTGTCACTTATTCAGAGTTCCATTGGAAATATAATAAATAAAGAGAATCAACGTGTATCCATGCAATAGCTAATGGCTGAGTGTTAAGGCTGGTGACAGCTAACCATAACACTGTTTGTTGCTGAAGTTTACCAATCCTGGCTTGTAAAAAGCATTCATGGAAGAATTGAGTTTTGAAAAACAATAGCTTTGTCTGAAGCTGATCCCATGCCTTCAGCCACTTTGCTACATATGCCTTCAAAAGTTTTAAGATTAGTTTTGCACACAGAATTCTTTCCCTCGATCGAAACCATATGTTTCATAACAAAGCTTAAATTTCAAAAACATGTAGTTCTTTCTGACCAAGTAGGTCATGTGGCAAATGCCAAAAAAAAAAAACCCCACCATCCCCAATTCTGCTTTTGACAAGCATTGCATATTTGTGACAGTGTGGTAGATATGCAAAACTTACTAGAGCTCAGGCCACAGCTGAATAAGGTGTTGATCCAAGCTAGAATACGCATGTTTAATTTTCTTCCATATTGCTGTAATTGCAATGGAATAGAGGACAGCCAAGTCAGGCAATATGTATTGAAGAGTAAAACAAAAGAAAGGAAAGGGAGGGGGAATGGAGGTGGACTTTTTCAATTTATTTGATGAAGTTTAATTACTTAAAGATTCATAAAGGATTATCACTGCATCCTGTTGTACAAAGAATGTTGCCAAACAACAACAATAATAACTGTCCAAAACATAGTGAACACTTGTTTTTTTATACATTTTATTTTGTTATGATACAGATTTCCTTAAGATTTTTGGCTGTCTTGTCTTCACTTTTAAAAAATAAAATTGTTAATAATGGAGGACTATAGTTCCTTAAAGATTGAACATATGGCTGTGATTAACATTTGTTTGGCTATTGCAATTTGTTAAGATAACTTACTGCAAGTTTCCTATTGCGTGAGGCTTTGCATTTCTACATTTATCTTATATTTCTAGAGAAAACACAATGAAAAACAGAGCAATAAATGTATAAACCAGTGCCAAAAATATAGCAAACATTTTTTATATTGGGGTAAAAATGAATGTCAATGGATTGGGGAAAAAAAGTCCACCTTGAAATATCAACTCTTTATTCAGTAAGGAACTAATGTGTTGTAGTAAAACATCTCCAGCCAAAATCCCAACAGATAGGCAGAATGCATAATGCTAATTTCTTTATCTAGATTGACATCCACAATCTCCGTAGTAAGATGTCACTAAATGCAAGATAGTCAGAGGTGGGCTGCTGGGGGTTTGCAGGCAGGGGTGGGATTCAAATTTTTTAACAACCAGTTCTGTGGGCGTGGCTAAGTTGGTGGGCTGGCTTGGTGGTCATGTTATTGGCTGGGCGTGGCCAACTCATTATCACTCACATTGAGGCACACATCTCCTCACCTGGCCTCTCATGGCTGTGGGGATGCTGCAACAGTCGTAAGTGTGAAAAATGGTCATAAGTCACTTTTTCAGTGCCATTGTAACTTTGAATGGTCACTCCACACAAGCAAAGTACCAGCAAAGGAGGGGGAAAAAAACTCCAGAGAAGTTCCTGAGACAGGAAGTCTAGTCCTGCCAAGAATATAATAACGGAGAGGCAGTTTCTGTAAGCAACACCAGAATGTTTCCTTCCTGCCTTCCTTACAGGATTAGGCCAGTAATTTCTTCTAACAACCAATTCTCCAAACTGCTTAGAATGTTAACAACCAGTTCTAGTGAATAGGTGCAAACTGGTAGAATCCCACCCCTGTTTGCAGGGGTCCGGGAGAGCCCCTAGCTAAGATTCTGTACTGTTTGGAGAACCCCCAAATCCAACTCCTGGCTGGCCCTGCCCACCATGTCCCTCCCCACATGGCCCATTTTGGATGCAGGTAAGTGCAGGGGAGGCTTGGGGAGGGTGAAAAATGGGCCTCATGGCAGTTCAGAAAGGCCAGAAATGGGCTCGTTTCTGGCACCTGGAGCTCAGGGAGGGCCAAAACACCCACCCTGTCATGGTGCAGGAGGACAACTGGGCCACTCCCACCACGGCCATGTCCACCCAGCAACCAGTCAGAGAACCCATTGCTAAAATTTTTGAAGCCAACCCCTGAAGATAATTCTAACAAGTTAATAACTTGCAATGTAGTAAGATATTATATCATTGCACAAACTTCTGCATATTTGACCCAACAAGGTAAAACAAGCTTCAAACACATTTTTTAGACATCATAGCATTGATGTGATTAACAGCTAAAATAATCTGAAACTAACCACCCAAACTTTGTATACACGCACAAGAAATCCAAACTTATTTTACTGTTGCTTTCTCATTTTTTTTCCTTTTTCATCACTTCTTCACTATGGACTGTCTTTTCCTCCCTTGCTTAAGAGGAAGGAATTGTTTCTGTTTTGTGTCCCCCGTTTTTGGGGGGAAAGGTTAGGCTTTTGTTGTTGTTGTTTGGACTACAAATATATTACAATACTTTCAACAAAGCTGCAATATTAACAAACTTGATCTGCACAGTTCTGCACAGAAGGTTATGATCCATTTTGTTTGGTTTCATTTAATTGACAAAAACTTGTAGAAGAATATGCCATTTGATGAGTTGATAGCCCTCTACCTAAAAGGAGAAACAGAAGAATTCATAGAGGATTAGATTATGAGTCACTATTGATGGTCATATTTCTTGCACATAATTTTATCTTAAATAGAAACAGTTCTGGAAAATATGAGTGTTTGGACATCACTTAATATTCTGCTTCTGAGCTCCTTAACAACATTTGGTTGATACTAATGGGAACATGATACTCAGTGCCTAACAACAGTGCTTAGTCACCCTGTTACAATGCTTCTACAACAGAAGCATTCACACCATGTGCAATCTAGCATTTATTTCATGTATATCCATTATTTATTCCATCTGTGTGTTTAAAAAAAACTGAAGAAATTCTCCTTAGGTTTATTTACTGTATATAAAGAGGTATCAATCCAAGAGTTGGTGTATTTTTCATTTGAAGTTAAAAGAAGATGAGAACAGATGGATAACTAGAAATCCAGGTGTAATGCCAGACTAAGTTAGATCACTTTTATGGCTAATAAAATAGCTCACTTCTGTGGTTAATTTTTTTTTAACACCTGGATTTTAATTACACTTTTAAAAAGGCTCAAGGTGCATATTATTGCACCCAACCAAGTGTCTTAAGGCATCAGTGATTCCAAAGTGCAAAGTAAATCTCAATAGTAAAAGCAACAGCTCATAAGTTACTGATGTTTGCCAGTTGTCAGAGGTTGACAATGACCCAAAATATTCATTATTAGCCATTTATCACATTGGCTGGGAGGGCAAAAGATTGGGACTCAATTGAATGATTACATAAATCAAGATACACACACACACATGAAATTTAGCAATTTCATGTTAGGTCATAGAATCAAAACTGAACCTACCTTTCAGTTTGCTACTTGATATTGTACAAAACAACTCTGATGCCTATGAAAGAACATTTACTTATAGAAACAGAAATAGATTTAGATAAATCTAAGTGTTTCCTAATAATAAAGATTTTTTGGGGAAAAATAACCAGTTGCAAGTTAAAAAAAATAGTTGTTCAAAGAATCACAGACATACAGGTGAAACTTGAAAAATTAGAATATCGTGCAAAAGTTCATTTATTTCTGTAATGCAACTTAAAAGGTGAAACTAATATATGAGACAGACTCATTACATGCAAAGCAAGATAGTTCAAGCCGTGATTTGTCATAATTGTCATGATTATGGCTTACAGCTCATGAAAACCCCAAATCCACAATCTCAGAAAATTAGAATATTACATGCAATCAATAAAACAAGGATTGTACATAGAACAATATCAGACCTCTGAAAAGTATAAGCATATTTGGGCCCCTTTTGCAGCAATTACTGCCTCATTGTGGCATGTGTGGCATGGAAGCTATCAGCCTGTGGCACTGCTGAGGTGTTATGGAAGACCAGGATGCTTCAATAGTGGCCTTCAGCTCTTCTGCATTGTTCGGTCTCATGTTTCTCATCTTTCTCTTAGCAATGTCCCATAGATTCTCTATGGTCAGGTGAGCTTGCTGGCCAATCAAGCACAGTAATCCCATGGTCATTGAACCAGGTTTTGATGCTTTTGGCAGTGTGGGCAGGTGCCAAGTCCTGCTGGAAAATGAAGTCAACATCCCCATAAAGCTCATATGCAGGAAGGAAGCATGAAGTGCTCCAAAATCTCCTGGTAGATGGCTGCATTGACCCTGGACTTATTGAAGCACGGTGCACCAACACCAGCAGATGACATGACTCCTCAATTCAACACAGACTGTGGAAATTTCACACTGGACTTCAAGCATCTTGTAGTGTGTGCCTCTCCATTCTTCCTCCATTCTCTGGGTCCTTGGTTTCCAAATGAGATGCAAAAGTTGCTCTCATCAGAAAAGAGGACTTTGGACCACTGAGCAACAGACCAGGTCTGTTTTTCTTTAGCCCAGGTAAGTCGCTTCTGACTTTATTTGTTGTTCAGGAGTGGCTTGACAAGAGGAATATGACATTTGAAGCCCATGTCTAGGATCCGTCTGTGTGTGGTGGCTCTTGATGCACTGACTCCAGCCTCAGTCCACTCCTTGTGAAAGTCCCCAACACTTTTGAATGGCCTTTTCCTGACAATCCTCTCCAGGCTGCAATCATCCCTGCTGCTTGTGCACCTTTTTCTTCCACACTTTTCCCTTCCACATAACTTTCTATTAATGTGCTTTGATACAGCACTTTGGGAACATCCAACCTCTTTTGCAATTACCTTTTGAGGCTTTCCCTCCTTATGGAGGGTGTCAATGATGGTTTTCTGCACAATTGTCAGGTCGGCAGTCTTTCCCATGATTGTGATTCCTACTGAACCAGACTGAGCGACCATTTAAAGGCTCAGGAACCCTTTGCAGGTGTTATGGCTTAATTAGCTGATTAGAGTGGGACACTTTGAGCCTAGAATATTGCACCTTTTCTCAATATTCTAATTTTCTGAGGTTGTGGATTTGGGGTTTTCATGAGCTGTAAGCCATAATCATCACAATTATGGCAAATCACGGCTTGAACTATCTTGCTTTGCATGTAATGAGTCTATCTCATATATTAGTTTCACCTTTTAAGTTGCATTACTGAAATAAATGAACTTTTGCACGATATTCTAATTTTTCGACTTTCACCTGTAAAACATAGAGTTATCGTTTCAAATATTACACATTATTGAATATTTTTCTATTTCTATTTCAGAATAAGGAGTTCTTTATTAGATTTGAGATACATCATTGCATTTCAGTATTCGGAATCCATTTCCAGGAACCATTTTTGAAAATATTGGTATAAGATGATTCCACAGTCCTGTTGTTTATATTAAAACAACTATAACATTTAAAAAAAAAATAGTTGTCCATTTAGATGAAAATTCCATTGTTTAAGGATCTTACTTTCATGTTGGCCATCCTAGCTGGAAATTTTGAGTGTTATAACTTGAAAAACCCCAAGGACAATTAAGCACTTAAGACAAAGAAGACAATAAACCAATGTAAGAAATTTTAGTCATATTTGAAAAGTAAGTTTTCTCAGGCACAAAACTTTAATTTGATGCATAATAAAAATGCTGACAATCTATCAGATGGGTTGGGGGAAGGGAAGTAGTGGTTAACCTGTCCTTCAGCTTCCTCTGAGATGCCACAAGTTGCTCTGCTTTTTTAGAAAACATCCTAGGTTTGCAAATTAGGATTATTATGATTATTATTTATTTAGACTTGTATGCCGCCCTTCTCCCTAAGGACTCAGGGCGGTGAACATTTTAAAAACCGAACAAATTACAATAAAAAATAATTAAATAACTACAAGCCTAAGAACAATTAATTAAAATTTAAATAAAACGACTAAAATAACCCACCCCTAAAAATAACCCACCCCCGGGTCAGTCCAGACCAGCCTGATGAAATAGCCAGGTCTTCAGGTCTCGGTGAAAGGAGTGGAGATCAGGGGCCAAACCACAGGGAGAAGAAGTGCATCTTCTTCTTCTTGCTGAATAACATCAGAAGATTTTACACTATTTTGTAATTATCAGAATGGCGGATCAGTTTGGTGACAATTAAAAATGATTCCTTTATGCTAGGCAAAGTATTAAATGTTAATTTGAATGAAAGAAATAGCAGGATGCAAAAATGCAATTTAGATTGTGTTGTAAGAGAGAAATGTGTATGAAGCTCCACTGGACTCCAAGAATAAAAGCATGTAAGACAGCTATATAATATAAGACAACTTTTCGATCTGCATGTTGGATCTTTCCATATTAAAGATTGTAGGAGACTGCAGGTTGTAGAGCTACATTTCTGAGGTTTACTATCAATGAGTCTACTGCAATGTTGTAAGAAGGAGCATCCTTTCAGGAAAACCAAGAAAATGGAAAGGGAATGTGTTGAATTGCCTAAATAAATGATCACTCACCAACAACCCTTACCACAAGAAACACAAAATTTTATTAATTGAAATGAACTGAAGAAACTTCTGAGATGAGAAATGGAACGTCTTCAAGGAAAAACAAAGTAAGTCCAGTTGCCTTTTGAAAAATCACCTTTGGGACAAGCATGACTTGGATGACCGAGAATCTCCATAGACAATTAGCAATAGCACTAGCACTTAGACGTATATACTGCTTCATAATGCTTTACAACCCTCTCTAATAGGTTTACAGAGTCAGTATCTTTCCCTCAACAATCTGGGTCCTCATTTTACTGACCTTGGAAGGATGGAAGACTTAGTCAACCTTGAGCCGGTGAGATTCGAACTGCCAAACTGCTGGCAATCGGCAGTCAGCAGTATTAGCCCGCAATACTGAATTCTAACTGTTGTGTGCCACCAGTGAAATTGAGATGCTATTACATTTAAATATATTGTTCGCTATGGTCTGGATATTACAGAGAATGCTAAAGGTTCAATAAAACTAAGTACAAATCAAAATTAAAATGTCTGAAAACAGCAAAGCCCCAGCATGTATTCTCCAAGACAGCTTAAGCAAACCTCTGAACTTCTGTTGACCCATTTTCCTTTCCCTTCGAAAGGAAAAAAACCTCCAATACTAGTCAAAACTTCCTCACCATTGAGTAATGAATGCAAGCTGTTCTTTGCTCCAGTAAACAGCACACTTTTGGGTAAAGAAAACAGCTGGGACGTGAAAACTGAGCTCATGCATTTCATGACATTTGTTCTCAACACATGGCCTATTGGAAACAATATAGTCCTTTTGGAATGGGTGAAAAAATAAAATCCTATGCACATTGGTATCAAAAGTAATACTGGAACACAGTTGTATTGAAACTGAAAAAAATGGTTGTGGTGGTAGAATATTTTTCCATTTCATTAATTTGATTCTGTTATAGGGGGACTTATTTGGAAATTAAGTGGGTCTTGGCCAATTACTCTTTACATATAATCCACCCACCTTCCCTTTTATGTGTTTCTTTTAAATACATTGAATCTTTCCAGTAATATTCCAGTTATACCTGTAAGTACCATCTCATAGGTTTCAGCAATATTTTTTTTAAAAGTCACATGTCAAGTTTTTAATTATTATCTTATTTTCTGCTTATACTTTGCATTGGTGTAAAGCAGGGCAGGGGAACTGTGACCCTTTTATGACTTATGGACTTCATTTCCCAGGATTCCATGGCTGGCTCAGGAATTCTGGGAAATGAAGTCCACAAGTCATTAAAGGGTGAAGGTTTCCCACTCCTGGTGTAAAGACATCTGACTTATTTAGCATTTCTCTTCATAGGTGTGCCTGCTGCATCTAATGTTTTCTGAGTACCTTACTTTTTTATCATTTCTTGTATTTGTTTGCTACCTTTGGATAATGCTCTGAGTATGATTCTGGGTATTGACCTCTACTCCCTGCATATGACATGAACAAGAAATCTTTTAAATACATTTTCCAAGTCTTTGTGAGGTACAGTTTGTATTTTTCCAGAAGTCCTTCCTACCGTATAGACAATATCAGGGCTGGGATTCTACCGGTTCTGTCCAGCTCTGTAGAACCGGTAGCTCTGAAGAGCAGGAGACATAGAACCGGTTCTATGTCTGCTGCTGTTTTGGCCCATCCACCCACCTGGGCTCTACCTGACCTTTATTTCCTGCTTTTTCAACTTCAGCTGCCATGTGAGGCACAGCTGCAGTTAAAAAAGCAGGAAAAAAGGGCTTTTTCAAAGGCTCCTTCTTGGCACACAGCGCTGACAGGCACCAAACTGATGATGATTTACAGGCACATGCGCAGCGTGCAGGGAAGCACATCGTAAATCACCGAACCTTGTAAATCACCGAACCGATAGTTAACCCTGTCGGATCCCACCCCTGGATAATATGGTCCACGGTCTTACAGGTGTGGCCTCTAAAAATCCAGATCACCAAGAGATGCCTAAAAAGAAATGCAGAATACTATTTCTGCTGTCAGTCTCGATTACTATGTACCCAGCCTGGATTGCTACCTACCAAAAAGATAAGGAATGTTCTGACCTAGGGTTCCCAAGATCATGAAGCAGACTCCTCATCCCGATAAAACCCCTTTTATTTAGGTTAAAGTGAATTCCTCTCCAGCAAAGTCCCAGCAAACAGTCTTTCATGAGATTTCACAACTATAGACCTTTATCAGGCTTGGAGAGTTGCCAGGCCAATATCTTCCAAATGCCATGCTGTAGCAGCAATTACTTGGCAAGAAGTCAGGAACAGATCGTCTTCACCCTAATGAATTGAACTAATTGTCTCCTGCAAACACCATCCCCTTTTGCTCCTCTTTATTCCCTATGGGAGGAGCCATTCACCATCCACCTGAGCCTTTACTCCCGAGTCAACACTTGTTCCTTAACTGTTCCTTTCTCCTGGCAGCATCTGCGCACACACTGGGAACAGGCTCCAGCTGTTCTTCTGCCCCTTTGATCTCCAACTCTGAAGGCAGCTGATAACTGTCAGCCCTGGCCCCATCTTTGCTTCCGACACAGAGCACTCATAAGAGCCTTCCCCAGACTCCAGGACTGGCCCATGTCCCTTCCCAACCTTCTCACTGTCCTAGTCTGCTGCTAGCTCTGCTGGCCACTGGAGGGCTACAACAAGGAAGAGGGGGAAGATTTGTTCTCAATAATGCCCAAACCCATAGGATAGAAGCTTTACAAAACAAGTTCTGAACTTAAAATGTGGGAGAAGATCCTCACCATGAGAACTATTAACTATTAAGGAGCAAGGAATACTTTTCCTTCTGGAGTCATTGGTGCTCCACCAGTAGACATTTTCAAACCAAGTTGGACAACCATTTGTCTGAGATGATATGAGGATTTTTGCCCTGAGGAGAGAGTTGGACTAGAAGACCCCTAAGGTGTCATGCCCTTGGTAGAGTCAGACTCTGAGGGAGAGGAGGAACAGCTGACAGGGAATGGAGGTATGACTCTGGAGGTTGTGGAGGAGGCTGGGGAAGGGCAGAGGCCAGCTGGGCAGTCAGAGGAAGAACCAGGCCCATCCCCTCTGCATCCTAGGATATGCAGGGAGGAACGGAGAAATCAACAACTTGCAAGAGAGGAAGCAGCCATGATCCTCCTCATTGGTTGCAACTGGGGAGAATAGTATATAAGAGAGACGATTACAACACAGTGTTGCCAGAAGCAAAGCGTGTTTTATTTTGGACTGAAGTTATCTTGGTTGGCGTCCTTCCAACAGACTGTGCCTTGTTATCTCCTTGAATTTGGTAAATACTTCTCCTGTTCCATTGTGGAAATTTCATCATTGTAGTTTGTTTGGTTTTTTATTTCACCTCTATCTGCTCATTAAATTTGGACTGCATTGCTTTCTTTTGAAGACTATTTTTGAGTACATTTTATCTCCACCTGAGTATTATTGAACAGTGGGGCCAAGTTGGAGGCATTAAAGGACATTTATTTATGTTTTGGATTTTGTTACATTTATGTTACACTCTGTCATCACATGAGGTTCCCTTTGAAGGTTCCCTTATCCTTATGAGTTTGTGTTTCTATAATTCCTGATTTTATGTATATGTTTGTATTATTCATATTTATATGTATATATTTAATATGCCAGCCATTTCCACAGTAAGTTGATTATGGATGTCTTATAAATCATTTTGAGGGGAGGATGAAGTTATTCTTCTAAACATTGCATTGGATTATAGGCATATATTTTATTTCCTGAGGCCTTTTGCATTTACACTTGCCCATCTAAGAGCCAAGGTGGTGCAGTGGTTAGAATGCAGTATTGCAAGTTAATTCTGTTGACAGCCAACTGCCAGTAGTTTGAGTCTCACCAGTTCAAGGTCGATTCAGCCTTCCAACATTCCAAGGTCGATAAAATGGTAACCAATATGCTGACTGTTAACCGCTTTGAGAGGGCTGCAAAGCACTGTGAAGTCTAAATGCTATTGCTATCGCTGTACTTAAAATAACCACTTTTTAAAATAAGTACTGGGCACTGTTTTACAGTGGTTCTCCTCCTACCTGTCTGACCGGACTCAGTCAGTGTTGGTGGAGGGGCAGAGATCAAGCCCTAGGGCCCTGCCATGCGGGGTTCCTCAGGGCTCCATCCTCTCCCCTCTCCTCTTTAATATCTACATGAAACCGCTGGGTGAGATCATCCGTCAACATGGGGTTGGGTATCACCAGTACGCTGATGATACCCAGTTGTACATCTCTGCCCCGTCAATTAAGTGAGGCCGTTGAGGTGATGTCCCGGTGCCTGGAGGATGTGAGGATCTGGATGGGGACTAATCGCTCAGACTCAACCCTGACAAGACCGGTGGCTATGGGTTTTGCCCCTTGGGGTTCAGTTGATTATCCAACTTTAGTACTGGGGAGAAAAAATTGCTCCCCTCAGAACGAAGTTCACAACTTGGGAGTCCTTCTGGATCCACAGCTACAATTTGACCACCATCTTACGGCTGTGACCAGAGGGACCTTTGCACAGGTTCACCTGTTCGCCAGTTGCACCCTTCCTGGACTGTGGGGCTCTTCACATGGTTGCTCATGCCCTTATCACCTCTCGATTGGACTACTGCAATGCGCTCTACATGGGGCTGCCCTTGAAGAGCACTTGGAGACTTCAGTTAGTGCAAAATGCTGTGATTATGGGTGCACCTAGATGTGCCCATATAACATCTATTCTCCGCGAGCTGCACTGGTTACCAGTGGTCTTCCAGGTGTAATTCAAGGTGCTAGTGACAACTTTTAAAGCCCTTCATGCCTTAGGAGTGGGATACCTGCGAGACCGCCTTCTGCAACCTTATGCCTCCCAGCGCCCAGTTAGATCTCACAGGGAGGGCTTGCTCTGGATACCGTCAGCCAGGCAATGTCGGCTGGCAGGTCCACGGGCTAGGGCCTTCTCTGTAGCGGCACCGTCCCTCTGGAATATGCTCCCCATGAGATTAGAACCATCCCAAATCTACTTGCCTTCTGCAAAGCCGTTAAGACCTGGCTTTGTTGGAGGGCATGGTATTGAGATCTTGAGATTTTGCTCTTCCCCCGTGTATGTTTTGGATTGGTATGAATGAGTTTCTTGTTTTTATATTGTATAGAAATTGTTTTTATCCTTGTACCACCTCGAGTTCCCCTTTGGGGGAAGTGAGGCGGGATATAAATCTAATAAATAAATAAGTAAATCTTGAACATATTTGAGCTCAATTAATGAGAATAGATCAGCTTCTATTTTTTAATAATGCTCAATATATCCCTTCAGAAAAAATTCAATTTCCAATTGCTCCTTTCCTGCAAAACAGGAGCTGTTTGCTACTGTTTTCTTCCAGGCTGTTTTTAATTTGTTCTTTCTTTCTTTCTTTCTTTCTTTAATTATTTATTTTACAATCTGGTCCACAGTCCTGGAATATCTTGGTGGTCTCCTATTGAGGAAGACATTGGTACGTTCTTTGGGTGGGCTACTCACCATAAGAATTTACCAGTGTCTTTCTCAATAGGAGACCACCAGGATATTTGAGGAACTGTATCCAAGTTCTCTTTAGGTCTGGCTCTGCTTAGCTTTATCAATATCAGAAGACATCAGCTGTTGTTGCCATCTAGCTAGCACCAATCCAAAGAGTCCCCTCTATTTGTTTCTAGCAGCTGGTATTCAACAGTAAACAAGTTGGCTTGATCAGTTGGCCAGTTGGCCGGATAGCTGTACTTCCATTTACAATGGTATTGTTTTTTCTTCCCCATTTTTCCACTTCCCTTCCCCCTATCGATAACCCTCTGCATTCTGAGGTCATAGGACAGAGAATATCACTGAGTTATCTTAGAAGGAGATATTTCCCCTTAGCATTTTCCCCTAGAGTTTATTTTAGTTATGCCTTATGCTGGACGTGTAATATTAACCTTGAAAATGATTTTTTCTGCCTTTACAGGTACTCTTCAGAATATAAGCTTCCTGATGTTTCAAACTGCATTGTTTAAGCATGTATTGCTTTCCCAATTCCTTTGTTAACTGATGATTTAATTGTTGCATCCATCATGTTCTCTTTATTGATCAATTGCATTTGATTGCGGTAGTTTTGCGCATTTATTGGTTTTTAGGTTTTAACCAAGAGATATTTTTTGAATCTGGCTCTTTATCACCACAATAAATATTTCTACTACCAAGCAATAATTTTCAAATATTTTTACTATCATTTTATTACTGTGTGTTCCTTAAATACATCTTTAAAAACAACCACCTGGCATGGAAATATAGTTGGGTGAATAATATTCTGTAGTTATGAGGAAATCCTGCCAAATCTGTTAATACCTCTCTTCTGTCCATGGGTGAGTCCCATTGCAGCTTAATAAGCCTTGATCCTTGGAACTTCTACACATAATGCAACCAGCACAGCCTAGTTTTGAATACCTGGGCCAATCTGCTTGGGAATCAGCCTATTCCCAAGTAATCCACTGTGCAATCCCTCTTCTTCTTTTTATTTCTATCCTTCTCCTGGGTTCCTCTCTATAACCATGCTGGGATGATTCCACACTTTCATTTGGAGTCAGTTTTCCAAGGGTGTAAACAACAATGGGATCTGGTTCCTTCACTCCTCCTCCTCCTCCTCCTCCTCCTCCTCCTCCTCCTCCTCCTCCTCCTCCTCCTCCTCCTCCTCCTTCTTCTTCTTCCCCCTCCTCCTCCCAAAGCAGCAGCTATGGGTTATTTGTTAACTGCAAATGGTAGGCATTTCATCTCCCAAACATTCCTAAAGCACCAAAGGCAGTGCAACCTTTGACCTCGGTTCACTGAAATGGCACCATCTTTGAAAGACGTTTGCCATGTTACTTAGCTTGTTCCACACATCTGCCTGCATCTTTGCAGAGCACAGAAGTATAGAATGATCTTTGACACCGAGACACCTGCAGCACATACTTTGGGGTGATGTAACTGACAAGTTGTAAGATTTAAAGCAGTGGCCTGTTCTCTCTCTCTTATTCAGGTGCAGAGGCAGCTGAAAGGAAGAATAGAGCTGTGGGGGCTTAAAAAAGTACTGGCATTTCCGCCTGTTGAACACATGCAGCAGTTTTAAAGGACATAAAACAAGACTGGGGATATGGCTCGGATTTGTGGCAGAGGGAAAGATTCCAAGTCTCTAGTCAAAGGAGTCTACTTTGCAAGAATCATTTGATCCTCCAAATGGAAACAGGATTTCATATGATGCCTGCCAATTTGAAACTGTAGCCATTTTAACATCCCAAGACTGCAGATCTTCCCCTGATATGCCCTTAGGGAGAACCTAATTAAATAATTCAAAATAGTGCTTATTGTTATTACAGTTTCAGGTAAAGAATGCAGTGCATTAATTTTTCTACACCAGAGCTGTCAAATTCGTGGCCTGCAGGCTGGATGCATCACACACTGACCACACCCACAAGCAGTTTAGCAAAGGGGGGGAGGAGTCACACCATGTCACATGATGACACCGTGATGACACGAGTTTGACACCCCTGTTCTATACTAACTAGAGTGTCCCAGTTGATCTGCTACCACTTTTTCCACTAAACAGCTCTTCCCAGAAGTGGTATTCAGGAGGTTCTGATCAGTTCTGGAGAACCAGTAATGGAAATTTTGAGTGGTTCTGAGAACCGCAAATACCACCTCTGACTGGCCCAGCCCTCATCTATTCTCTGCTCCCAAGTCCCAGCTGATTGGCTGGGTCTTCTTTGGTTGCCCTGCACAGGAGAATGGAGCTGGAAAGCAGGTTAGTGGGGTGGAAAGGGAATGGGATTTTGCAGTAACCTTCTCCCAGGAGTGGGGAGGGAATGGAGATTTTACAGTATCCTTCCCTGGCACGTCCACCAAGCCATGCCCACCAAGCCACACCATGCCACGCCCACAGTAACAGTAGTAAAAAATTGAATCCTTCCTGTTGTACATCCCAAAAATCAGGACCAACAGCATCTCCTTTATTCAACATTCTTGAGAATTGTCAGACATCCTTTATACTGACATTGGGGTTTATGAGCATCTGTTGTTTTCCCAGATTCATTCTTGATGGGGTAGTGGAAGGAAGGAAGGAAGGAAGGAAGGAAGGAAGGAAGGAAGGAAGGAAGGAGGAGGAGGGAGAGGGGAAGGAGGAGGAGGAGGAGGAAAAAGAAAAGAAAAGAAAGAAAGAAAGAAAAGAAAGAAAAAGAAAGAAAAAGAAAAGAAAGAGGAGGCTAATGATCGAATCACTCTAGATCAGGGGTGTCAAACTCATCATGGTGGCGTCATGTGACATATCGACTTTTTCCCCTTCACTAAACCGGGCATGGGTGTGGCCGTGTGTGACATCTGCCCACGAGCCACAATTTGACAGCCCTCCTTAGATCTTGCTGCATCATCAGGTCTGGGGTTCCAGACATTCTAAGATAGTTCCATGATTGTAATCATGCTTTACTTTAAACATTATTTCAACATTCCACGTTTTCTGTATGTATATTATTTTTCTACCAGCTTGAGGATTATAAACTGACCATAAGCTAATAAACAAGTTTCATGTTTAAAAGTATTAGTGTACTTGCAAATAAGTGTACTGAAACACTTATTGGACAGGAATCAGATGGTTAAATTTGGTATTAGATCCAGATAGTAATCTAAATATGAGCCAGTACCAACTCTTGAGTCTCTCAAGTGATTCCATGTGAAATCCATCTGCTTCCAACAACTCCTACAGGAGTTGTGAAAGTTCCCAACACTTTTGAATGGCCTTTTCCTGACAATCCTCTCCAAGCTGCGGTCATCCCTGCTGCTTGTGCACCTTTTTCTTCCAAACTTTTCCCTTCCACATAACTTTCCATTAATGTGCTTTGATACAGCACTTTGGGAACATCCAACTTCTTTTGCAATTACCTTTTGAGGCTTTCCCTCCTTATGGAGGTGTCAATGATAGTTTTCTGCACAATTGTCAGGTCGGCAGTCTTTCCCATGATTGTGATTCCTACTGAACCAGACTGAGCAACCATTTAAAGGCTCAGAAACCCTTTGCAGGTGTTATGGCTTGATTAGCTGATTAGAGTGGGACACTTTGAACCTAGAATATTGCACCTTTTCTCAATATTCTAATTTTCTGAGGTTGTGGATTTGGGGTTTTCATGAGCTGTAAGCCATAATCATCACAATTATGACAAATCACAGCTTGAACTATCTTGCTTTGCATGTAATGAGTCTATCTCATATATTAGTTTTACCTTTTAAGTTCGTTACTGAAATAAATGAACTTTTGCATGGTATTCTAATTTTTGAATTTCACCTGTAAGTGTGCCTGCTTCTAAGATTTAAGCACACATCTTTAAAACTCATGTGGGGAGAGGCCCAACTAAGGTTTTTAGAAAGGACTCCTGAGGATCAAGGAACACTGTGCATTCAATCAGCAGAACTGCCAATTCCTACTGCCCTGTCCTGTTTTCCCCATAATTTATTGCTATCTTCTTCCTTTCTGGGTCTCTCCTAATGTTACACATTCCAGACAATAGCGTTTCACTCCAGTCCATAAGATAAGCAGAACAATAGTTTAAAACCAGGTGATTTTCATGTCTCTGTACTGAAATGCATTTTAATTTTGGTTGTTTATTTGAAGTTATTATGCATGATATTCTTTCATGATCCTATGTTGTATAATTTTTTGATCTTAACATGGAAACAGAGTTGTTTGTATCCAACTGCTTTAAAATGGAGAGTAAAAATGTAGATGTTGTAATATAGCAGGCACTTTAAAGAATGAAAATAAGATGGATGAGAATGTAGTTTGCTCTTTTATAACTGATTAAACAAATATTTTCAGATTGCTTCATAAACAATGAAGAATTGGAGATTAGAAAAACTGAATATGAAAGAAAGCAGAGCTGAAAGATTGATTGATTCAAGAATATCATATTTAAATGCTTAGCTCAAAAGTTTCCAGATGTTTGGGTCTGCAGCTCTCTTTAGTTATCTTGGTCTTATCATGGTCAATAGCAAAATATTTGGGGTGGGGTACCAAATATTTTATCCATTGTTATTTGTAAAAATTATTAGCCACCCATCTTACTAGGCAGGTAATAAATATCCAGAGTGTTTCAGGATTTGTACAATTGGCTTAGCTGATCTGGATGTAAAATTTAGTATATATAATCACATTTGGAAGTTAATTCTTTTTTTAAAGAAATAGATTCTTTTTAAAAAAATAGAGTCCTCATTTTTAAGAGATCCATATGTCTGAAAGGCTCTTTTCTTGCTTGGAATAACTA
>CM019153.1:38351305-38493712 GCA_009733165.1 Naja naja
ATTTCCTGCTTTTCAACTTCAGCTGCCATGTGAGGCACAGCTGCAGTTAAAAAAGCAGGAAAAAGGGCTTTTCAAAAGGCCTTCTTCTTACACACAGCTGACAGGCACCAAACTGATGATGATTTACAGGCGCGCAGCATGGAAGCACATAAGTAAATCACCGAACCTTGTAAATCACCGAACCGATAGTTAACCCTGTCGGATCCCACCCCTGGATAATATGGTCCACGGTCTTACAGGTGTGGCCTCTAAAAATCCAGATCACCAAGAGATGCCTAAAAGAAATGCAGAATACTATTTCTGCTGTCAGTCTCGATTACTATGTACCCAGCCTGGATTGCTACCTACCAAAAGATAAGGAATGTTCTGACCTAGGGTTCCCAAGATCATGAAGCAGACTCCTCATCCCGATAAAACCCCTTTTATTTAGGTTAGTGAATTCTTCTCCAGCAAAGTCCCAGCAAACAGTCTTTCATGAGATTTCACAACTATAGACCTTTATCAGGCTTGGAGAGTTGCCAGGCCAATATCTTCCAAATGCCATGCTGTAGCAGCAATTACTTGGCAAGAAGTCAGGAACAGATCGTCTTCACCCTAATGAATTGAACTAATTGTCTCCTGCAAACACCATCCCCTTTTGCTCCTCTTTATTCCCTATGGGAGGAGCCATTCACCATCCACCTGAGCCTTTACTCCCGAGTCAACACTTGTTCCTTAACTGTTCCTTTCTCCTGGCAGCTATGCGCATACGCACACTGGGAACAGGCTCCATCTGTTCTTCTGCCCCTTTGATCTCCAACTCTGAAGGCAGCTGATAACTGTCAGGCGGCCCTGGCCCCATCTTTGCTTCCGACACAGAGCACTCATCAGAGCCTTCCCCAGACTCCAGGACTGGCCCATGTCCCTCCCAACCTTCTCACTGTCCTAGTCTGCTGCTAGCTCTGCTGGCCACTGGAGGGCTACAACAAGGAAGAGGGGGAAGATTTGTTCTCAATAATGCCCAAACCCATAGGATAGAAGCTTTACAAAACAAGTTCTGAACTTAAAATGTGGGAGAAGATCCTCACCATGAGAACTATTAACTATTAAGGAGCAAGGAATACTTTTCCTTCTGGAGTCATTGGTGCTCCACCAGTAGACATTTTCAAACCAAGTTGGACAACCATTTGTCTGAGATGATATGAGGATTTTTGCCCTGAGGAGAGAGTTGGACTAGAAGACCCCTAAGGTGTCATGCCCTTGGTAGAGTCAGACTCTGAGGGAGAGGAGGAACAGCCGACAGGGAATGGAGGTATGACTCTGGAGGTTGTGGAGGAGGCTGGGGAAGGGCAGAGGCCAGCTGGGCAGTCAGAGGAAGAACCAGGCCCATCCCCTCTGCATCCTAGGATATGCAGGGAGGAACGGAGAAATCAACAACTTGGCTTGCGAGAGAGGAAGCAGCCATGATCCTCCTCATTGGTTGCAACTGGGGAGAATAGTATATAAGAGAGACGATTATAACACAGTGTTGCCAGAAGCAAAGCGTGTTTTATTTTGGACTGAAGTTATCTTGGTTGGCGTCCTTCCAACAGACTGTGCCTTGTTATCTCCTTGAATTTGGTAAATACTTCTCCTGTTCCATTGTGGAAATTTCATCATTGTAGTTTGTTTGGTTTTTTATTTCACCTCTATCTGCTCATTAAATTTGGACTGCATTGCTTTCTTTTGAAGACTATTTTTGAGTACATTTTATCTCCACCTGAGTATTATTGAACAGTGGGGCCAAGTTGGAGGCATTAAAGGACATTTATTTATGTTTTGGATTTTGTTACATTTATGTTACACTCTGGGTCATCACATGAGGTTCCCTTTGAAGGTTCCCTTATCCTTATGAGTTTGTGTTTCTATAATTCCTGATTTTATGTATATGTTTATATTATTCATATTTATATGTATATATTTAATATGCCAGCCATTTCCACAGTAAGTTGATTATGGATGTCTTATAAATCATTTTGAGGGGAGGATGAAGTTATTCTTCTAAACATTGCATTGGATTATAGGCATATATTTTATTTCCTGAGGCCTTTTGCATTTACACTTGCCCATCTAAGAGCCAAGGTGGTGCAGTGGTTAGAATGCAGTATTGCAAGCTAATTCTGTTGACAGCCAACTGCCAGTAGTTTGAGTCTCACCAGTTCAAGGTCGATTCAGCCTTCCAACATTCCAAGGTCGATAAAATAGTAACCAATATGCTGACTGTTAACCGCTTTGAGAGGGCTGCAAAGCACTGTGAAGTCTAAATGCTATTGCTATCGCTGTACTTGAAATAACCACTTTTTAAAATAAGTACTGGGCACTGTTTTACAGTGGTTCTCCTCCTACCTGTCTGACCGGACTCAGTCGGTGTTGGTGGGGGGGTAGAGATGGAGCCCTAGGGCCCTGCCATGCGGGGTTCCTCAGGGCTCCATCCTCTCCCCTCTCCTCTTTAATATCTACATGAAACCGCTGGGTGAGATCATCCGTCGACATGGGGTTGGGTATCACCAGTATGCTGATGGTACCCAGTTGTACATCTCTGCCCCCGGTCAATTAAGTGAGGCCGTTGAGGTGATGTCCCGATGCCTGGAGGATGTGAGGATCTGGATGGGGACTAATCGGCTCAGACTCAACCCTGACAAGACCGGTGGCTATGGGTTTTGCCCCTCGGGGTTCAGTTGATTATCCAACTTTAGTACTGGGGGGAAAAGAAATTGCTCCCCTCAGAACGAGTTCACAACTTGGGAGTCCTTCTGGATCCACAGCTACAATTTGACCATCATCTTAAGGCTGTTACCAGAGGGACCTTTGCACAGGTTCGCCTGTTACGCCAGTTGCGACCCTTCCTGGACTGTGGGGCTCTTCACATGGTTGCTCATGCCCTTATCACCTCTCGATTGGACTACTGCAATGCGCTCTACATGGGGCTGCCCTTGAAGAGCACTCAGAGACTTCAGCTAGTGCAAAATGCGGCCACGCAAGTGATTATGGGTGCACCTAGATGTGCCCATATAACATCTATTCCCCGCGAGCTGCACTGGTTACCAGTGGTCTTCCAGGTGCAATTCAAGGTGCTAGTGACAACTTTTAAAGCCCTTCATGCCTTAGGAGCGGGATACCTGCGAGACCACCTTCTGTGACCTTATGCCTCCCAGCACCCAGTTAGATCTCACAGGGAGGGCTTGCTCTGGATACCGTCAGCCAGGCAATGTCGGCTGACGGGTCCATGGGCTAGGACCTTCTCTGTAGCGGCACCGTCCCTCTGGAATATGCTCCCCATGGAGATTAGAACCATCCCAAATCTACTTGCCTTCCGTAAAGCCGTTAAGACCTGGCTTTGTCGGATGGCATGGTATTGAGATCTTGAGATTTTGCTCTTCCCCCGTGTATGTTTTGGATTGGTATGAATGAGTTTCTTGTTTTTATATTGTATAGAAATTGTTTTTATCCTTTTGTACGCCCCTCGAGTTCCCCTTTGGGGGAAGTGAGGCGGGATATAAATCTAATAAATAAATAAGTAAATCTTGAACATATTTGAGCTCAATTAATGAGAATAGATCAGCTTCTATTTTTTAATAATGCTCAATATATCCCTTCAGAAAAAATTCAATTTCCAGTTGCTCCTTTGCTGCAAAACAGGAGCTGTTTGCTACTGTTTTCTTCCAGGCTGTTTTTAATTTGTTCTTTATTTCTTTCTTTCTTTAATTATTTATTTTACAATCTGGTCCACAGTCCTGGAATATCTTGGTGGTCTCCTATTGAGGAAGACATTGGTACGTTCTTTGGGTGGGCTACTCACCATAAGAATTTACCAGTGTCTTTCTCAATAGGACTCCTAATTGAGGAACTGTATCCAAGTTCTCTTTAGGTCTGGCTCTGCTTAGCTTTATCAATATCAGAAGACATCAGCTGTTGTTGCCATCTAGCTAGCACCAAGCCAAAGAGTCCCCTCTATTTGTTTCTAGCAGCTGGTATTCAACAGTGAACAAGTGGGCTTGCTCAGTTGGCCAGTTGGCCGGATAGCTGTACTTCCATTTACAATGGTATTGTTTTTTTCTTCCCCATTTTTCCACTTCCCTTCCCCCTATCAATAACCCTCTGCATTCTGAGGTCATAGGACACAGAATATCACTGAGTTATCTTAGACGGAGATATTTCCCCTTAGCATTTTCCCCTAGAGTTTATTTTACTTATGCCTTATGCTGGACGTGTAATATTAACCTTGAAAATGATTTTTTCTGCCTTTACAGGTACTCTTCAGAATATAAGCTTCCTGATGTTTCAAGCTGCATTGTTTAAGCGTGTATTTAGGACTTCCCTTGCACACCATCCGGAGATTGCAGCTGGTGCAGAATCGCGTGGCGGGTGGTGATGGGAGTTACCGTTCTCCCATATTACCCCCCTCCTGCGCGGCTTGCATTGGTTGCCAGTTGCACTCCGGGTGAGGTTCAAGGTTTTAGTGTTAACATATAAAGTCCTTCATGGCATGGGTCCTCAATACTTAAGGGAGCGTCTTCTTCCAATATCGAATGCCGGCCGCCCTGTGCGACTCATAGGCAGGACTCCTCAGGATTCCATCGGCGGGTCAGTGCCGATTGGTAATTCCCCGACGACGAGCCTTTTCTGTTGCGGCCCCTGACCTCTGGAACCAACTATCTTTGGAGCTCCACCTGGCCCCTGACCTCCGCACCTTTCGCTGTGAGCTAAAACTTGGTTGTTTGATCAACCCGGTCTGTGACCCCCCCCTGGGTTGGGATAGTTTTTAACGGTTTTAGCTTATTATATTTGGACTTGTAATTGAAATTTAATAGTTTTTTAAGTATTTATTGTTCATATTTTAACTGTGAGCTGCTCGAGTCTTGAGATGGGCGCATACAAGTGCAAATAATAAATAAATAAATAAATGTATTGCTTTCCCAATTCCTTTGTTAACTGATGATTTAATTGTTGCATTCATCATGTTCTCTTTATTGATCAACTGCATTTGATTCGGGTAGTTTTAGCATTTATTGGTTTTAGGTTTTAACCAAGAGATATTTTTGAATCTGGCTCTTTATCACCACAATAAATATTTCTACTACCAAGCAATAATTTTCAAATATTTTTACTATCATTTTATTACTGTGTGTTCCTTAAAGACATCTTTAAAAACAACCACCTGGCTTGGAAATATAGTTGGGTGAATAATATTCTGTAGTTATGAGGAAATCCTGCCAAATCTGTTAATACTTCTCTTCTGTCCATGGGTGAGTCCCATTGCAGCTTCATAAGCCTTGATCCTTGGAACTTCTACACATAATGCAACCAGCACAGCCTAGTTTTGAATACCTGGGCCAATCTGCTTGGGAATCAGCCTATTCCCAAGTAATCCACTGTGCAATCCCTCTTCTTCTTTTTATTTCTATCCTTCTCCTGGAGTTCCTCTCTATAACCATGCTTGGGATGATTCCACACTTTCATTTGGAGTCAGTTTTCCAAGGGAAAAGTAAACAACAATGGGATCTGGTTCCTTCACTCCTCCTCCTCCTCCTCCTCCTCCTCCTCCTCCTCCTCCTCCTCCTCCTCCTCCTCCTCCTCCTCCTCCTTCTTCCCCCCCCTCCTCCTCCCAAAGCAGCAGCTATGGGTTATTTGTTAACTGCAAATGGTAGGCATTTCATCTCCCAAACATTCCTAAAGCACCAAAGGCAGTGCAACCTTTGACCTCGGTTCACTGAAATGGCACCATCTTTGAAAGACGTTTGCCATGTTACTTAGCTTGTTCCACACATCTGCCTGCATCTTTGCAGAGCACAGAAGTATAGAATGATCTTTGACACCGAGACACCTGCAGCACATACTTTGGGGTGATGTAACTGACAAGTTGTAAGATTTAAAGCAGTGGCCTGTTCTCTCTCTCTTATTCAGGTGCAGAGGCAGCTGAAAGGAAGAATAGAGCTGTGGGGGCTTAAAAAAGTACTGGCATTTCCGCCTGTTGAACACATGCAGCAGTTTTAAAGGACATAAAACAAGACTGGGGATATGGCTCGGTTTGTGGCAGAGGGAAAGATTCCAAGTCTCTAGTCAAAGGAGTCTACTTTGCAAGAATCATTTGATCCTCCAAATGGAAACAGGATTTCATATGATGCCTGCCAATTCGAAACTGTAGCCATTTTAACATCCCAAGACTGCAGATCTTCCCTGATATGCCCTTAGGGAGAACCTAATTAAATAATTCAAAATAGTGCTTATTGTTATTACAGTTTCAGGTAAAGAATGCAGTGCATTAATTTTTCTACACCAGAGCTGTCAAATTCGTGGCCTGCAGGCTGGATGCATCACACACTGACCACACCCACACGCAGTTTAGCAAAGGGGGAGTCACAACACGTCACATGATGACACCGTGATGACACGAGTTTGACACCCCTGTTCTATACTAACTAGAGTGTCCCAGTTGATCTGCTACCACTTTTTCCACTAAACAGCTCTTCCCAGAAGTGGTATTCAGGAGGTTCTGATCAGTTCTGGAGAACCAGTAGTGGAAATTTTGAGTGGTTCTGAGAACCGGCAAATACCACCTCTGACTGGCCCCGCCCTCATCTATTCTCTGCCTCCCAAGTCCCAGCTGATTGGCTGGGTCTTCTTTGGTTGCCCTGCACAGGAGAATGGAGCTGGAAAGCAGGTTAGTGGGGTGGAAAGGGAATGGGATTTTGCAGTAACCTTCTCCCAGGAGTGGGGAGGGAATGGAGATTTTACAGTATCCTTCCCCTGGCACGTCCACCAAGCCATGCCCACCAAGCCACACCATGCCACGCCCACAGTAACAGTAGTAAAAAAATTGAATCCTTCCCCTGTTGTACATCCCAAAAAATCAGGACCAACAGCATCTCCTTTATTCAACATTCTTGAGAATTGTCAGACATCCTTTATACTGACATTGGGGTTTATGAGCATCTGTTGTTTTTCCCAGATTCATTCTTGATGGGGTAGTGGAAGGAAGGAAGGAAGGAAGGAAGGAAGGAAGGAAGGAAGGAAGGAAGGAAGGAAGGAAGGAGGGAGGAGGGAGGGAGGAGGAGGGAGGAGGAGGAGGGAGGAGGGAGGAGGGAGGAAAAAAAAAAAAAAAAAAAAAAAAAGAAAGAAAGAAAGAAAGAAAGAAAGAGGGAAGGCTATTAATGATCCAGAAGTCACTCTAGATCAGGGGTGTCAAACTCACATCATGGTGGCGTCATGTGACATATCACGACTTTTTCCCCCTTCACTAAACCGGGCATGGGTGTGGCCCGTGTGTGACACATCTGGCCCGCAGGCCACGAATTTGACAGCCCTCCCTTAGATCTTGCTGCATCATCAGGTCTGGGGTTCCAGACATTCTAAGATAGTTCCATGATTGTAATCATGCTTTACTTTTTAAACATTATTTCAACATTCCACGTTTTCTGTATGTATATTATTTTTTTTCTACCAGCTTGAGGATTATAAACTGACCATAAGCTAATAAACAAGTTTCATGTTTAAAAGTATTAGTGTACTTGCAAATAAGTGTACTGAAACACTTATTGGACAGGAATCAGATGGTTAAATTTGGTATTAGATCCAGATAGTAATCTAAATATGAGCCAGTACCAACTCTTGAGTCTCTCAAGTGATTCCATGTGAAATCCATCTGCTTCCAACAACTCCTACAGGAGTTGTGAAAGTTCCCAACACTTTTGAATGGCCTTTTCCTGACAATCCTCTCCAAGCTGCGGTCATCCCTGCTGCTTGTGCACCTTTTTCTTCCAAACTTTTCCCTTCCACATAACTTTCCATTAATGTGCTTTGATACAGCACTTTGGGAACATCCAACTTCTTTTGCAATTACCTTTTGAGGCTTTCCCTCCTTATGGAGGGTGTCAATGATGGTTTTCTGCACAATTGTCAGGTCAGCAGTCTTTCCCATGATTGTGATTCCTACTGAACCAGATTGAGAGACCATTTAAAGGCTCAGAAACCCTTTGCAGGTGTTATGGCTTGATTAGCTGATTAGAGTGGGACACTTTGAACCTAGAATATTGCACCTTTTCTCAATATTCTAATTTTCTGAGGTTGTGGATTTGGGGTTTTCATGAGCTGTAAGCCATAATCATCACAATTATGACAAATCACAGCTTGAACTATCTTGCTTTGCATGTAATGAGTCTATCTCATATATTAGTTTTACCTTTTAAGTTGCGTTACTGAAATAAATGAACTTTTGCATGGTATTCTAATTTTTTGAATTTCACCTGTAAGTGTGCCTGCTTCTAAGATTTAAGCACACATCTTTAAAACTCATGTGGGGAGAGGCCCAACTAAGGTTTTTAGAAAGGACTCCTGAGGATCAAGGAACACTGTGCATTCAATCAGCAGAACTGCCAATTCCTACTGCCCTGTCCTGTTTTCCCCATAATTTATTGCTATCTTCTTCCTTTCTGGGTCTCTCCTAATGTTACACATTCCAGACAATAGCGCTTCACTCCGGTCCATAAGATAAGCAGAACAATAGTTTAAAACCAGGTGATTTTCATGTCTCTGTACTGAAATGCATTTTAATTTTGGTTGTTTATTTGAAGTTATTATGCATGATATTCTTTCATGATCTTATGTTGTATAATTTTTTCGATCTTAACACATGGAAACATGAGTTGTTTGTATCCAACTGCTTTAAAATGGAGAGTAAAAATGTAGATGTTGTAACATAGCAGGCACTTTAAAGAATGAAAATAAGATGGATGAGAATGTAGTTTGCTCTTTTTATAACTGATTAAACAAATATTTTCAGATTGCTTCATAAACAATGAAGAATTGGAGATTAGAAAAACTGAATATGAAAGAAAGCAGAGCTGAAAGATTGATTGATTCAAGAATATCATATTTAAATGCTTAGCTCAAAAGTTTCCAGATGTTTGGGTCTGCAGCTCTCTTTAGTTATCTTGGTCTTATCATGGTCAATAGCAAAATATTTGGGGTGGGGTACCAAATATTTTATCCATTTTATTTATTTGTAAAAATTATTAGCCACCCATCTTACTAGGCAGGTAATAAATATCCAGAGTGTTTCAGAATTTGTACAATTGGCTTAGCTGATCTGGATGTAAAATTTAGTATATATAATCACATTTGGAAGTTAATTCTTAGATTAATTAAATTTGGCCTACTTAAGTGGGTGAGCAGTTTATCATGATCATCTGCCAATTGCTTCATAAATGAGAGGGCAGATTTTTAAGTCTGAATGTGTGAGAAAGCAAAACACAAAGATTTGCTCGTTTGGTAGTTAGAAAGATGGCAATGCCTAAAATTGTTAATTAAAATTAGTCATGTTTTCACATATGATTACTGCTAATTAAAATGATGTTTTATACAAGCAAGATTGTTTGGATCAGGGGTGTCAAACTCACAGCCCACGGGCCGGATGCATCATGTGCTGGCCCTGCCCACACCCAGTTTAGCAAAGGGGGTGAAAGTTTTGATACATCATGTGACACCACCATGACGACACAAGTTTGACACCCCTGGTTTAGATTATAAAACTGTCACTTCTTGTTTCACGAGTTTCAGTTTTGTCTATTCTAGGTCACTGTAGCATAGATTTTTTTTAAAGAATGAGCTTTACTGAAAGTTGTCTGCTTTTAAGTCATGGTTTTATAACAGCGTAAGACAATTTTCTGATCTTAATCACATTTGTTTTTGACTAAATCCCAGCCATGTCTACATTTGAACTTCCTTCAATTTCTTTACATTTCAAGTTTTAGTTCATGAAAACCAATCGTTTTAACACATCTTAAACA
Source organism: Naja naja (assembly GCA_009733165.1). NCBI lineage: Eukaryota > Metazoa > Chordata > Lepidosauria > Squamata > Elapidae > Naja > Naja naja. The sequence goes on from CM019153.1 coordinate 38,361,109, forward strand.
ACTCTGTAGCACTAATTTCCCTTTCTGATAAAGTGACATCTAGTGGCTTCCTGGATGTGTTTCTCTTCCTGTCAAAAACTAGATGCCATGTGTATAATGCATGAGGCATTTAAGTAGTGTATACATAAAAACAAAAACATTAGAGGAACAATAGCACCTGAATTTCCCAAAATAAAATTGCACCAAACAACTCTACATGACAATATGTCATGTATCGTAAAAGGGTTTTCTTTGGTAGCATCTTTTTGTTGATGGACTATCCATTCTGACTACCAGTAGTTTGAAGAAGTTAAATAAAATTCATTTTTTTTTGTTTAGATTTATATGGCTGACCCCTCTCATCACAGCAATTCTGAATGGTGATCAAAACTTAAAACAGAAACCGCACTACAAATGATCATTAAAACACCTAATAGCCAAGTAGAAAAACCACAAAACCACTAACTTCACTAATGTCCCAGCTTCCATCCTTGACCAAATAACCAAGTTTTCAGCACTTTCCAGAAGCTCAATAGGATCAGGACCAATCTGCCTTCAGATGGTAAAGTTTCCAGATGGCAGATGTTCTACCAGAGAAATCACACTTCATGTACCTGTACAATGGCATTCTTTAATTGATAAGACCTCAAGCACCCCGCTCTTGCTGGATCGAATAAGAAGATGGAGATCAGCAGAGAGAGATATTTCTGCAGATATCTTGACTCTTTGTCTCTCTTTTTTGCTTCTTTTTCTGCTTTTAACATGTGATAGCAAAATAAAAAAACATTGTTTGAGCTCTTCCTCTTTATATTTTAGGAAAATGCGGGCCACTTACATATCACCAAGGATGAGGAAGAATCCACAAATTAATTTATATGAGTGCAAATTTAGAAATAATTACTGCTATAGTAGTGACACAGAAAGACTATTTCTGTTTCCAAAATGGGAAACCTGTGTGCCTTCTTCACCCGTGATATGTAAGTGGCCCGCATTTTCCTAAAATATAAAGAGGAAGAGCTCAAACAATGTTTTTTATTTTGCTATCACATGTTAAAAGTAGAAAAAGAAGCAAAAAAGAGCAACAAGGAGTCAAGATATCTGCAGAAATATCTCTCTCTGCTGATCTCCATCTTCTTATTCGATCCAGCAAGAGCGGGGTGCTTGAGGTCTTATCAATTAAAGAATGCCATTGTACAGGTACATGAAGTGTGATTTCTCTGGTAGAACATCTGCCATCTGGAAACTTTACCATCTGAAGGCAGATTGGTCCTGATCCTATTGAGCTTCTGGAAAGTGCTGAAAATTTGGTTATTTGATCAAGGATGGAAGTTGGGACATTAGTGAAGTTACTGATTTAGTGTGATTTTGTGGTTTTTCTACTTGGCTATTGGATGTTTTAATGGTCATTTGTAGTGTGGTTTCTGTTTTAAGTTTTGTTCATCATTAGTTTTAATTGCTCATCAACTATTGTGGTATTCTAAACTTTATAACAGATTTGGATAGTGCTTCAAGTTAGTCTTTTGTCCAACAATTTTCCTCCTGCTTTCTGCTACTCTTACTCAGTTTGATGCAAGAGAAATACCTTTCAACAAAGAGCCCTTTAGAGAAATTGTCATGGATGGAATATGCTGCTCTTACAGTTAATTATAAGATGACCAAATTGTGTGAAAGACTTCCTGTCTTTCATTGTATTGCTAGCTCTTTACAATTCTGCAGTATTCCTGGCTTCCCCATACTGCTATTGAATCTCCAAGAAAGACATTAAGAGGCATTTTTTTATTACAAACTTTATTTACATATATCAAGAAAAAACACAAACTTTAAAAAACCATTTAAAAACAAACATCAATAATTGCATTTTATGTCAAAGTGGAATAGTCCTGGTGCGCATTTAAATCAAAATCTAGCTCATCTTCCTTGACATTCGAATATTATTGTGTTACATTGCATTTTTTGGTAGACAGATATAAGAGGCATTTTTTACTATTGGGCTTTAGGAGATGAAGCAACCAAAAAACTCCAGAGTGATAAAAGTTATTTAACATTGGTGGGAGATAATTAAAACAGGTCTCCCTTTAAAAAAAACTGATGGAATGACTGGAGTGCTGATCTACTGGAGGTTTTTATAAGTAGAAAATAAATTCTAAGGTACTTGGGTTTTGACATCTCTACTGCACAGTAGAATACAGATTTCAGCACAATCTTTCCATCTTACTGCAATCTTCTTTGAATTGGCTGTTATATGTCCACTGGCATCCTTTAGCATATCATTTTGGAGTTGGAACCCTCTGCTCAGTTCAAACATCTTTTGGAAGACTTATTGTTTTTCCATGTTTTTTTCCATATTCATTGTCTTTACAAATGTTATTGTAATACTGCTTCTACAGCTTTCTAGAATTATTTTGTTAAATTATTTCCTGAGATTCTTGTCTTTCTTGGCTTCTCTTCTTTTCTTGAAGTTGCCATGGTTTTTTCTGCCAATCAATTTGCTTTCTTCTGTTTCTTCCTATTTGCCGGTTTCTTTTCACATTCACCCTTAACAACATCTTCAAGTTCATTTTGGTTTCTGCCTATGAGATTCAAAACTTCAAAGCAATAGCTACATTTTCTTCTTGAAAATCATGGGTATATGTTCCAGATCATATTTCCCGAAACTGGTTGACTTTCTTCTTCTTTACTTTAATTTGGAACTTGCATGTGAGCAGCTCATGATTTGTTCTGCAGTCAGTACCTGCCCATGTGTTTGATGCTATAATAGAGCTCTCCCATCTCCTTTTTTTGGTCACCACAATATAAAAAAGATGTTAAGACTCTGGAAAGAGTGCAGAAAAGAGCAACAAAGATGTTTAGCGGAATGGAGACTGAAACATATAAAGAAGGGTTGCTGGAACTGGGTATGTCTAGTTTGATGAAAAGAAGGACTAGGGGAGACATGGTAGCAGTGTTTCCAATATTTGAAGGGCTGCCACAAAAAAGAGGGGGGGGTCTACCTATTTCTTTCAAAGCACAAGAAGGCAAGACAAAAAACAATGGATGGAAACTAAACAAGGAGAGAAGCAATCTAGAGCTAAGGAGTATTTTCTTAACAGTGAAAACAATTAACCAATCTAATGGCTTGCCTTGAGAAGTTTTGGGTGCTCGATCATGGAGGCTTTTAAGAAAAGACTGGACAGCCATTTCTCTGAAATTGTATAGGGTCTCCTGCTTGAAAAGGGGGTTGGACTAGAACAGTGGTTGCCAACCAGTGAGCCGGGGACCACTGGTGGTCCATGAGAAAATTTTGCTGGTCCGCAGAGAATGTCCCCCCAAAGCAATTAATCCAGGCTGTGCAGGAACACAAGGCTGTGCCACCCACATGGCCCACCCACCTGCTGGCCCCCACCCTTCGGCCAAGCACAAACCTTACCTTGAGTAGAGCCACATGAACTGGAAGGTAAGACCAATGGCGGGGGAGGGAAATCCACCCCAGGGTGGCTTGCTGACGTTGGTGGGAAAGTCAGTCCTATTTTCCAGAGCTGCAGTAGTCATAGGACTGGCCCTTTGGTCATCCCAGAGCAGCTGCTCCTCCACCTGGGTGCACCAGCCTGCCATGGACTGGAGGAGCAGCTGCCAGTCCTGTGACTATTACAGCTCTGGAATATGGGACCGACTTTCCCAGCAACAAGCGCAAGCCACCCCGGGTAAGTCAAAATTCATATTAGTGGTCTGCAGAATTTAAAATTATGAATTTGGTGGTCCCTGAGGTCCAAAAGGTTGGAAACCCCTAGAGTAGAAGACTTCCAATATCCCTTCCAAGCCTGCCATTCTATGTTTTATATGCTTCCCTTTTAGCAATAATGCTTTCCATTTTACTGTATTTCTGTTGTATGTGATGATGTCCATATATCCAGGCATTATTCCATTTCATCTTTCACAAGGTTGAGCATCCCCAAGTTCATGCTTGTTACTCCACACATGTTCCCATTGTTTATTTCTGCATCTTCCCATTCTGTTTCATTGTGCCTTTTGGATTGTTCTTCCTATAAGGCAACATCAAGAACTAGATGTCCTGAATATTTTAATCTAGTCATGTCATAAACACAATTAGCACTCCAAAAGATCCTCAGCTCCTCATAATCAGCATGTTGAGTGCCATATGACCTGAGGGGATTAACATCTGGCTCTATATCACCAACCATTTCGATTCAAAAGGTTCCCATTTTACTCGTGTTTCAAAAGACCCTGAAGTCCTGGTTTTTCACCCAAGCCTTTGGTGAGGGTGAGTAAAGCCCCCTTTTCTTCTTTCTCTTTGTTCTCATCTGGGTTTGTTAATTCTACCATCCTTGGTCTCTCTTTTTGGTCTTGTTCCTTCTTCTTCTTCTTCTTCTTCTTCTTCTTCTTCTTCTTCTTCTTCTTCTTCTTCTTCTTCTTCTTCTTCTTCTTCTAACCATTTGTAAACTGCCCTGAGATACTTGGAACTGAGCAGCATACAGTATATGTTTATTTTTAAAATGTCCTTTTAATTCACTTTTTTTTGGTAAACTACAACAGTGATTGTCCCACACTGTATAAATTATCACCTTTTCTGTTGTCATTAAAGTGATCCTCTGCTTCCAGCCTCCTCACTGCTGCTCAGTAGAGGTACCTGCTTGCTTTACATGGGCAGCTGGGGTGATCTTCATGGTTTGGATACTTCTGCTTGGGACTATATACTTTTCACATTCACTTCTGGCCAGTGGTGGGATTCAAACATTTTTACTACTGGTTCTGTGGGAGTGGCATGACATGGCTTGGCAGGCATGGCTTGGTGGGTGTGGCAGGGGAAGGATACTGCAAAATCTCCATTCCCTCAACCCACTAACCTGCTTTCCAGCTCCCTTCTCCTGTGCAGGGCAACAAAAGAAGACCCAGCCAATCAGCTGGGACTCAGGCGGCAGAGAATAGACGAGGGCAGGCCCAGTCAGAGATGTAATTTGCTGGTTCTCTGAACTGCTCAAAATTTCCACTACCGATTCTCCAGAACTGGTCAGAACCTGCTGAATACCACCTCTTCTCCTGGCATTCTTAGCTCATTTATCCCAGGAACACCACCACCATGGTGAGGTAAAAAGCAGGCTTTTGAAACACACACACACACACATCACACATCCAGAGACAGATTCATGAAGCCAAGTTCCCTGAGGTCAAAGGCTGAAATATATTACAGGCTGCTCTGTATTTCAGGTTGGCCTGAGAACTTGTAGAAGAACCAAGCAGGGAGAGGCAAAAATTCCAACATATTGTGAAATACACCAACTGAATAATATAAGCAGTGAGTGGAAGTCAAATTGTCAAAAGTTTAAAAGTTAAAGACTTCAAACTGGCCTTTGAATATCCCAATGGAACTTCAAATATGATTTCTGAGCTTATGGTCACCCGTCCAGAAATAAGCCAACCATTGGTGTTAGTTTCCTGAGCTTTTTCTACAGTTTGCAATGCTTCTGGTTTATTGCTCCACCATAATGTGGTGCAATGATGTTCATCAGTGTAGATACAATACACCATAATTATGAATTTCAATGTATCAACCACATGTTAAAGGATGAATGACTGTGTAACCTGACCAACCTAACTACCTACGTTTAGCCTCTTTTGTTAGCTTATCTTCAGGTGTACTATAAGAAGATACAGTCATATCAAGGGTATTGAAATAAATAAGCTCAGGGGTATTTTTTTCCAAAATAACACTAGGCTGCAATCCTCTATTTACTTATCTAGAAGCAAAGGCCATTAAATCCATAAAGATTTAATTATAAAGATAGTTATGCATGATTGCAATGTTAAGAACTAGAAAAAAGAATGTACAGGTACAAAGATAACCGGGGAAATGTATCATGCCCCTGTTGGAATCTGATTCTGAGGGGGAGGCCGAGCAGCTGACAGGGAGTGGGAGTGTGGCTCTGTTGGCTGTGGAAGAAACTGGGGAAGGGCACAGTCTGGCTGGGCAGAGCAGGGGGGAGGTAGAGCAAGGCAGAGGGAATTCAGAGGAAGACCCAGGCCCACCGCCTCTTCATCCTAGGGCATGCAGGGAGGAATGGAGAAGGGAGCAACATGAGTTGTATGGCTTACGGGGGAGGAAAGAGCTTTGATTCCTTTCATTAGCTGCAGCTGGGAACACAGTGTTTAAAAAAGGGAGTTTGCGCACAGCAACTTGCTGGAAACAAATTATGTATTATCTTGTTTTGTCGAGGCATATCTGGGTTCCTGGCATCTTCCCAACTGTGTGTGTTTGTTGGCCTTTGAAATCTGCAATTCCTTATCTTGCCCTGTCCAGTTAATTGCTGCAGCATGGTTTGTATGGATTTTTATTTACAGTTTATATATACTTTGTTTTGGACTGAATTTCCTCCACTCAAAGACTGTTGTTGGGAGAGTTTTTTCTCCAGCCAAAGGTAACTGGATATTGGGGTCAAAGTTGGAGGTATTAAAGGGACTTTTCTTACTTATGTGACTGTGTTGCCTTTGTGCCACGCCCCGGGTCATTACAGAAATGATTGAAGCCTGGGAAATGGGTCCCTTGTCAATCAACAGGAGTGCCAATCTACCAGCAGCTTATCAGGTACTTAGGACCTGAGGACTTGGGAGCACGAATTGCCAATTGCCAGCCATCAATGCACCAATCAACCAATAGGAAGGCACCACATAAATACGATGCATAAAGGTTCCCCTCGCATGTACATGCTAGTCATTTCTTGCTCTAGGGGGTGGTGCTCATCTCTATTACAAAGCTGAAGAGCCAGCGCTGTCCGAAGATGTCTCCGTGGTCATGTGGCCACCATGACTAAATGCTGAAGGTGCACAGAATGCTGTTACCTTCCCACCAAAAGTGGTCCCTATTTTTCTACTTGAATTTTTACATGCTTTCAAACTGCTAGGTTGGCAGAAGCTGGGATAAGTAATGGGAACTCACTCTGTTACACAAAGCGAGGGATTCAAACCGCCGAACTGCCAACTTTTCTGATCGACAAGCTCAGTGTCTTAGCCACTGAGCCACCACATCTCCTTATATTATATATTATATTATATATATTATTTTGTATAGAATAGGCTAAAACATATATTCTGGTAGAGAGAAGTTCCCTGAGGATGGACTCCAGCATGAATCTGAAGGCTTGGAAGAGTAAACCTCTGATTCCTGTGACCGACCCAGATTAGATCTTGTGACATTATCCGAGGTCACATATATTTGCTTTCATTCATGAGAAAAAGAATGTCATTCAGGGCAGAAAGAGAAAGAAGAAGGTAACTGTCTATTCTTGCACAGATGTGTTTACCAGAACTTGCTAAATTGACTTAGGAAAGTCTGTGTGGAACTCTAATTGCAATCAGTCAGTGGCCCAATAAAGACCATTAAAAGAAAAGATATACAGGGGAAAACACTGAACTACAGCTGTTTCGATAGTAACATCATCTGGATTCTTTGGGAATGTTGGTGAGTAAATGATAACATTTCCAAAAAAAGGGAGGGGAGTAATTTGGAAGGAATCTCACTTGGGAATTACAAACCTACAATGATGCTTAAATGTTTGTTAATCCTTTTAGATTTTCAACGTTTCTGCATAAATATGGCCTGAACCGTGATGTGTTTTCATAAGTCCTAAAACTAGATAAAGAGATCCACTTAAACAAATGAGCCAAAAACATGAGATGGGCCCACAGTTATTTATTTATCTACTATACCAATTTAAACATGTGTGTGTGTGTGTGTGTGTGTGTTTTCATAGATTTCGTAGATCTTACACGGGACAAGACCCGAGTACACCAAGACCTATATATATATATATATATATATATATATATATATATTCACATTTATATGCCACCCTTCTCCAGAGACTCAGGGCGGCTTACAATCTTTGGAGCACAACCCAATGCGCTCAGCAATAGCCTTCATTCTATTGTATATGCCTGCTTATTACTAGGGCTTTTGCCCCCCCCCCCAGCAGCATTTTTACAAAGTCAGCTTATTTATATTTATATATTGTATTTATTTATGCATTAAAATTAGAAAAATAAGCCAACAGGCAAGGCTGGGAAGTCTTGTAATCAACATCAAACCCCAGCTTTCTCAGGGTCATAAAATGTCTTTTGTCATGCTCCCAATGTACCTCATACTGTCCTAATGAATTATGAGCACAAATTTATAACCATGCATTTGCAAATATTACATTATTCAGTGATAGAGCTTCTAACAAAACTTATCCAAGATTTTACTACTTTTTACTACTGTTATGCAAAGGAAAAAATAGTACAAGGAACCTATCCTGCCTTTTTTTCATTGGTCATGATTCTCAACTATCTTCAGCAAGCTGATAGAATTATACCACACAACCCATGCCCCCCTGGGTCATTGTTTCAGAGATTTCCTCACTAAACAGAGAAGCAGAATGACCACACTTGGGCAAAAAGGCAGTGAGAACCAATCCCTCGAATAATCCCAGCCAGGGCATTTCTATTAGAGTTGAAATAGTGTAGATTTAGTCTGGCAAGATTCTGTCTATATGGTATCAACAAATAAAGAAATGAATTTTGACTGGATTGTTCTATGACCTTCTTGGGTTGGGCCTGGCACCATGTTTGTCTGTTAGAGAATGGGCATATAAAGCAATAAATATATCCACACCTTTCTTCGTGCACATTAAAAGTGGTTGTTTCTTTATGAGCCATAAGTCAATTCCTTGCTGTTGAATGGAGAGGGAGGGGAATTGGATTGCAAGAGTGGCAGGGAAATTGTCACAAAATTTTCAAATTGTCCATATGTAGCCAAAGCAGCAGCCTGAAGTAGCCATAACATCCCCAAATTTCATATTCTGTATATTAGCCCATTTGAGGTATCTTGGTCCCAAAAAGGTTACCACATGATGCACTATTTCATTCAGTTATGGTAATGATGAAGAGAGTTTTAATAGTATATAGAAGAATAGATTTTACTGCCACTTAAGAACCATAGCATGCCATGTGATTGACAGGAAGCATAGCATCGGCAAGAGGAAACAACAATTTCTCTTTACTGTAAAGTTACAACTGAATGTCATTTTTATTTACTCACTTGTCCCATGTTAAAAGCAATTGTCTGATTAAGTGCTTACATTCTTCAGTAAAACTTTGAATCTATTTAATGATCCATTCTATTTTCCATAATTCTTATGTTGTCTTAAATCAAGCTGTACTTGTTGCTTTCTCTGTTTATGCTTCTAGTACAGCTTAGATAAATTGTGCATTTTTCTGTTGTTATTAGTTCTCGGAATATTGCTATTTGCTCTTACTGAAGAGCACTTCCCAGCACACTCATTATAAATTTGTTCATCAAAGTTGCTACACATTTAAAGCATAATTCGGTTAACATGAATCACTTTTAAAATCTTTATTGATTTTAACATATTAAATACGTCTGCTTAGATCCACAAAGCTGGTGCATGCTCTCAAGGTAGTGGATATAAGTTATGCTTTAATAATGCAGAAATTAAATATGATTAATTTTGGTAGGATCAAACATTCATGAATATGATGTTGATAGAATAATATCATGTTTCTGATTTCTAAAATCCAGAATATTTAGGCCATTATTTTAATCACTGGATTATACATAAAGGGTTCACATATATGCAAAGTAAAATATTAATATTAAGAGAACTAAGATTAAGAATAAGACAATGGAAGAAGAAACAAAGTTTTCCAATTCTGTGGGGTGGTACTAGGGGCTCATATTCATACATTGCTAACTGTTGTATGAACTATGGAGCAATTTTTAAAGGGTATGGCCTTCATTTCACCCTCAGTCTACTGTGAAAACATCCTAAGCTCATCCTTAGCTGTCCAGTTTTAAAGTAGAATTTTCCTTCTTCTTCTGATATAATTTTAAGCATATGAATAACCAACAATATCTTCTTCATAATCATGATGATGTGCAGTGGTTGATATCTGCAAAAGCACACAGACTCCTTCAGAGCTGGTTCCTCCAAGCCCATTTGACATGGGTAGAAGGTGAAATTGGACATCTGGTTTTGGTGTGTGTGCCTGGCTCACACATCACAAAGCACTAATCAGGCATTATACAAGGTTGCTTAGATTGAAAAAACTGGTAGGCCAGTCCATAAAATAATTTTAAACTTGGAAAGTTATGGGTTACTGGTTGTCTTGGAAATAAATGTATTACAGTTTTTCTGTTGCATGTTCCAAGTAACATGGAAGAAATTATGCAAACTAAATTAACCATAACTTTGTAGTGCATTTATTACTCTAAGAAGACTTAACATCTATTTGCTTGTTCCATGGGATACTTTCAGGTACTCCCAACTGTTTCCTTGCATTCTGATATTTATTTGGGAACTAGGGTAAAAGGGACATGCTGGCTCAGTGGCTAAGATGCTGAGCTTGTCGATCAGAAAGGTCAGCAGTTCGGCGGTTCGAATCCCTAGCACTGCGTAATTGAGTGAGCTCCCATTACTTGTCCCAGCTTCTGCCAACCTAGCAGTTCAAAAGGATGTAAAAATGCAAGTAGAGAAATAGGGACCACTTTGATGGGAAGTAACAGCATTCCGTACACCTTCAGCATTTAGTCATGGTGGCCACATGACCACAGAGACGTCTTCGGACAGTACTGGCTCTTCAGCTTTGTAATGGAGATGAGCACTTCCCCCTAGAGCCAGAAACGACTAGCATGTACAGTATGTGAGGGAAACCTTTACCTTTACCTAGGGTAAAATTAATAAGAATTCTGATAGTTTGTCATGGTAACCCAACTGAAAGAAAAGACCAGTAGCCTGATTGACAGGTCTGTGGATTGAAGAATGGCCCAGATTGAAGGAGGAAGAATTTCTCTTGAGGTGCAATATGAGCTCCCTTGCAACAATCTATAAGTCCTTCTGGCCTATGAATCCATCAATTTGGCTACTTCTGGACAAGGTAGAAAACCTTGCCAGAAGCCAGATGGATTCACATTCAGAAAAAGACTCAGTGGTTGTTATCAGCATGTTCATTGCTCCTTTGAGATTCTGTCACTCAGCAAATTTGAGAAGTGACCAAAGCTCTATCCTGAACATTCAATTACCTTTGCACAAGCACACTCCTCAGTGAAAATGATTGATGGAGATTTTTCATCAGCAGCTGGTGATTTAAATATTTAGGATATTGGGCTTCTCTGTTGGAGGCAAAAAGAGTGGCAGAGATGCTTTGGGGTCCTCTTTCTGAAATGTGGATCAATGTCTTATTTTCCCAATGATCACTTTTGATTAAGTTGCTTCCTTTATGTCACAAAGAAAAACATTCTCTTATTGCAGAGACAGAAATAGACAAAGGGTGGGGATTAGTCACTCATTGATGCAGTCAGTTACTACTTCAAAAGGAAAATTGATTCTTTGTTTTACACACAGACTGTAGGATTAAAAGATTGTAGGTTGAAGTCTTTAATCTCTGTTGACCAGGACAGTATGATAGGAGGATTTCTCGTAAATTAGAAAAATCCCATGTCAACCTCTGATGAAATGGGAGCATTGAGAAAGATGTTGATGATGCCTTATCTATTCACATGGGTTCCACTGCAGTGTTACAAACAGATCTAACTTTCTGAAATATTATCTGTTCAAGTCAAACAGTGTTCTTAATCTAGAAGGGTTGTATTATCATCCCAGAAGTCAAATTGTACCTTGGTTGCAAAAATTTCCACAGCTATAACTATTTTCATGTTTGAATGTTATGGGCTAGAATCCATGTCCACTAAATCTGCAGGAAAATGAAGGAGGAAGATAATTAGTATCAAAGCTAATTTGCATTTTGCAAAAATGCAAAAAATCTTTGGCCCTGAGATTCTGGGAATATCAGGGACCCAGATTATGCTTTCTTATATAATTCAGAAAAAAACCTAGATTGACCCTGAATCATGTTTGAAAGATATGGGTTTATTTCTGAAGTTATCATGAAGTGTGGGAAACTGGAAGCACCAACCTTAACTGAACCCCAAGCTGAACAAGGCCAAATCTGATTGATATTTTGTTAAAGAGACCATTAATAATAATCTAGATTATTAGATTATTCCCAAGGCTAGATTAAGAAATCTAAAACAGGATTCTGGAAGGAGTCAACAGCAATTACGTCTGTGCTGCTGCCAAAATAAAACTATATGGATATGTCCTAATAATCAGTACAAGTCAAGCTTGACTCAATGTACTCTTGATTATTTTTTAATCTGCTAATGATTAAGGGTTGGATTTAATAGCGTTGAGTTTTTGTTTTTGTTCTTGTTTTTGAGGCTGTCATGACAGTCTCAGGAGTTACGTCAATGTACCCATTGGGTCATCATTTCAAAGACATTTCCTTATTTAAACAGAGAAATAGAAATAGGGATGGGCAAAAAAGAAGTGGGACTGGGAGCACATTGAGTTTCCATGTGGAAAGCTGGCAGGAAGCATCATAAACTTCCTTCCCTCTCTCCTCCCTCTTCTCCTCTCCCCTTCTCAGTAGACAGGTAAGTGGCTGCTGCTGGGTGAAGAAGGGAGTGAGGGATTATGAGAGTGGCTGGGAAACTTTCCTGGAACGTTCGAAAGGAGATTATATGACCGCGCAGCAACCTGTCCATGGCAGCAGTCTGCAATGTTACAATTGTCTCAAATGTCATTCTCTCAGCAGTCATAGGTCCTAGATTTTGGACACATTCTCTAAGTTTCTCTGTTTGAAGTACTTTGGTTGGAAAAAAATTGGCCTACATTGCACTGTTTTCCGCAGTTAAAAGTTACAGAAATGAGAGAGACATAATTGTTACTGAACGTTTTAACAGAAATTTTGACACTACCTACAACAGAGGAATGGTCGGGGAAGATAATGGAATTTGCACATGGCTAAATTAACTTCCTTTATTAAAGAAAAAAAAACCAATATCTACCTTTATGGTTGAATGGAAAACCTTTATGTACATTTTTTCATAAAACAATAACATGACGCGTGGTTTTGAACAACAAAACTGGACAATACAAAAGAGAGAGCATTCTTTTGTTATTGTAGAAAAATTTTGTAATTGTACTGATATTTTCTGCAAAGAAAATGGGAAGTTTCTTCTTCCTATTTCTTTTTATTCTTTCTGCCCTTTTGCTTTTTTCTTTTCTATTTTTCTCTCTTTTTTGTTGTTTACTTTTTATTAGTTTATGTTAGTTTTTATACTTTTGTAAAACTTTCAATAAAAATTACATAAAAAGGAAAGTTTTAATAGCAATAATAGGGATTAAAACAGACTAAAATAGAAAGAGCAAATGAAAGGAAAGAGAAATAAAAGAAAACTGAAAGTTCAATAAGAAAAAAGAACGTAGAAAAAAGAGGAAGATATAAAAAGATATAAAAGTATAAAGAAGAGGTTACCGATATTCTTCACAACAGTTATGAGTACAATTCTGTTTTAACCTCTCTCTCAAATCATGACTTTCTTCATTTTATAATCTATCCTGTCTAATAATCAAACCATAAATTACAATAGTAATGCAAAAAGTCCATTAAGCCTTTCCAGTTGCCAATAAATTATCCTTTCTCTAATCAAATAAATTATCCATTTTAGCAAGTTCTGTCAACTTTAGCAACCATTCCTCCATGATGGGTAATGTTGAATTTTTCCATCTTTGTGCACAGAGTATCCTTACTGCAGTAATCAATATATTGAAATATCTTTTTCCCAATTGAAATATATTTTCCCAATTGTGCATTATATTGAAATATATTTTTCCCAATTGTGTAACTTCTTCATCCCAATTTGAAAATTTAGACAGTCACATAGCAATCCTTTTTCCTGGTATTTTCTCCATGGGCTTCTTGAATTGCCCTAATTCTTAAAGACAAGTCTTTTTCTCTCAGCTCCACTAATGCCAAGTTGTCCACATTTCTTCATCTGTTTATTTTTAACTTCTGCCTGGCTTAGTCATTAATTTGCTTTACATCTTCAGCCAATTGTTCTACAGTTTCTTCAGTCTTCTTAGCTTCTTCTTTCATATCCTTTTTTATGCTCCCAAATCCTTCTTCCATTTCCCTTTTTAAAAGCATCCAAACTATTGGCAAATACTGCAGTCATCTTCTTGCCAAAGTTTTCAAACATTTTCTGCAATAAATCTTGTATAATACCCTCATCTGTAAGTGCTTCTAATAAACCTTTTTCTTCCTTCTCTTATTTTTGTTACTTTTCTTGTGGTTGCCATTCCGACTAGTAGAATGACAATAAAAGCCTGGCTTTTCTCTCTTTTTTTTTTGCTATGTTCGTTTTTTTTCTGTCCTTAACTCTTTCCTTAATAATAATGAAGTTGTCAGAGTATATTCATGAACTGGAATAGAGATGGTAACATGGTCAACCAATGAATAGGCATAGCAACTAAGTCAGCCAATGAGGACTTTTTTGGAAACTGAAACTAGAAGTACTAGGCTGGAAACTAGGCTGGAAACTAAAACTAAAAGTAGCTTAGCTTAGCTCTGCAGCTCTGAAGCTATGCTGAGCTCAGAGTCTGTCTATCAGAGTCTGTCTATTGAAAATGAAACTGCTGTGTATAATGCTTGCCTGCTGAACTAAAGTGAAACTGATGTCTGTTTCTGATCTCCTGAGTTGCTGCTGAAGCTCTGAACTTGCAACATGTTTCTGTTTGAGTTTGCGCCATGTAGGAGAAATCTATAACTGGTTTGTAAAATTTATTATGTTTATAAAGACATTAAATGAAGCATCAGCCATCTGTGTTTATTTTTCTGGTGCTAAATTAACGCAGCAAAACTCTGAATGGAAGTCAGCACTCCAATGGTTACTCATCTGCCTGATGAGAAGCAGAGAGGGAAAAAAAGGATTCAAATATATTATGTTGAATGTACCGAACCCAATAACTGAGTGCAGATGAATATTTGTTCTTTGTATTGTACCTTTAAACCTGAGAAGAAAAGTCTAACTTGAGCAACAATTAGAATAACAGAATAACATAATTGGAGGGGACCTTGGAAATCTTCTAGACTTCTGCTCCTCAAGCAGGAGATCTTATATTATTCCAGACAAGTGGCTGTCCAATCTCTTCTTAAAAGCTTCCAGTGATGGAGCACCCACAACTTCTGAAGGCAAGCCATTCCATTAGTTTATCACTATTAGCAATTTTTTTTCTTAGTTGTAGGTTGCATCCATTGGTTTCTTTTTGGGGAAGGTTTTTGGTGCTTTGGAAAATAGGTTGACCCCCTCTTCTTTATGGCAACCCCTTAGTTATTGGGACACTGCTACCATTTCACCCCTAGTCTTTCTTTTCACTAGACTAGAACACCCAATTCTTGTAACCATTTCTTCATATGTATTAGCCTCCAGGCCTCTGATCATTCTTGTTGCTGTTCTCTGCACTCTTTCCAGAGTCTCTACATCTTTTGATAGTGTGGTGACCAAAATTGGATGCAGCATCCTATGTGTAGTCTTACTAAGGCTTTATATAGTGGCATTAGTACCTCATGTGATTTTGGTTCAATCCTTGCGTTAATGCAATTTAGGATTAAATTTAGCATTAGAATTGAGAAGCACAACTTGCCTCCAGAAGTTGTGGGTGCTCCAACACTGCAGGTTTTTAAGAGATTGAAAAACTGTTTGTCTGAAAGGTTTCCTGCTTGAATAGAGGCTGGGCTAGATTTCCAAAGTCTCTACCAGTGGTGGGATTCAATTTTTTTACTACTGGTTCTGTGGGTGTGGCTTGGTGGGTTTGACAAGGGAAGGATACTGTAAAGTCTCCATTCCCACCCACTCCAAGGGAAGGATACTATAAAATCTGCATTCCCTCCCCACTCCAGGGGAAAGATATTGCAAAATCTCATTCCCTCCCTACCCCACTAACCTGCTTTCCAGCTCCATTCTCCTGTCCAGGGCAACAAAAGAAGACCCAGCCAATCAGCTGGAACTCAGGAGGCAGAGAATAGATGGGGGTGGGGCCAGTCAGAGGTGGTATTTGCTGGTTCTCCGAACTATTCAAAATTTCCGCTACCGGTTCTCCAGAACTGGTCAGAACCTGCTGGATACCACCTCTGGTCCCTACTAACCCTGTTATTCTGTTGTTCTATTCTAATTATATCTTGAATTGGATTTGGACCTCCAACAATATTAATATGCCATGGCTTAGTGAAGTATCCCAGTCTGTAAGACAGGCCCTGGATATGTGAGTCATGAACCAAGAGAGACCCTTATAATGCACTTGACATTCAGCTGAACATCCTATTTATATTGTTCACTGGGGTGGATAGGAAGAAAATGCACCAAAAATCTGGCAGGATGCAAACATGAAATGTTTCTTTTATGTGCAAATGCTAGGCAGAAGATATACAAAGACTATTAATAGGTCTGGACTGTTAGCATAGTAATGATTCCAAATTGCACAAATCTGTGTGCAAGATGTTAAAAAGAATTAAAATAATAGTAATAAAAACCACGTTTTTTTAAAAGAGTTAAATGGTTTTAAAAGAAATGTCAAGAGACCAGTCCAAATTTAAACAACATTGTTGGGTTCAAATAGGCTGGTGTTGCCCAAGGCATCTTCAAGATAGTAGTGTTAGCTTTCTAAAACTTCCTGCTAATTTTTCACTTCCTGTGGTAAATTATTATTTGCAATTGGCATGGATGTCTTGTTTTTAACCAGCTCAGCATTCAAAGTCTGAGTGAAACCCTCACAGCAAACAAAGGTTTATTGATTGTAAAGCCCAAGGACTGTTTTCTGGCCACAAGAGTAAAAGAAGAAAAAGAAAGAAAAAGGAAAAAAAACTTGGAGAGAAGCCATTTTTATTTTAAAAGCCTTTTTCCTCTGAATCACCCTGTTGCCTCAGCAACCACTCATTCCTGTTCACTGGCAGAAGAGAGCTTTCTTTGGTTGAATCGCTTCTCAAGGCTGAAAGAGGGATGAAGGGCAAGCTATGAAAATTCCCCATTTCGTTCTTTGGAAATGTGAATTAGCTTGAAATGGAGCTGCTCCGAGAGCCATCCGCAATGCCCTTCCCCACTCATTCAAATTCTTCAATGCCACGATGCTTCATTTCCGTTAATTAAATAATTATACCAAACTGTCTAAAAATAACATTCAGCTGAATTCATGCATTCTGAACCACTCTTTGGTTTAAATGAAGTTCATATTGTTCTGCGGTGGGTCGATGAAAGACTCGAGTTATTTTTCCAACTTGGCAGAAGGTTTTTTTTTTAAGCCTCCTTATTATACAGTAGGAATTGTGGCATTTTAAATAAATAACACACACACACACACACACACAATTTGGAATAAAGCTTTCAGACTCCTCAGCTGTCCTTTTTATCTGCTGAAGATGAACTAAAGATGGAGTATCATTAAAACAGACAAGTTTTAAGATGGAAGGCATTTTAAAAAATGCTACTGTTCGTCTAAGAGGGGATCCAAAAATATTAATAGAAAAAAGAGAAAGTAATAGTGATTTGGTAGCTCTTGAATTAGATAATCTGATCAGAGTAAACTGTCCTTGCAGTTTTTCCCAAGGAAAATTCTTTAGGAGACAGGTGAATTCTCTCATGGACAGTCTTCTCGCGACTGGGATCTCATTTCTTAAAGGTTGTTTCCCTCTTATTTTTTTAGGTTCTATCACAACAGACAAATGAAACAATGAAGTCACGAGAGAAGCAGGAAAAAGAATGTTCAGTTCTCTTTAAAACTAATTTATGTGCCTGGAGAAATGTAACACCCCCAGAGATTTATTTTGTGTTAAGTTTGCTATTGAGTGGCAAAAACTTGTGTCACATTAAAGAGTAATTTGCTTCTGAATCTCAGCATTGTGAGCTTGCTGGAAGGATGGCCTGAAGGATGCAGTAAATTGATTTGAAGAACTAAATCAAGTCCAAGGATGGCCTACTCATTTTCTTAACAAAGGAATGAACAAAAATCTGGGGAGAAAATATGAATTAGATATGCCAGGAAAACTCACCCCTCTAGTTTGGATGGCTCACCACAATAGCCCCAAAGATGGAAGCAATCCTTGGAATTATCATTCAGACTTATCCCAAAGGTGTTTTTTCAAGATGCAACTGGACTTTCTTTGTTTTTATTTTCCTTGGAAGCTTCTTGAAGAACTTCTTCAGACTAAGAAGGTAATTTGGTAAATTTGCAAATGGTTCTAAGATGGCAGAAATAGCTAACACCCAAGAAGATAGGCTCAAGATCCAGATGGATCTTGTCACAGAACACTAGAAATGAAATTCAGTGTAGAGATAAGTAAAGTCCTACAGTTAGGCAAGAAAAACCAAAAGTACACATATAGCCTGAGTGAAACCAGGCTCAATAGCAGTAACTGTGAGAGGGATCTTGGAGTCTTAGTAGACAACCAGCTAAATATGAGCCAGCAGTGTGCAGCAGCAGCCAAAAAAACCCTAATGCAATCCTAAATTGTATTAACAGAGGGATACAATCAAGATCAAGGGAGGTACTAACACCACTCTATAAACCTTAGTAAGACCACACCTAGAGTACTGCATCCAGTTTTGTTCACCACATTATAAAAAAGATGTTGAGATTCTAGAAAAAGTACAGAGAAGAGCAACCAGGATGACTAGGGGACTGGAGACTAAAACATATGAAAATGGTTACAGGAACTGGGCTTGGCTAGTCTAGTAAAGAGAAGGACCAGGGGAGACAGGATAGCAGTCTTCCAATATTTGAGGGGCTGCTACAGAGAGGAAGGGGTCAATCTATTTTCTAAAGTGCCTGTAGGCCAGACAATGAAAGGAATAATGGATGGAAACTGAACAAGGAGAGATTTAACCTGGAAATAAGGAGAAACTTTCTGACAGTGAGAACAATCAACCAATGGAACAGAAGTTGCCCTCGGAAGTTGTGGGAGCGCCATCATTTGAGACTTTCAAGAAGAGATTGGACTGCCACTTGTCAGAAATGGTGTAGGGTCTCCCACTTGGGTGGGGGTTGGACTAGATGACCTACAAAGTCCCTTCCAATTCTGATTATCTTATCTGTTATCTGGATGAGAAGTGAAACATCTTCAAGGAAAAACAAAGAAAGTCAAGTTGCCCCTTGAAAAAGCATCTCTGGGACAACCATGACCTGGATGACTGAGAATCTCCAAAGACATTCATACTTCTGCAGTGCTTTGCAGTGTGCAGAAAGCCCCAAAGAAAAGAGATAATTTAGACTAACCTTCCTTCTCTTTCCTACATTCCGGCAAGAGTTCCAGTTGCTAGCCAATAAGGCAAGGAAAAATGAAGGAAAAGTGACTGAAAGAAACAGTCAGAAATGAGACTTCTCAGTATCATACTTGAATCTGGAATACTTGGGCCAACTGCCAAGCATCCCCAACAAGTAGCAATCTAGCTTTTGCTTGAAGAACTCAAAGAAGAAGAAAATTGGTTTGACTACTGAATTGTTCTTATTCTTAGGAAGTCTTAACATTCAATCATAATCTTCTTTCCTGTAATTTAAGATTATCATGTCCTGTCCTGACTTCTGAAAATAGTTCTTGACTATTTTCTCTTGAGAACCATTCCAACTTAACAACCACAAATGATAACACTTCAGATCATGAAAACTTGAAAATATATTTGCATGCAGACAAAAAAGGCCAGGTAACCTCCAAAAAGACTTCCAAACAGAACCATGAAGTAAAATCAGTATGTATAACAAAAGAGTAACAGAAGTATACAAGTATATAACTCTTTATATACATATACTAACTACAAAACTCTGAGTAACAGAAGTATACAAGTATACAACCTCTATTTGTAAATGGCTTCTATAACTTTCATATTGTGCTCATGAGTATAATTAATAAGTGTTTCTTACCCTCTTTATCAATTGAGGGAAACACTTGGGGTGAACGTCCTTTAAGACAGAGGTAAATGCATTTTCCTAAAACTGCTCTGAATAATAACATAAAATAAGAACCATTTCCTACAAGCTGACAAACTGCTCTTTATTAAAATAGAAGTGACTAAAGCACTGTATTCTTGCAACACTCTTTCTAGGTTAAACCATTTGCTCCCAACATGTACAGTGGAAATGTTTAGAAAGAAGCAAATCAAGGGCTTCATTTAATTCATATCATATGAAACAACTGTATAGTAATGGATAATGTATAAATTAGGCTTGATTTTTGGGCAGAAAATTTAATTATCTGATCGTTAAGCTGAAAATTAGTGTGGTATAATCATCAAGAATTCTGGATTAAAACTCGAAGTTTTTCACTCAAAGGTCTTAGTTTACTGGCTGAGCTTTGGTTAATCATTATCTTCTAGGCCAGGACATCAAACTCAATTTCATTTAGGCCTGCATCAGGGCTGTGGTTGACCTTGGAGAGTGGGGTGGACATGGCTGACTCAGTGGGTGTGGTCAACTGGGTGGGCATGGCCAGCTTGACACCACTTCCCAAACTGTGTGTGTTAGATTTGCATGAAGAGTCAGACGCGAAGTGCTTCAGTGAAGAGTTTATTAGTGACTACAGCTCATAACAGACCCGATTTGGCTGGTCTGTGGCTGCTACTTATAGCCAGCAGCCACAGTTGCCAGCCAATCAGAGTGCAGGTTTTCCGCACTTTTAAACCAATCATTTCTGACATTTTACAAGAACAGTTCAAACTTAACCAATGACATTCAAACCTGCATACATAACACCCTTCCCCACTAGGTTCAGTCCATACTCAAACCCCAACCTATCTAATGTATTCTTTTAAATAGGTGGGGCTCTTACATGTACATTGAGACCTTCGTGGTTCAGAAGTTTTAACGTTCTCACCCAGTGAGAGGGAAAATGTGTCTGTTGACATTTCCCTAGTTGGGCTTCCTGTGAAAGAAGACCCTGATTGATTGTTAGAATCTGGTCTCTCCTCCCAACCCATCTCCAGCCCAATGTCAGCACCCAAGTCAGGTAGTGATGTGCAATCTTCCACTTCTAAGGATGGATTTTGGCATTGTGACAGGTTTTGGGATGGTTCCTGTCATAATGGCTCATTACACATGGGGTTGATTCTTGTTTGCTGATTATCCTCATGTTCTTCCCCTCCCCCTAGAAAAGCATTAGGTATGGGAACTAGAGAGGAACAATTGCGATGTTCCTGAGGTAACCTGGATCTAAGCTGATCAATGTGCCTGCTCCAGAGGACTCCATCCTCTGTTTGTACCCTGTAAGAACGAGGGCCTGTGATTTGAGTTATTTCAGCAGGAATCCATGAAGGCTCACCCATAAGGTTCTTAGCATAAACAGAATCACCCACACTGAATGTGCGAACTTTGCTAGTGGAATCTAGTGGTGCGTTGGGTGCGTAAGTGGGATGAAGGCGGTCAAGGGGAGACCTAAGTTTCCTACCCATCAACAACTCTGCTGGGGATAAGTTAGTTGATGGGTTAGGAGTGATGTGCTGAACACTAAGTTTTTCAACTTTCTCAGTGATGTCCCCAGGACCCAATTGCTGAAGCTTTCCTTGGTAAAGCATTTTCAGCCCGCTGTTAGCTGAAGGGTGCCCAGGGGCAGTAAGGGCATGTCTGATACCCAGTTGTGCTAGATAGGATTCAAAAGGGTTGGATGTAAATTGAGGGCCATTGTCAGAGACAAGAACATCAGGTAACCCGTGGGTTACAAAAGCTTTTAAGCTGCTTGATGACAGCATCAGTTGTGGTGGATGCCATAGGGATTACCACTAGCCATTTGGAATATGCATCTACTATAATAAGGAAGATGTGCCCTCTCGTAGGGCCAGTGAAATCAATGTGAATCCTAGACCAGGGGCCCCTAGGACATTCCCATTCCTGTTTGGGGGCGAGAGCTGGGGCAGGCCTGACTACCTGACAGTTGAGACAAGATGCAACCCAGTTTTCAACCATTTTGTCAATACATGGCCACCATACATAACTCCTGGCCAATCCCTTCATCCCTACAATACCAGGATGACCCTCATGTAGCATTTCCAAAACCTCCCTTTGCAGTTTTGCAGGAATAACCACCCTGTTACCCCACAAAATACATCCTCTTAATACAGATAATTCAGTTTGCCTGGATTTAAAAGGTTGGGTAAGGTGAGGTAGATCTTGAAGAGGCCAACCTTTCTTAATCCAGCCTATAATAGGAGCCAATAAAGTGTCTTTGGCAGTCTCTCTGGCAATTTCAGCAGCGTGTACTTTACAAGACCTTCCAGGAAGTTTTAAGCGCTCCCCTTCTAGAAGTGATGAATGAAGTGCTGCTAAAAAAGAGAATACCTGAGACATGGTTCAAAGCTTATATTACCCTTATACCTAAAGAAGAAATGGACCTACAACAAGTTAAAAATTATAGAGCTATCTCATTGTTGAATTCAGATTATAAAATCTTTGCTTCAATTTTAGCAGAAAGAATGAAAAGATATTTAAATGAATTTATCCACACGGATCAAAATGGATTTTTGCCAAAACGACAAATCAAGCAAAATGTGAGAATAATTTTAGATACTTTGGAGTATTATGAAGCACACCCTGAAAAACAGATGGCACTGATGTTTTTAGATGCTCAAAAAGCATTTGACAATGTGAACTGGTGGTTTATGATATTGCAAATGATGCAAATGGGCTTTGGAAAAAACTTTATACAGGCTATTGAGACAATATATAATAATCAAACAGCGAAGATATTGGTAAATGGAGAGTTGACAGAATCTATAGGGATAAGAAAAGGAACTAGACAAGGTTGCCCTCTGTCACCACTGCTGTTTGTTTTAACACTAGAAGTACTGAATAGAGCTATCAGAGAAGATGAAGAAATAAAAGGAATGAAAATTAAAAAAGATGAATATAAACTACAGGCGATTTGGTATTCATACTAGAGGATCCATTTAAATCAGCACCTAAGTTGATAGAACAAATAGAAGAATATGGAATGGTGGCAGGTTTAAAAATTAATAAAGACAAAACAAAGATCCTAACAAAGAATATGTTAGCAAAACGCAAGAAAGATTTAGAAGATCTATTAGAGATCCAGATTGCAAATAAAGTTAAATACTTGGGAATATATATAACGCCAAGATGCAGTACTTTGAAAGAAGACAACTACATAAAACTTAAACAGCAGATAGTGACAGATCTTGAAAGATGGGAAAATATACAATTATCCCTTATTGGTAGAATATTGACAGTTAAGATGAATGTATT
Source organism: Naja naja (assembly GCA_009733165.1). Lineage (NCBI taxonomy): Eukaryota > Metazoa > Chordata > Lepidosauria > Squamata > Elapidae > Naja > Naja naja. Next base: position 38,384,214 of record CM019153.1, read on the forward strand.
ACCTAGAATTCTATATTTATTTCAGACAATCCCAATTAGACTTGGGAAAGAGTACTTTGAAGACTTAAATAAAATCACATCAAAATTTATATGGCAGGGCAAAAAGCCAAGAATTAAATTTAAGCTATTACAAGATGCAAGGTCAAGAGGGGGATTCGCACTACCAAACTGGGAATTGTATTATCAAGCTGCAAGTTTGATGTGGGTGAAAGAATGGATAACATTGAGAAAACCTTGTCTTTTAGGCCTAGAACAAATCGATCGTGCATGGACTCTTCTAAGTTGATAAATCCACATGCACCCCCAATGTCCCTTAAACTTGCCACGAAGTCATTAACGTTTTCGCTTTCCCCTTGATCCCAACGGTAGAATTCGTGTCTCTTAATGAGGCACGATACTTGTTTTTTTTTTTAATTACATTTATATGCCGCCCTTCTCCGAAGACTCAGGGCGGCTTACAATTTTTGGGATACAACCCAGTGTGCTCAGCAATAGCCTTCATTCCATTGTACATGCCTGCTTATTACTAAGCGGCATTTTTACAAGGTCAGCTAATTGCCCCCAACAATCTTGGGTCCTCAATTTACCTACCCCGAGAGGATGGAAGGCTGAGTCAACCTTGAGCCTGGTGGGATTCGAGCCTACAGCAGTTGTAGGCAGCTGGAACTTAAGTGCAGGCAATTAACAGCCTGAGCCACCAAGGCCCTTAATAACTTTTCTAAATCGGGCCAGTCCATTACCTTCACGTCTGCAGCTCCCACCAATGCCTTCACCGTCTTGAAAACGGCCGGACCACAGTGGGTGAAAAAGACCGCCTTCTTCTGCTTCTCGGAAATGTTGGCGAGATCTTTTCCCTCCAAATACATTTGGAAACGATCCGCATACGAGTCCCAGTCTTCTGCCGTCGGATCGAATGGGGCTGGGGGGGGTGTTCAGCGCAGCCATCTCTCTTGGCTTGTTTTCCGCGTCGTCTTCTCTTCAGGAAGGATCCCACCTTCGTTGCCAGTGTTAGATTTGCATGAAGAGTCAGACGTGAAGTGCTTCAGTGAAGAGTTTATTAGTGACTACAGCTCATAACAGACCCGATTTGGCTGGTCTGTGGCTGCTACTTATAGCCAGCAGCCGCAGTTGCCAGCCAATCAGAGTGCAGGGTTTTCCTGCACTTTTTAAACCAATCATTTCTGACATTTTACAAGAACAGTTCAAACTTAAGCAATGACATTCCAACCTGCATACATAACAGTTGGCATGTTACCTCTTCGCACTGGGTAGACCAGGCCGAAGCCACGCTGGCCCAATGTTTCCTGCTCACATTGGGTAGACCAGGACAAAGCAATGCAAATCAGTCCCTTACATTTTCCAGGATGGTCTCGCAGGCTGGATTTAACCACAATGCGGGCCAGAACCACGATGTTTGACAACCCTGTTCTAGGCTAATACATCTCAATCAATAAATCAATAACATATGATGTGGAAATGCACACATTACTTTACTAATTGGGAATATAATGCTAATAATCAAGGGTACTTTTACATTATTATTTTTTTGTATATCTGTGAGCAACAGGATCAGTTGCAGAGGTGGTATTCAGCAGGTTCTGACCAGTTCTGGAGAACTAGTAGCGGAAATAAGGTTGACTCAGCCTTCCATCCTCTCGGGGTAGGTAAAGTGAGGACCCAAGATTGGTGGGGGCAATATGCTGACTTTGTAAAAATGCCGCTTAGTAATAAGCAGGCATATACAATGGAATGAAGGCTATTGCTGAACGCACTGGGTTGTATCCCAAAAAATTGTAAGCCGCCCTGAGTCTTCGGAGAAGGGCAGCATATAAATGTATTTTTTAAAAAATTGAGTAGTTGGGAGAACCAGCAAATAGAACTTCTGACTGGCCCTGCCCCCATATATTCTCTGCCTCCCGAGTCCCAGCTGATTGGCTGGGTCTTCTTTTGTTGCCCTGTACAGGAGAACAGAGCTGAAAAGCAGGTTAGTGGGGTGGGGAGAGAATGGGGATTTTGCAGTAACCTTCCCCCAGGAGTGGGGAGGGAATGGGGATTTTGTAGTATCCTTCCCCTGCCACGACCACCAAGCCTTGCCCGAGAACCGGTAGTAAAAAATTTGAATCCCACCACTAGTCAGTTGCTGAGCACGCAAAATGCAGTCACATGACCATAGAGGGGCAGCTGTGGAAGTTCAGAACCAGGTTGTAAGTACATTTGAGGGAGTCAGTCTTAACTTCAAATGTTGCTAGAGAACTACTTTACAACCTGTGTTCCACCAGCCATCATTACCAAGATATCAGGGATGCAGTAAACTTCTTATTTTATATACCTATCTAGGATGCCAAAAACTGGTTTTTATACTGATAGATCATAAATTTTGACTTACAGTCTTAGGATCTAGAAGCTAGTTCATTCGAAAAGCTTTAATCACATACACATCAAGTTTAAGTTTTTGCTTTAAACTTCTAAAGTTTCAAATGCAAATGCCAATGGAAAACAGTTGCTTCTCTTTCAAGCATTTTCTTGCCAACTTTTATAATATTTTCTTTTCTCTCTGAGAAAGAATTTGCCCCATTAAATGTCATTCTTAACAGAACTATTAAGCTGATATGCTATTATATACCGAAGTAGAAACACAGATGTAGGATGTCTGGTTACCGAGGTTAAACAGTTTGGTAGGGTCTGGAGGAGAAGCTACAGATTCTTTAGGAACTTAAGCTGAAAGTATCATCAAAATACTTTCAAGCTCTATTTAAATCAAATCATTCAACATAAAATCATAGCAAAATACAACGTTGATACCCAGCACCAAAGCCAAACTTGGGTAAGAACCTTCATTAAGGATTACTTGTGGCAATAAGAATGGAAATTATAACTATTTTCCACCCTTATTGCATCAGCAGATAGCCAGCCAGCAGCTTTTTACAGTAAATCTGACCCATTCTATTCTACTGGGAATAGAAGATCAGAAGAACATATGCAAGGGCACCACAATATTTCTCACATCTGTTGAATATAGTTGCTCAGTCCTGCCCTTTACAACTTTACAGAGAAAAAATTCAGTTAATGAGGAAATGGACAAAGTATTGTCTAAATGTAGTTACCAGTATAGTAGATCTATGTAACTCCTTGTTGGTAAAGGCCTTCTGGGTATGATATGAACCAGGCAGTGTTAAATGAATCCTTAAATAAAGTTGTGATCCTCATAATAATAGTTTGCACTCTTTTCAAGAAACATTGATGGATACAATGGGGCTGGACAATCTTCAACCTATGCCCAACCTTTCCCTTCTAGAAGCCAAGCAAAGAATAGAATAGAATAGAATAGAATAGAATAGAATAGAATAGAATAGAATAGAATTCTTTATTGGCCAATTGTGATTGGACACACAAGGAATGTGTCTTTGGTGCATATGCTCTCAGTATACATAAAGGGAAAAAAAGAATCATAAAATACAACACTTAGTGATAGTCATAGATTACTAATAAACAATCAAATCTGAGTCTTCGGAGACGGGGCGGCATACAAGTCCCATTAATAAATAAATAAATAAATAAATCATACTAGGAAACAAATAAAACAATATAAATTATACAGATTCAAGCAACATGGTTATAGTCATAAGTGAGAAGACATAGGGACTAGGAATTATATTATAATCTAGTAGTAGAGGAATAATAGTAATACAGTCTTAGTAAATAAGTTGACAATGTTGGGAATTAGTTGTTTAGCAGAATGATGGCATTCGGTGAAAAACTCTCCTTGTGTCTAGTTGTTCTGGTTCTAGTGTCATTTTGAGGGTAGAAGTTGAAACAATTTATGTCCAGGATGTGAGGGGTCCTTCTGAATCATCTTAAACAGTTGGAAGTTAGTGTTGTAATGATTCTCTTCCTTCCTCTGGGGATAATTCTAGTTGGTGCTGATTAGGTGCAGGAAGCAGATGAAGTCCAGCCTAAAACTCTATTTGTCAGTCCTTTGGGCTCTCCTCTCTCCCTTCACACCACTACACATGAACTTGCGAGATGAAGTTATCTTTCACATAGGATTAGGTTTAATTAATATGAAAGTAATGCCCATCCTGTGGAATAACCTACCTGCTGAGGTTAGGATTGTTCCAACTCTGCTGGTCTTTTGTAAGTTGTTGAAAATTTTTATATCTCTCAAGTACTCATTCAGGAAATTTAGGAAAGCCCATCTTTGGGGCTTACTATTTTGAATGGCAATGGCTTTAGGCATGAGACATTTTCACTTTGATTGTTTCTGGAGTCTTTTTGTTAGGAGGAAGAGGAAGAAGAAGAAGAGGAGGAGGAGGAAGAGGAAGAAAAGGAAAGGGAAGAAGAAGAAGAAGAAGAAGAAGAAGAAGAAGAAGAAGAAGAAGAAGAAGAAGAAGAAGAAGAAGAAAAAGAAGAAGAAGAAGAAGAAGAAGAAGAATTTTTTTTTTGCTTTGAATAATATGAATGGAGAGGAAGTAAAATGGTAAACACAAAATATTGACTTTTTGTTTCTTCCCTGTCACTGGGCAAAGTGAGGCAGCTGAGTCAGGCAGCATATTTTAGAAGCAGGCAAAAGTAGTAAAGTTCCAGGAGAGATAAATCCATCCATCTGCTTCATGTGGAACAGGAGAGAATACTATTTCCTATTCCTCAATCACCTCAGGCATTATAAATGTGTTCTTATTTCGTAGAATAGAATAGAATAGAATTCTTTTTTGGCCAAGTGTGATTGGACACACAAGGAATTTGTCTTGGTGTAAATACTCTCAGTATACATAAAAGAAAAGATACATTCATTAAGAATCAAGAATCGTAATGTACAACAGTTAATGATAGTCATAGGGTACAATCAGCAATCAAATCATACTTTCTGACTCCCTTTGCTTGCAGAGCATCTTGGACAATGCAAATATAAAAAGGCCCTTCTTTAAACAGTAAAAGAGGGCATTACACTAAAATTGGTAATGCCTATAATCCTTCAGGCAATGCACTAGAATTGGGAGTCTCCATTACAACTAGAGCAGTTAAGCAAGCACCAGGCAGAACTGAATGCAGGAAGTGGTGAGATTTTGAAGGATAATATGTTCTAATCCTAAATTAATCCACCTTCAGATTACTGAAAGTCTCCTATCTTGAGCTTGCAGGTTCTTCTTGCAGCAATCATTTTCCAACAGACTAGAATGATGTGATTTTTAGTAAATAAATATGGCTGCATGGACCAGCACCTATCAAAAATATTAAATGAGTAATTGACATCTTAGGAGTAGAATATAGAAGAACAGTTGGAAGGGACCTTGGAAGTCTTCTAGTCCAGTGGTTCCTAACCTTTTTGAAAGAATCGTCCCCTTGAGCCATTGAGGAAGTTGTCATCGCCCACCTCCCCCAACATAACTGTCCCCTGCCGCCTCTTAGCGTCCCCATGGGGGCCAGCAGAGGGGCGCTAAGGGGTGGCAGGGGGGTTCGAGGCCCGGCTCTGCTGTTTCATCCATTTTGGTGCGGCTCGGGCGTTACTAGTCAATGGGTGAATGTGCAGGGCCGGCGCTTTGAATGCCCCCCTGCTGCCTTTTAGCATCCCCCTGGCCAAGGGGGCCAGCAGAGCGGTGCTAAGAGGTGGCAGGGGGCGCACATTCACCCATTGACTAGTAACGCTCTGGAGCCTGCGCCTCCAATGTGGAAGAGGTGGTGCGTTATGTGCCGCCGTGGCTGCGTTTGACACGCCGCCCCCCTGTCACCTCTTAGCATCCCCAAGGCCAAGGGGGCCAGCAGAGGGGTGCTAAGGGGCGGCAGGGGGGCATTCGAGGTGCCGGCCGGCTCTGCTGTTTCATCCATTTTGGTGCCGGCTCCGGAGCGTTACTAATGAATGTGCAGGGCGCCTTGAACACCCCCCTGCTGCCTCTTAGCGCCGCTCTGCTGGCCCCCTTGGGGATGCTAAGAAGCGGCAGGGGGGCGTTCAAGCCACCAGCCCTGCACATTCACCCATTGACTAGTAACGCCCGGCCGGCACCAAAATGGATGAAACAGCAGAGCCGGCCGGCACCTCGATGCCCCTCTGCCCCCTGCTGGGCCTAAGAGGTGACAGGGGCTGTGTCGAACGCCCATAACACCTCTTCCACATTGGAGGTGCTGGCTCCGGAGCATTACTAGTCAATGGATGAATGTGCAGGGCTGGCAGCAGCGCCCCTGCCGCCTCTTAGCGTCTCCAAGGGGGCCAGCAGAGCGGTGTTAAGAGGCGGCAGGGGGGCAGCGTGTCAAACGTGGCCACGGCAGCACGTAACGTGCCACTGCTTCTCTCTCTCTCTCTCCCAATATATCTCCCTCCATCACCCCCATATCGCCCCCTTCCGTTCCTTCGCCCCCAAGTCGCCCCTTTTCGTTCTATCGCCCCCCTGAAAAACAAAATCGCCCCTTGGGGGGCGATATCTCCCAGGTTAAGAACCACTGTTCTAGTCCAACCCACTGCTTAGGCAGGAAACCCTACACCACTTCAGGACTAGCAGCAAGATGGAGGGACTCAGTTATAGTGGCAATGGATGCACCATTGGAAGACCTGAAGGACTGCACTAGGAACTGATCATCATGGAGAAAATCTATCTATGTGGCTAAAAATGACTCAAAGGCACATCATCAGCTAATGAACATTAAAGTCTACACCCCTACCAGAAATGCAATGGTAGAGACATTCTGAGACATTCATTAGCAAACTGAAGCTGATGCTTGATAGAGGAAGAAAGAAAAGATGTTGGAATAGAATAGAATAGAATAGAATAGAATAGAATAGAATAGAATAGAATAGAATAGAATAGAATAGAATAACAGAGTTGGAAGGGAACTTAGAGATCTTCTAGTCCAACTCTCTGCTCAGGCAGGAAACCCTATACCATTTGAGACAAAGGGTTGTCCAATCTCTTCTTAAAAACTTCCAGTGTTGGAGCATTTACAACTTCTGAGGCAAGTTGCTCCACTGATTAATTGTTCTAACTGTCAGGGAATTTCTCCTTTGTTCTAAGTTGCTTCTCTTGTTGATTAGTTTCCACCCATTGCTTCTTGTCCTACCCTCAGGTGCTGAGCAGCAGTGATGGTGGTTAAGGACTAGGGTTGAGAAGATTTAGGTTCAAATTTCTGGCTTGGAACCAGTCACTGTTTCAATCTACATCACAAGGCTGTTGAAGTGAGGTTATCTTTGAGGTGGAAGTGCTATCTAGTTTGCCTTGTGTTCTTAGAGAAAAGGTAAAATACAAATTCCATAAAAGAATGTATAGTGTACAACAGAAGCCTGTAGACTAAAGGACGGAGGCCTAAGCTATATAATAAGTTGAATGGATGGCTGTTAACAAAACCAGAAGATGCATGCTTAGCTTTCTCCATCCATTTTAAAATGTCTCATAGGCTATATTATATATTCCAGTTCCACCATTTATTCCAGCATCAGCAGACAATTACGTGAAAGCACATATTGGAACCATACATTGGATCTCTAGGGTTCTATTACATTCTGATCAATGTAACAGGGCTATAATAACCTGGAAGGGGTTATTAATGGTTTAGTATCATCCTGGACCTAGGATTAATGGTTCAGAACAAGCCTGTAGAAGATGAGATAAATGAACCAAACCCAGAACACCAGCAATGTAGTTCAGCTTTCCAAGATTTCCATGTGAACTTGCCTTCCCTCCCATCAATCTTCTATCCACCCAATTTCTCTGAGCTGGCTAACAAATCTGCCAGAGAAGTCAAATGTAACAATTGGCTCATTTTGAGTTAAGGTACCTCATTACATATATTGGGAAATGGGAGTTGACTTTGCTGCTGTCTTATCAGTTAATACCACTTTATAATGCCTTGGTAAAGCCACACTTGGAATACTGCATCCAGTTTTGGTTGCCATGATGTAAAAAAGATGTGGAGACTCTAGAAAGAGTGCAGAGAAGAGCAACAAAGATGATTAGGGGGACTGAAAGGTAAAACATATAAAGAACAGTTGCTGGAATTGGGTATGTCTAGTTTAATGAAAAGAAGGACCTGGGTGACATGATAACAGTGTTCAGATATCTCAGAGGTTGCCATAAAGAAGAGGGAGTCAGGCTATTCTCCAAGGCAGGACAAGAAGCAATGGGTGGAAACTAATCAAGTAGAGGAGCAACCTAGAACTAAGGAGAAATTTCTTGACAGTTAGAACAGTGGAACAGTGAACAGTTAATCAGTGGAACCACCTGCCTCCAGAAGTTGTGAATGCTTCAACACTGGAAGTTTTTAAGAAGAGATTGGACATGCCTTTGTCTGAAATGGTATAGGGTTTCCTGCCTCAGCTTGTGGTTGGACTAGAAGACCTCCAAGGTCCTTTCCAATTATGTTATTCTGTTAATACAATGCAACTGGCCCTCACCCCCACACCTAACATGATCCAATATATTATTATGGATTGCATTAGCCCTACATTTCCTTCCCTTGGAAAAAAAACCCATACTCAACACAATCATTGTTTTCTGAATTGTTTTTGCTGCCTCAGCCACAGTAAAATATAAATGCTTTTTTGGCTTCTCTCTGAATGAACAATTTCCTAGTTAGACACACTGGATTTGGAGCTGGGTCAATAAAAGCTTTACTGTGCCCTTGTCTCTTTTCCTCACTGAGCCTACAAAAGGAAATGACATTCCATTCATCCTTTCACTGGGCCGCTGTGGAATATTGAGCAACGCCGTTTTTTTGGCTTGGATGAAAAAGAAAAAAAAAAAGCTGGCAAGGAGCTGGAAGCATCACAAATAGGAATTCTCTCATTTCCCATGCTCACTGCCCAAAGATCTGTCCCTTTGCTTAGGATGCATGCAAATGTTTTGCACTTTTAATACTTTGTCTCGGTCACCAAATTGCTTGGAAAAACAACACCCATTCAGTATCAAAAGAAGATTTAGCTAAATCTCGCTGCAGCTCATGTGGTTAAGTGTAAGTTATTTGTAGAGCATCCATAAGTGACCTCTTTTGGGAAGTTGTTTTGCATGCCAGAGAGACGGGACAATTAGTCTGGGAAAAAAATTTCCACACACAAATCGACTCAAGGTTCGGGGAGGGTGAGTTAGGAGGTTTGAAAAAAAAATGGTAAAGCTGCAGGTTGATATTTAAACTGGCCCTAACTTTACCAGACTTCCAGAAGAGTCAGAAGATATGGCTTCTATAGTGAATATAGAATAGTGATGTGGGCCCCACAAAATGGCTGTCTTGTTGGCGAGATTGATTTCATGCTCCTACAGATGGTCGGGTGTTTAATTATCTTTTTTTAATGGTTTTTTGTTGCTATGATTTTGGTTAAGTGCTTTTCTGGTGAGACCAGTCTATCAGGGCAATCTGGTCTATCCAAATATGGGACGGAGCATACTGCATACTGTAAACAACAACATAACACAACAACCCAAAGGTGCTTTTCAAAAGGCAACTAGACCATCAACTGAACTGAAGAAGCTTCTTGGAAGAGAAACGAAATGTTTTCAAGGTAAAATCCAAGGAAGTTGCCTTTTGCAAAGCATCTGTGGGTTGTTGTTTGTTGCTTACTCTAGCAGCAAAAATACACCAGCATCCCTTTGTAAGCTCTCCTGTGAAGACTGTAGTTCTTTTGCATTCTAGAAGACTTCTTCCATCTCTTCACCACAAAAGAAATGTCCCAGAGACTGATGGATAAGAAGCCGAGAAGTTTTATAGAATAGAGAAAGAAGAACAGGTGAAATGGAGTTGGAAGATGAAAGGAAGAGGGACAAGCCAGTGTAGAAGTACAAAGATGCAACAGGAATAATTTTCTTGTTTTATTCAGTCTCTATGTAACCAAAACTGTTGCACCATAGTAATTGTATTATTTATTACTACAGCTTAAATTTCACCCCAATTCCGGACACACTATGCAGGGGTTCAAAAATTTTAGCAACGGGTTCTCTGCCTGGTTGCTGGGTAGGTGTGGCCATGGTGGGCGGGGCCTAGTCAGCCTCCTGAACTATGGGGGGGGCATTTTTGTCCACACTGGGCTCCAGAGGCTTTCCTCAAGCCTCCAGGAGGGCAAAAATGGCCTTCCCAGGCTCCGGAGGCTTTCTGGAAGCTGGAAATGGGCCCATTTATGGCCTTCCCAAACTTCCAGGAGGCCCATTTTTCACCCTCCCTGAGCTTCTGCATGTGCCCTGCACTTACCTGCATCCAAAACGGGCCGCATGGGGACTCTTTGGGAGGGGGAGGGGGAGGGAGGGGTGGGCAGGGCCAGCCAGGGGTGGGATTTGGGGGTTCTCTGAACTGCACAGAATCTTAGAACCCCTGCAAACCCCCAGCAGCCCACCCCTAACTCTATGGCATACATTGTTAATATTAGGTATCTTTCTAGGAATCAGTCCTTTACTTCCCATGACTCTTCCACTGATTATATTATAACCAAAGTGCCTTGCCTATTTGATCATACAGTCTTTAATATATTCACCCTCCACATTCATTTTCAACAATAATTCATGCATCTCACCAATAGTAATTTCTACATCTTGGCAAAATGGACTAAATTATCATTGTAATCAATTTTGTTGTAAAGGTTGCCTTTCACTGTGTTTTATTCTTTTTTTCTCCTCTTTTCAGCTGTGGTTTTGGTTTTTTTTACTGCTGATCATTTGATCCAATCTATTTCACTGATGTGTTACTTGTTACTTGTTTTTGTTTTCCCCTTGAGTCCAATGGGAGAAAAAAGCAGTGTCAAAATAAATAGCAATAAAAATGTCTCCCGTTTGCTCTCAATGGTCTGATATAGTATTTGGAAAAGGGTGCTTCACAAAACATAATAGCAGACCAAAAGACCTGTGATGCCTTGAGACAACCACATCTTCAGGGAGGATTAGCTCAGCTATTTGGAAAGTTCTGTGTGTGCGTGTGTGTGTCTATGTGTGTTTGTGCACAAGCAGCAACACTTCCTTCAAGACCACCAGTGAAGTCAAGTGACTTTGCAGGCTGACACCCATGCAAACAGAAATAGCCTTCAAAGAAGCCACATGAGCTTTCCCAAGATGTAACTGCTTTAACACTTTGAGACAGGTGCTTTGCTTGCAAAAACATGCTTTGGAAAGAATATCTTGGAATGCTTTGTGTGATGCTATATTATGTTCAGGCTTGAAAGTTCTCTCTACCTTTGAAACGCCTTTGTGTGATTTCATCTGCATCGTGACTTTTATAGCCTTTTTATAGCACGTTTTAATTTAAGAAAGCTGCAGCCCACCAGCAGCTTAGTGAAATCAGTTAATTTCAAATTGGTATCACAGAGCTCAGTTAGGCATGGATCTGACTGTAAGGCTACATCATGAAAAAAAAATCTTAATATTCATCTATGGAGATTCTCAGTCATCTAGGTTATGGTTATCCCAAAGGTGCTTTATCAAAAGGCACCTGAACTTTTAATTTTCCTTGAAGACATTTGGCTTCTCATCCAAGAAGCTTCTTCAGATTCACCTTTGGGATATTTTAACATTCAGCAATCCTTGCAGTAGAATCCATATTAACTGCAGCATTGTGGTGATGGGAAAATATCAGAGTAAAGATATATAACTTTCCTATATTCAACCAACAGGTTTGTGCATACAGTGACATTTGAACCAAGAACATTCCATTATCTTCTCTTAGGAATTATACTATGTAAGATTTAAGATCAGATCTTCACCTTTATTAACCTGGCTCAGGGTAAAGGGCTAACTTAGTTATACCCACAACTTCTAAAGATCTTCCAGCTGAAGCCCCATCTGAGCACAATGTTTTGATTTATTAAAGTTCACATCAAGCTTTCTCTTTTTGGACAGAAAGATGGATTTAATTTTTTGTCATGATAAATGTGAAATTGAAATTCAAGACAGATTGCTTAAGTAGTATTCCATCCATCCAAGATATTTAAATGAAAAACTGCTAAATGCAAAAAAAAAAATCTGAATAATAATTACAGCACAGCCCCATGTTTAAAAGTTGAGTAAGGATAGGAGCAGCTAGAGAATGTAAATAATCATTTCCGTTTGTAATTGTATTGCATTATTTTGATACAAAGAAGAACAGGATGGACTTCAGTACTTCAAAAGAGGGAACAGAGGTAAAAACTGAGCTCTGTGTGAATACAATTGAACTATGAAAGGAGAACATATTGTTGGATCAGGCTGATATCTTCCTGCAGTGCAGACAGACAATTCTTGAAGTACTGATGGAATAAACAGAGAAAGATCAGGACAGAAGGTAGGACTTTCTTCTCAGAAATCAGCAGAGAAGAACCCTGTGGTGATAGCCATTCTCAATGGGTTGGTACTTATGAGGTGTATGCAAGTCAGACTGTCAAATTAAAGATATAAAGTGTAGGACTAGCCCTGGATTAACTATTAATAACAATAGCAATAGCACTTAGACTTTACAACCCTCTCTAAGTTGTTTACTGGAGTCTGCATATTGCTCCTAAAAATCTGGGTCCTCATTTTACTGACCTTGGAAGGGTGGGTGGCTGAGTCAACCTTGAGCCAGTGTGAACTGAACTGCCAAACTGCTGGCAGTCGGCAGAAGTAGCTTGCAGTACTTCATTCTCACCACTGTACCACCATGGCTTTTTAAGCAAAATAAGTATACCATATGCTTAGGGCATCAAGGGAAGTAAGGCACCATAGGCTATTTTCCTCTAGTCATCCTGCCTATAACTCTTTCATCTCAACAAACTCAACAGCCATTTGTCCAGAATGTATAGGGTCTCCTGCTTCAGCTCTATTCTGATTGATTGAGATTCCCATCTAAAAAACACACAGAGGCAAACACAGAGACAGAGAGACAAGTCAGAAGATATAGGTATCATGATAATTGTCACTGAGTCCCCATATATTGGAGAATTAGAATGAACACTAGTAAAGTAGCAATCATACAGGACGCCTGCACCTTTATCTGAAATTCTGATGCTTTGTGTGCAATTTAGTAAGGGAACAGGTAGACTCTGAATATGTTTACAGACATATGTCCAAAGAATAATACATTAACATGTGGAACATATTTTTCCTGAACAAATTCTAAATGGAAAAGGGTAAGAAAGAAAGTTGTAAAAATAGAATAGTATACATCTAATCATGACTGTTTAATGCGGTCATGGTGGGGCATGTTATTTTTAAAAGAAGCTCAATATTCAAGGGTTGTTGCTATTTTTTTAGCTAACCAAGTACTTACCAGGAATAGTTATTGTTTATATTTCTCCTTCCTCAATTCTGCTGATGACATGAATAATATACTAGGATATCCAAGTCCAAATTCCAGTAAGAAGGTGTTTAATACTATGTTTAAGGAATAATGGATGGAGAACACAGTGAAAGATTGAAAAAAATGTCATCTTCTAAAGATAATCCTTCATTCATGATAAATACTAAATCTTGGCCTTTTAACTGTTTTAAACAGAAATATAAGAAGAAATGAACTGAAGTAGGGCTTGGACACAACTACCTATGGGACACAGATAAGCAAGCCCTGAACAAAATAGATCTTTCTCTTAGGTTTTCTGATATTCAGAATTGTAGAACATATATCATTGGAGACAATATGTAGTGATGATGGCTAATTGTGACTAAAAGCATTCTCTTCCATGGAATTTTTCAAACCCTGTTTTAAAGACATAATATTTAGCACCATCAGCACATAGTACAGTACTATTCTAAAACTTTTTACAAATATTCTAAGATATAAATTTTCATTAGCATATCTGAATAAGTTTATATATGCAGATGGAATATCTGTTTGAGTTCTCCACCTTTTTATAATCCTTTCCTTCCTTCTTTTTCCTTCCTTCTTTTTCCTTCTCTTTCTTTCTTTCTTTCTTTCTTTCTTTCTTTCTTTCTTTCTTTCATGCAGGCAATAATGCAGGTGAAGAACACAATAGGAATCAACAGGGATGGGATTCAATTGGTGTAACAACCAGTTCGCACGTGAATCTACTTGCTTTCCACAAAGCCATTAAGACCTGGCTTTGTTGGAGGGCATGGAATTGAGACCTTTGTTCTTCCCTCTTGTATGTTTGGATGGTATGAATGAGGTTTTTTTTAATTTTATATTGTATAGGCAACTGCTTTTTATCTTGTTGTATGCCTGAGTTCCCGATGGGGAAGAGAGGCAGGATATAAATTTAATAAATAATAATATATAATAAATAATAATAAATAATAAATAATAATAAATAATAATGTGTGTGCAGAATTTAAAAACCACCCATTTTCAGCTCTAATACTTACCTTCTACTGCAGCCGTGGTGAGTAAAACAGCTGAGGCACAGCAATCTGCTGTGCTGCGGGAATCAGCTGAGCTGCAAAACACAGAAATAAAGGACAGACTAGGGTAGAGGTGGGTGGGTGGAGTCAAATGATCTCCAGAACTACCAGTTCACCTGAACCAGTTCAAACCAGAAAAATCCCACCCCTGGGAATCAAGGGGATTTGGGGGGAGAGGGGGCATTTTTGGCTAACTTTTAAAATCAAACTGTCTCCTCAAAGCATACATGTTCTCCTTCCCGTCCATGTCCTCTAAAGGACAAATTTCATACTTTTAGTAAAACTGTAGTAGATATATCTTTTTCTACTGTAGCTCTCCTTTCATTCTCATCAAAGTGTAATCAGAACATCAGCAGCTCTTTGGAATAGTGGTTTCACATCCGGAGCTTGAATTTTTGCATACACATGAATCCTTCCATAAATCAGTGCTTAAATGGCAGACAAAGAGTATGATGGATATCACATCAGTCTGCAAAGTGCAATCAGAAGGCTTCCTCTTATCTTGCAGAACTGAGTCTTCAGAGGAAAAATAAGTTCAAGGGTTCTTGGATTTTGCAACATTTTATTCATTCCAATTAGGTGGTGATTCTCATTATTAATACCAGAAAATACAAATTAAAATATTATTTTTCCTTTATCCAGCACCCAGAAATATTTCTTTCATTCACTCAATGTGGCTGAAACCATTATATGCAAAGATTATTGGCTTCATCAGAGGGTGGGGAACCGAAAGTCTTTTTTCTTAAATGTGTGTATCTTTATTTCCCGCATAGGCAGAATGTCTTTCCAATACTGCATATTCCCTCCTGCTCCACCTGGATTTAAGCTGAGAACCAGATGTGTGGAAGGAATAGTAAACTAGTCAGCACAAATACATTTGAAGCTCTTTAAGTCCCCCCTCTTCCAGAAAATTCCAAATGAAAATTCATATAACAGTCAAGCACTTGTGTTTTTTTAGAGTGGGGAAAACATTATTGAAAACAGATAGAAAAAGAAGGGAGAGGGGAGGAACTACAGCTATTCTGAATGTGCCAGTACATTGCATATATCTCCTAAATGTTGGAATATAAGCAGCAACACATGGCTTTCAAAAGAGGTCATAGATTCAATCTTAGCTTGTATAGAACAGCTTAAGTATACTTGAAGTATAAGTTTGGGCTTCTAGTATTCACACCAAAATGTGCCTAAACTGACTGGCCCTTAATGTTAGTGTGGAATGATGCATATGGTACAGATATGGGTAGATTTTCACTGTCTTGCTAAAAAGTCATTATTTCAAAGTCTTGATTGACTGCCCAAGCCAAGATGGGAAACAGATGTCAATATCTATGGGTCTACATAATGATGAGCATATGGAAGATGGTCTCATGGAATGTTAAAGCAGTAAATGATAGAGGGGGGGAGGGTGGGTGGGTGGAAGAAAGGAAGGAAGGAAGGAAGGAAGGAAGGAAGGAAGGAAGGAAAGAAGGAAGGAAGGAAGGAAGGAAGGAGAGTTTAGAAAAGAATTGGCCACCTAACGAGAAGGAAGGACTCCTGGAGAAGATGCTGGGAATGATTGAGGCAAAAGAAGAAGAAGGGGATAGCAGAGAATAAGGTGGCTGGATGGAGTCACTGAAGCAGTAGGTGTGAGCTTAAATGGACTCCAGAAGATGGTAGAGGACAGGAAGGCCTGGAGAAATGTTGTCCATGGGGTCATGATGGGTTGGACATGACTTCACAGCTAACAACAACAATGTCATATTGTTGACTGAGAATCCCAATGATTTGCAGATAATGTTAGCTAGATTGTATAAATAGAAAAGGAGTTTGGATCTCAATATTAATGTAGTAACAATCACTTGTGCATAATGGGAAATGAAGTGACCAATTGAATCTTATGTATAAAGAGAGATACAGTGAGAAACTGAATGGATAATTTATACAAATGAAAACCAGTCTGGACTAGTAACAGGGAGATCGTTAGGGTTGTTGTGAGAAAAATAGAAAGACATAAGAGTATTATCTATGGCACCTTGAGCATTATAAAATGAAGGTAGTAATTGAGAAGGACTTTAGATAAAAACAGCAAATCCAATCTAATCTAGCTGACAGTGTCATACCACAAGCAATAACAATAGTAATAGCCCTTAGACTTATATACCGCTTCACAGTGATTTTACAGCCCTCTCTAAATGGTTTACAGAGCCAGCATATTGCCTCCAACAACCTGGGTCCTCATTTTACCCACCTTGAAAGGATGGAAGGATGAGTCATCCTTCAGCCTGGTGAGATTTGAACTGCCAAATTGCAGGCAGGCAGCAGTCAGCAGAAGTAGCCTGCAGTACTGCATTCTAACCATTGCACTACCATGGCTTATAAGCGAACAAAGAAACAAACAAATTGACTCAGCCAGTGGACAAAAATACCAAATCCAAACTAAATATATATATATAAATGACTATGTTTGCCTAATATAAGTTGGTGGCTGCTAACAATTTGTTAAAGTATTTTTGTTTCTTCTATTTGATTGTAAAAATTAATAAATAAATTAGTACTATCAAAACATCCTTGCCAGATCTATGCAGCCCTATGTCTAACTCTATCCCTGTGATTCAGAAGCGTTCTCCAGTTCAACAATAATTCAAGTGAAGGACTCTTTTAAGCCTATTTGTAAAGTAATGCAGTCTCCTTCTGACAGTGAAGCAAAATTATCATATTGTTCTACTTTAAGGAACCATCTACCCAAAATAAAGGTGGCAAGCAGCTTTTCTAACATGATGTGAGCCCCCTTTTAGATGAGTCAAAGAAGGACTTTGGAAAATGAAGTCAATGGGAAGAAGTAGAAAAAGAAGGAAGAGGAGGAGAATGTGCAGAATGTGGAGAAGGAGGAGGAGGAGGAGGAGGAGGAAGAAGAAGAAGAAGAAGAAGAAGAAGAAGAAGAAGAAGAAGAAGAAGAAGAAGAAGAAGAAGAAGAAGAAGAAGAAATAATTCATGCAGCCATCTCATTTCATCTTTCTGTGTTTGGTGTTTGCAAACTTCAAAATTGATAAAGGAGAACGTTTGAAATTTAGGGTTGAAATGAAGGGTCCTTGGTGTTCTCCAAGCTTGGTTGTTTTTGTTGTTCTTTTACAGATGTTTCATTACCCAAACTAGGTAACATCATTGGGCACTGAAGATGTCATCTAGTTTGAGTAATGGAATGTCTGCAAGAAAACAACCTCTCAAAATCAGGATTCTAACACCATTATTTCAATTTAGAATTGAGGAAACTCTCTGATAATTATTTCTCAGTCTCTCTTTCTTTCTCTCCACACACACACTCACGGGAACAACACACAGAGACACAGTTCCTAGTTCTTTAGAAAATGGGAGCAGCATGTGAATACAGTGTGTATTCACAAACACACTTAGTTTTCATGGGGATAGCAATTCTTCCTGTTTGATGATGATCACAGTGATTAGAGGAAGTAACACCCAGGAAGCTCAGTGAAAAGATTGCAACAATACTAGACTTTTGAATCTAAGGACCAAGCCCTTTTCTTGTGTTTTCTCTGGCCCTTGACTGGCAGACTAAATGCTTGCATTTCGGAGAAGCAATTTAATTCGCTGCTGATTGCCTCCGGTCTGAGTGCTGCAGAAACGATCTCAAGCAACATCTGTTAATGTCAGCAGGAAAGCTTTTCTTATCCTAATTGTATCAAGGTAGGATGTGAAATGTATCAAATTGTTGCATAAATTATAGCTTCCTGGCCATATCCATCCAATCTTTCAGACATTGTGTAACGGTAATTTGCAAATCAGATGCTGCAATATGCTTGAAATTTTAATGCATCAAGTATACTTGAATTCATTTGTTAAGAAAAAGAACTGAATGGAATTTATTGTTTCATGGTAAGCAAAAACATGTTGCCCATTCCTTTTTTAAAAAGAGTTTTTGTGCCCCGTTCAATACATTTCAATAAACTATGCAGGTAGTCCTTGACTTACGACCACAATTGACCCCAAAATTTGTTTTGCTAAGTGAGTTTTGCCCCATTTTATGACCTTTCTTCAGGGGTGGGATTCTACCAGTTCAGAAGTTGTTATGATTCTGCACAGTTCGGAGAACTGGCAAATCATGCCTCTGGCTGGTCCCACCCCTCTCCACCCACCCCTCCCCTCCTGCCCAGTCAGTCCTTATTGTGCATGCATGACATCACATGCATGCCCACATCACTGACTGCGTTCTCCCCCACCAAGTCACTCCTTAAAGTATTTCTTTTTTTTCCTCCCGACAATCAGCTGTTCCTCTCTCACGGCTTTAGGTAGTTTGAACATCCTGTTGCCTTGGGGCAAAATAACCAGATCTTTAGGCATACACTGTAGTCCAACTCCCATATTAATCAGAAGAAATGCAAAATGTTGCAAAATTATAACATTTAGACTTTGAGATATGAAATCAGTCTGCCCTGGATTCTTGTGGGAATGAATTTGATATTTCGCTTTCAGTGGAATCTGTAGCAAAATGACTACCAGAATCCAGTAAAGTCAAGCTAGTATACATTTTAAATTTCATGCCTGAGCAAGAGATTGGACTAGAGGACCTCCAAGATCCTTCCAACTCTGTTATTCTATTCTATTCTATTCTATTCTATTCTATTCTATTCCATTCCATTCCCTATTTTCTATTCTATTCTATTCTATTCCTATTCCTATTCCCATTCCCATTCCCATTCCCATTCTATTCTATTCTATTCCATTCCATTCCATTCCCTATTTTCTATTCTATTCTATTCTATTCTATTCTATTCTATTCTATTCTATTCTATTCTATTCTATTCCATTCCATTCCATTCCATTCCATTCCATTCCATTCCATTCTATTTAGAATGTAAATACCATTTTAACCATTTTAACCTTTCCATTGTCAGGGTTAATATACCCTGCGTGTTCTCTAGTGCTTCTTTCTCAAAGTCCTTTTTGGAATACCCCTATGATCATGAAATGTCATATGGTCATGTGGACATTCCATGAATGCGATAGAAGTCTATTTGAAGTGCTCTGAGTTGAAGTGCTAGGGAGTTTCACATTAAGTTTAATATTAAATTAAGAAAAACAAACAAACTAATAAAGGGCCCAAATGCAGTCAACTTGTACTCCAAACAAAGTCCAGCACCCTTAACTGTCCTTCACTAGAAGTCAAAGGAATATAAAGTTAATATGTTGTTGTTATATTATTATTATTATTATTATTATTATTATTAGTTAGTAGTAGTAGTAGTAGTAGCAGCAGCAGCAGCATATTTGTATTAAATGGTTTATCAGGTTCCAAACTAGAAACCTGCTAAAAAAAGGACAATAAATTTGAGAAAACCTTTATTAATCAATATATTTATTGATTGATTGACTTGAATTTATTTTCCTTCTTTTTTTCAACAGTTACACATTCTTCAACACATCCTGAGTTATACTATGGAGTTGTGCAAAGTTTTACATTGTTTCTTTTGCTTGGCATTGTTTCCAAGTTGCTGAACCTCCTCTACCACAGCAAGATGGTCCTGTGAAGATCATCAGTTACAACATGAAGCAATAATCTCTTCCTCTGTTTTCAACAATTGCTATGGTACACAGAGTCATATTGCCTTGGATAGTAACATACAGTTGTCAGTGATACCTTACTTTCCATACAAGGAAGTATATAGAATTCCATATTCCCAATTGTTTTCCCATCTAACTACTTAACCAGGCCCATTCTGGCATATCCAAACATCTGTTTCTACTGTGATAAAATTTTGATAGGTATATTTTTTTAATATATTTCATCTGTTATAAGATGTAATAACATTAAGATGCCACTTTAAAAGGAATAAGCAATTGTGCATTGCTATTAATAATAGATTAGAATTAGAATTATTTATTGGCCAAGTGTGATTAGACACACAAAGAATTTGTCTCCCGTGCATAAGCTCTCAATGTACACAACAATAGTGATAGATCATTATCATAGTCATTGTAGAAATACATTCATGATAAAACATTAGATATGACAGTGACAATCATGGATACTAAATAAGCAATCAACATAAAGGATACTAAGTAAACAATACCTGATATTGATAATATCTTATCAGGAGTATTTTTCTCACTACCTTTGATCATTCAGAATCTAACAGAACTAAATAGTACTGGGAGTCAAGCTAAACTATAAGTACTTGATTGAATCCAAATATGTTGCTCTATGCATGATATATTTTTTCAATACAGACTAATGAAAATGAAAAGACATTATGCTAATTACTACTACTACTACTTTTCTCTGAAAATCTATCTAAAGAGTTGGAAGATATTCAAGAAGAATATAGTGGTTTCAGATATCCACGGGGGAAAAGGAGTTAGTGAAAATGCCTTTTCCTGCTGTTCCATCAGTTAAGATGTCCTGTAGATCAACCTAATTCTGAAAATACCATAACATTTTTGGGTCCCGCTTATATTACAGTAGATTTTAAAAAAGAAAAAAATAGATCTTGTATTAGGGAGAATAAAAGTTTCTGTGGATAAATGGCTTAATCAAACTGCAGTTCAATGGAATAGAGAAGACCACCTACTGAAACCAGACACAAAAACAACAACTTTCAGAAGGAGATCTCTTATATGGATAAAGCCTCCATCCCATCTCCAGGGGATCTGCCATTTCTTGAATGGTAGAATTGTTTTGCTTGCACTTATAATAGAGTAACATTATTTTATTTAGTCTCCTCATTTGTGTAATTGATTTTCTAAATCAGTGATTGTCATATGCCTTCCCACATTCACTCTGGTAATGTGATGACCCGGGACATGGCACAAAGGCAACTCAGCAGAGAATAAGCATGGGTCTCTTTATGAGCTCCAATTTTGCCCCCAGTGTCCCAGTTACCTTCCGGTCTGGAGAAAAAAACTGTCCCATGAACCTGCAACTGCCTTTGGCTGCAGATATTCCAATCCAAACATTGTAAACAGAAAACTTTAAATTATAAATCCAACAAGGCAAAATAAGGTAATAAATCCAGCAGGGCAAGATAAGGAGTTCCAGAAGTAACACGACAGTCAATCAAACCAGTTGGGAGAGTGCCAGGAACTATGATAACAGCAACCAACACTAGGTAAACTCAGCAATTGTTCTGAAACCGCCCCACCCATCTGCCTCTCCTTTAAACTCCATCCACAGGTGTGCCTTGTGAAGGTAATCAGGGCCCTTTTCTTCCTTATAAGCCACGCAACCCATGTTGCTCTCTACTCTGTTCTTCCCTTCATGCCCTAGGATGAAGAGGGGATGGACCTTGGTCTTCCTCTGAATCCCCTCTCCCTTGTTCTATCTCTCCCCTGCTCTGCCCAGCCTGTCTTTGCCCTTCCCCAGTTTCCTCCACAGCCAACAGAACTACTCTCCCACTCCCTGTCAGCTGCTCATCTTCCTCCTCATATTCAGACTCTGACGGGGGCATGACAGGTAATAAGATCAGAGTGACATGTCACCTTCACTCCTTCTTTACATAGGTTGAAGTGGGTTTATTTTTTTAACTCAGGGCAAGTGGTCTACCCAAATATGGGAAGCAGCATACTACTTCCCTTTTGCCTATCCACCTTAATCCAGGAGCCTTCTCAAGCAGTTGCTTTCACAACAAACTATTTTGTGTTAAATTTATATTTAGCAACAAAGTCCCCCTTTATCTCTTTGTCACTAAATATAAATTTAACACATTTACATAGGCTGCTACTTAACTGATACATGAAAAGTGGATGAAAATTGAAGAAGACAAGCAATCATAGCAACATGAGAGCTAAGATTCAGGGTTCTTGTCTATGGAGAGTCTCAATCATCTAAGTCATGGTTGTCCCAAAGGTGCTTTTTCAAGAAGAGCTACAGAAGCTTCTTGGATGAAAAGTGAAGTGTTTCAAGGAAAAACAAAATAAGTCCAATTGCCTCTTCAAAAAGCACTTTGGGAATAATGGATTGTGCAGAAATGAGTAGATTGACATTTGCTATTAGAGAGCAAGAAGAAAAAGAACATCATAAAATATGGGATTTTTTAAAAAAATTCATATTTATATCCCGCCCTTCTCTGGAGACTCAGGGCGGCTTACAATTTTTGGGATACAACCCAATGTGCTCAGCAATAGCCTTCCTTCCATTGTTTATGCCTGCTTATTACTAAGCGGCATTTTTACAAAGTCAGCTTATTGCCCCCAACAATCTTTTTTTTTTAATTACATTTATATGCAGCCCTTCTCCAAGACTCAGGGCGGCTTACAATTTTTGGGATACAACCCAGTGTGCTCAGCAATAGCCTTCATTCCATTGTATATGCCTGCTTATTACTAAGCGGCATTTTTACAAAGTCAGCTTATTGCCCCCACAATCTTGGGTCCTCAATTTACCTACCCCGAGAGGATGGAAGGCTGAGTCAACCTGGTGGGATTCGAGCCTACAGTAATTGTAGGCAGCTGGAATTTAAATGCAGGCATTTAACAGCCTGAGCCACCAAGGCCCTTAATCTTGGGCCTTGGTTAGACAAGAAAATAGAGAAATACAATATAACATAATAGAAATATAATATAATAGTGAGGATAAAATAATATGTTATAAGCAATTGCTATAATATGATATTATATGCTTGATTACATGGAAATAAATTAGGCTTTATAATAGTTGAATTTTGCCCAAAAAATGAGATAAATTGGCAATAACAGTCTGATAATGATTTCATAATAATATGATACTAAATGGATAATAACTATACAGGTGAAACTTGAAAAATTAGAATATCGTGCAAAGTTCATTTATTTCAGTAATGCAACTTAAAAGGTGAAACTAATATATGAGATAGACTCATTACATGCAAAGCAAGATAGTTCAAGCCGTGATTTGCCATAATTGTGATGATTATGGCTTACAGCTCATGAAAACCCCAAATCCACAATCTCAGAAAATTAGAATATTGAGAAAAGGTGCAATATTCTAGGCTCAAAGTGTCCCACAATTATCTTATTTAACAAAAATACATTGTATTCCTAAAGATCAAAATAATGGAGAGGTTTTTGTTTTTAATTGTTTAGTCTTCACATTTTTAACACTTTTCAAATGGTTATTTAGTGGTCCATGGTTTCAGAAAGATTGGGAATGAAACTTTTAAATATTTTTTTATTCCACCATCCTATATACAATCCTCTCTCTAAAATATCTTTTCTTGAAAATGGCCACTGTAATGTTTAGTACAGAATATTCAAGAAAGATAAAGGATTCACTCATTTGGGGAGCTGGAAAAGATGGTTTATATTTCTAGCGTTGAGTGATTGCCACATCTGCAATTCATATTAGAAATGAATTATCTGCACTTCTAGTTTCTAAAGTATAATACACTGAAAACTCTATCCCAAAACATTTCCAGAATCATCCGAGTTCAAAATATTCACATCTTAGTAGCCAATGTGTCTCTATTTTGCAAATCAGATCAAACTGAAATGTCCTGCTTCAATAAAAAAAGTGATAAAAATATCTAACCTATCTCAGCCATTTGCAGAGAGCTATACTAAATTGACACATACAGACACATATAAAAGACACATGCACAAAACAAGAAAACCATTTGGCTTAAAAATAAACCTGATATAGAATGAAATAAATTCACCTAAGAAAGATAGATATATTGATAGCTATAACAAGATGGACCGACAACATCAGCAAGTATTGTGGGTCTTACTGGCAAAAGAAAATTCAGGACTGTATTGATAGGAAACATGTGGAAGGGGCATTCATTCTGCAGTGGATAGACAATGGCTAGAATGATGATGATGACTAAATTGCATGATTTGGGGCTGAAATTTTAAAGCTCAAACTGAAAATGCATAAGCACCTATCTGACATAAAAGCTGCTGATGTGTGAATTAACTATTCCAAACCATAAACAAGGCAAATGTGATGCGTTTTGTCAATTGATAAATATAAATAAAAAATAAATTAAAATGTGTTTATAATCTATCTATTTGTCTGTCTATCTATCTATCTATCTATCTATCTATCTATCTATCTATCTATCTATCTATCAAAGCCAAGTACCACTCACTCATCACGAAATCTCCAGAACTGTAAAGCCTACAAACTTGAAATTTGGCACGTATGATCCTCTTGACTTCTAGGTGCTCGCTAAGAAAAGATTTTTCAAAATGACCATCAGAGCATTACTATCTCTTAATGCAGTAATTAATATGCTCTGATGCTAAGGAGTTGTACTCCCCCTCTCCATCTGAAAAGAACTTTGTTCCAACTGCCAGTTCCCTTCTATTAACATGCTCTGATGCTAAGGAGTTAGATATTCTACTCCCGCTCCCCACCTGAAAAGAATGTTCCAACTGCCAGTTGCCTGACATTCTGTTACCTCAGTTCAAACTGGCAGACGTTCCACTCCTTCACTCAGGTGCAGTCTGGGGCTGCTTACAATACTAAACGTCGCTACCTCACCAAAATGTCTACACCTTCCATCTATGGAACTGCTTCCAGATTCAAAGCAGCAGGAGCGATATTTATTTATTATTTATTTTATTTATTTTTGGGACTTGTATGCCACCCCATCTCCAAGACTGGGGCTCACAGCTAAAAACATCAACAGTATATACAATAATAAATAGTTAAAAAAATTAAACTAACAAGCCCAAAAGATTGAATGCTAAAAATACAAAACCACCCCACCCACAGGGGTCATAGCCCGGATTGGTCGAATAACCAGGTCTTCAGATCATGGCGGAAGGTGCGGAGATCAGGGGCCAAGCGAAGCCCCAAGGGGAGTTGGTTCCAGAGGTCAGGGGCCACGACAGAAAAGGCTCATCGTCGGGGAACCGCCAGCTGGCATTGGCCAGCGGACGGGACCCCAAGGAGTCCTTGCCTATGTGCTCGCACAGGGCGGTTGGCATTCGATGTCGGCAGGAGTCGCTCCCTTAGATATTCCCTGATGTGTTTCAATCACCAATCACCACTGAGCCAATGGATTGTGAACCAGATTTCTCCTGCATAGCCCGATCACATGGTGTCATTGCGAAGCACAGATATCCAGCTAGTATACAATGTAACAGAGAAGGAGGGGGGGAGAAGGAATGTTTTTAAGCAAATAAATTCTGGCAAAGTCGCTAATTCCACATCAAATTGAATCCATTATTTTTCATTACACTTTCAGACTTTCTTTTCCCCCAATAAACATAATTTAATAGTTCTGCATTGTTTTACAAGTTCCACTCCCTCCCATTTTAATTGTGTGTGTGTGTGTGTGTGTTTGTCTTCATGCCACAAAAAAGAGACTTCAGTTTGCCTGTTTGCACTACCTTTTACTCATGTAGGAAAGACACCCAGCCATTTGGTATTCGATGCCAAAGGCAGTTGATGGAAAACAGGCCCGTGTATTTGGGAAGCATGATGAATGGACATTCATATTGGCTTATTGCTAATGAGCCATCGGGACAATATTTCATTTTCTGATTTATTTAAAACATAAAAACAAAAACAAACCCACCCCACAGCCCCTGCAACATGTTGTAACGGAATCCTTTCCCCTCCCTTAATTCCTTGATGTAATAGGCTAAAGTTAATCCTTTAGATTTAAGAAAGTTAACTGTAAAAAAAAGAGAGAAAGAAAGAAAGAAAAACCCTTTGCATTGCGTGCTTTGGTTCTCCTTTGCAATCCACATAATCAAAAGCTTCCTCTTATATGATGTTTGAAATCCATAATCACTGTTGACAGTGAGGCGCTCAAATTAAATTATGCATTGACCCCTTAATAAAACACAGCTGAGATGGAGTGAAATTAGCACAAAGAGAGGACGAGGGCAATTTGTATAGTGCAAGATTGGGTTTCAAAATACTTCCTGGTACTGTCAGTCTACAGCTTTTCCCACAAAAGAATAAACAGTTGTGCTTTGGGCTTAGGGCCAAATTAGACAATAAACACGTGGCTGCCACCATATCCAGCAGCGACGTATCTAGTTCCTTTTTCTGTAAAGAGTAATAAAATGCATTTCCTCCTGACCCTCCCTTCTGCCTTGTTCAGTTGCATGAGCTGGAGGTAGGCTGCAGGGCCAGGCCAATTGCATGGATTCTGGAGCCAGGCACAACAGAAGCGCCTTCAATTTAACAGAGTAATAGCAGAGTAATAAGAGTTGGAGGGGAACTTGGAAATCTTCTAGTCCAACCCAGTGGTGGGATTCAAATTTTTTTACTACCAGTTCTGTGGGAATGGCTTGGTGGGCGTGGCAGGGGAAGGATACTGTAAAATCTCCAGTCAGAGGTGGCATTTGCCAGTTCTCCGAACTACTCAAAATTTCCACTACCGGTTCTCCAGAACTGGTCAGAACCTGCTGAATACCACCTCTAGCCCAGTCCCCTTCTCAAACAGGAAATGTGTTAGATTTGCATGAAGAGTCAGCCGCGGAGTGCTTCAGTGAAGAGTTTATTAGTGACTACAGCTCATAACAGACCCGATTTGGCTGGTCTGCGCTGCTACTTATAGCCAGCAGCCGCAGTTGCCAGCCAATCAGAGTGCAGGGTTTTCCCGCACTTTTTAAACCAATCATTTCTGACATTTTACAAGAACAGTTCAAACTTAACCAATGACATTCAAACCTGCATACATAACAAAAGCCTATACTGTTTTAGACAAATCCTTGTCCAATTTCTTTTTTAAACACCTCCATTTTTGATTTTGACAAGATTTTCTAAAAAGTGTCAGATTAATTCTCAAAATATTTATATATAATAATGTTTTCCTGATTGGGATTTTTTCTTCCACCTGCCTCTTTAAGGCAATCTACATTCTGATTCTTCTATTCAATAATATCTATATGTATCTATATCATCAATATCTATTTCTGTCTGTCTATGTGTATCATAATTACATTCAACAAATATTGCCGGATGAACATCTCAGTCCTACACATGTGTAATCAAAAATATATGTTGCTTATATCAATGGAGTTTTCTTCTCTAGCAAGAGACAGTAAGATCAGAGTATGTGTGTGTTTGACTGCAATTTCAGTGACTTGTCCCTTATGATGTTGACTAGATCTAATGGAAGTGAAGTTCAGCGTATCTGGAGTGCACCAGATGGCATTCCACTGCCTCTGTCTTCACCATAAGAATTCTTTCCAAGTAGCGCGGGCTGTGAAGGAGGTATCCCGATACTCCCATGTTACACCCCTCCTGCGCGGCTTGCATTGGTTGCCGGTTGCCTCCCAGGTCGCCTTCAAGGTGTTAGTAACAACTTATAAAGCCCTAAATGGCTTGGGTCCAGGGTACTTGCGGGAACGCCTCCTGCCAGCATCACTTTCCGATCGCCCTGTTCACTCTCATAGGAGGGGCCTCCTTGGGATACTGTCGGTCAGGCATTGTTGGCTGGTGGTTCCCAGGGCTAGGCCCTTCTCCATGGGAGCACCTGCCCTCTGGAATCAGCTCCCCGTGGATCTCTGTTTGGCCCCTGACCTCTGCTCCTTCCACCAAGACCTGAAGACTTGGTTGTTTCAACAGGCCGGCCTGGAATGACCCCGGGGTTGAGGGTTTTAATTTTCTCAACTTTTTAATTGTATCCGGCTTGTTTATTTGTTTAATTGTCTTTTTATTGTAAATTTGTCCTGTTTTAATGTTCGCCGCCCTGAGTCCTTAGGGAGTAGGGTGGCATACAAGTCGAATAAATAATAATAATAATAATAATAATAATAATAATAACAATAACAACAATAATAATAATAATCTCATTAGATGACTAATTCATGAGGCAATTTTGGCAACTGCTGAAAATAATCAGATAAAAAGGGGAGACCAAGCTTATGATTAATAGAGGAAGGCAGAGGATATATTTATCAATACTTTGATAATGTAAAAATAGCTATTTTGCAAATAAGTGACTCATTGTCTACTGAAATTATGCAGCCATCTCAAGAAGACATCCTGTAGCTTCTGCCTTTCAAGACTCAACCAGCAGCAATAATGGAACAAGCAGTCAAAAAATACACTGCAGGCTAGTACTTGATAGACTATCCATGAAGGCCTCCCAAAAATCAGATTCTATCATGTATCTAGTTATAGAAAGGGAGGAAGAGGAGGAGGAGGAGGAGGAGGAGGAGGAGGAGGAGGAGGAAGAAGAAGAAGAAGAAGAAGAAGAAGAAGAAGAAGAAGAAGAAGAAGAAGAAGAAGAGCAACAACAACAACAAGAACCACCACCACCACAACAACAACAACATGATATCCATGCATTTGCTATCAACTTGATGGCAGTCAAAAAAAGAAATTGGTTTGCAATAATTGCTTTTGCAGCTTTAGATTTGTGCATTTAGCCTCAATTCAAATACTTACCCAGAGGCAAAACATCTAATTCAAGGTTAATTTGCATGATTCAACATATGCTACTTCATTCCTACTCAGATAATAGATTCTAGTTATGTAGCATGATAAATATTATAATTCTAAGATATTTTTCTCCCATTCAATCATGTTCTTGGAGGCTGCCTGGACATGTGACTGCAGTTTTCTTGACAAGGTTTTTCAGAAGTGGTTTGCCATTGACTCCTTCCTTGGGTTGAGAGAAAGTGACTGGCCCAAGGTCACAGAACTGGGTTTGTGCTCAAAGTGGCATTAGAACTCAAGATATCCCAGTTTCTAGCCTGACCCCTGAATTACTGCACCCAACTAGCTCTCTTATAATCCTAATATTTTCATAGAAATGAATTTCATATACTTAAAACTCTGAGTGGCATTTTCATATTCTTTTTTTTCTCTTTCATTTGTTTCTGTAGTGAGTTAAAGGAGATTAAGTTTTTATAGCTATCTACTATAATCCAAGAAATTCATTCTAACTCCTCAAGATGTAATTATTTTTATTGCTATACTTTTATGTGCTTTGCAAAATGGGCTTTTAATTTTAGTTCTCTGCCATAATTGGAAGGCTTCTCATCACAGAAATCCAAGCTTAAGCACAATTGTCATGAATTAAATTATCTCTTCTCTACCTCCTCTCTCTCATTCACTGTGAATGTTTTAATAAATTTGTGAAGTAACTTCAGTATATTGTTGTGGCTTTATGGCTTGAACGTACATAGATTTTAAAGGGTACATAATTGCATATAAAAGTCCAGAGACCAGTCTCGCACTTAATATGATGCACATTTTTCCATCAGCAAAAAATACATCAAAATCTTCTTCTGTTTTAGCTTCCAATAAATTACAGAATGATAAAGTATGGCCTCTGGATTATAATCTTGTATTCATAAATTAGTCGCGTATTTTTTGAGTCTATTGAGTTCTTTTGGGCTTTCTGGAAGGCTATAAAGACCTGTCTCTTCTCCCTTAGTCACTGATCTGAGATCTGTTCAGCCTGTGTAAGTACACACACAAACACACATACACTCATACACACACCCATATGCATACATACTTCGGATGCTGGGAACATGAATGGGTATGAAGTAATGGTATTGTTAAATGAAGGAAATCAGGAGTCAGATGGTTCAAAAGTTTACAGATTTACTTCATACTAGCTTTACAAGAATCTGAACTTCTTGTTGTTGTTAGTCGCATAGTTGTGTCTGACCCATCACAACCCCATGGACAACATTCCTCCAGGCCTTCTTGTCCTCTACCATCTTCTGGAGTCCATTTAAGCTCACGCTGACTGCTTCAGTGACTCCATCCAGACACCTCATTCTCTGTCGTCCCCTTCTTCTTTTGCCCTCAATCGTTCCCAGCATTAGGCTCTTCTCCAGGGAGTCCTTCCTTCTTATTAGGTGGCCAAAGTATTTGAGTTTCATCTACTAAAACTCTACTGACACTCAAATTTTAAAAAAAAACTACTACCAACAGTCAAATCAAACAAGCAGTAGATAAGATTCAATGGAATTCAAGGGGGGCAGGACTTAGATCTCTTGTAGGCTTGAAGAGACTCGAGGCTGATGACACATTTGACCCCTCCCTCAGGGTCAGCCTGGTCATCTTCTACAGGTATGTGAGAATGGCCTTGGGAGAAAGGGTGAAGATATGCAGCCAATAGGATAGTTAGATAAAAGGAAACTTAGCCCAAACAAGAGTATAGGTGGGGTAAGCAGCTCAGAAGGGACCTTCTCTAGGTTCTGGAATGTGGGGAGGGGGAGGGAAAAATTCTTAGACTTGCTAGACTCTGTTAATGTAACCTTACAGCAAAGTAAAATTAGGTCACATGGCCATGTTTCCTGTCTGGTCTGCCTCACAAGACTGACAGATGAAGATACATTGGGTCATTTTTGGTGCCATTATCACTCTCATGTCCTAAAAAACAAACTTGGATACCTAACCACATTTGAACAGAAATGAGGCTGTTCAAAAGTATAATAATAACCGCTGCTGGTTCAATGAACTTCTTAAGTATATACTGGAACTTGTCAGGCACAAAAGAGCAGGTCTGCATGTGAAAGTCCAATTGAAGTGATTTATTGCTAAAAGCCTATGAACAGGAATCTTCTCAACTAACAGCATCTGTTTGGAGTTACATGGAATTCAAGAGGGAGTGGATTTAGTTTGCTTGTGGCTGCATAGGGATTCTAGGCTGATTCCTCATTTTACTCCATCTTCAAGTTCTGCCACTCCTTCTCCTGTAGAATTAAGAAGTATAGAGAGCTCTACAGTAAGATCAAACAATCTTTTACCAAATACAAAATGTCCTTATGGATATTTCTGAATTTCCAGAATATATGGAACCCCAGTAATAGTTGTGCCTTGGAATATTAGCAGATTAACATGGAAGAGAAAAAAGAGAATCAAAGGGAGACTTTGGTTTCTTCAGGCACCAGCTTTCATAACTCAGTCAAGTCCAGTTGCCTCTTGAAAAAAGGCACCTTTGGAACAACTATGACCTGGATGACTGAGAAACTGCATAGACGTAACTCAGTCAAGTTCTTCTAGCGGAGACCTGGTTTTCATCCTTAGGCTTCCTTTCACTGCAGTTTGTTCTTATACAATTGCAAAGCTAACAAACTGTAGTAGTGCTGTCGTGTATGAGCTCCAAGAGAAATAATCTGGTTATGTTTGATGTACTTTTCCCATTCCAATATAGTTAGTATGAACTTTACTTTGCTGCAGTCTGTTTTTTTCCCCTGTGAATGAATATATCGAAATAGAACCTAAATAGAACCAAAAGGTTATATTTAGAGGCAATGTGAACACATTTGCTCTGAAGAGATTTTTTGTTTTACTATTTTAAATCATACAAAATTAATGGT
The DNA here is from genome assembly GCA_009733165.1 of Naja naja. Taxonomy (NCBI): domain Eukaryota; kingdom Metazoa; phylum Chordata; class Lepidosauria; order Squamata; family Elapidae; genus Naja; species Naja naja. The sequence goes on from CM019153.1 coordinate 38,415,701, forward strand.
ACATAGGATGACTTGTCTTACTTAAGTGCTTTTCTCCCCATGCAGGCATACATCTGAAATTGATCTAAAATTATTTGGGCACAGGGCAACATCTGGCTGCTGCTGAGGAAAGGGAGCACCATTGAAGGCACAGGCCGAAAGATGTAGATAAAAAGATAGCAAAACAGATACAGTAGTAATCTCTCTTTGAGAAATCAATTGAGTATATTTTCACTTACTCCTCAATGATAACCATCAGTGGTTCCAGTGTGAGGCATTGTCCAATGTCAGCCAGTAAGTAGTTTTTTTCAAACCTCAGGCAGTGTGCAGGCATTAGGTTTCATTCATCCTTCTGCACAAGGTTGCCTTTGTTAGACCAGCTAAAAGTTACATGTATCGCTTCACAATATGCTAATGGTTCTGCTACGTTACTATTCCATTATCAGGCTATCCTTGCACTTTAATACAGGGGCTAGATTTCCCTGCTACAGCTGGAAAAAGTTGCTAACTTAGCTGTTCGGGGAATGGGGTGGGATGGAGCAGAGGAGATAGCAAAATGGCCTCTAAGCTGAAAGTAGGAAAAGATGGCCACTTGGGCAAGCTCTATATTTTGCTAGGAGTGCCAAAAGCAATATAGAAAATAAGCATCACACGTTTTGTTATTTTATTTTTAAAAAACCAACATGGAATTTGTTAAGTTTGCATGAAGAGTCAGACGCGGAGTGCTTCAGTGAAGAGTTTATTAGTGACTACAGCTCATAACGGACCCGACTGGCTTTGCTGCGGCTGCTACTTATAGCCGGCAGCCGCAGCTGACAGCCAATCAGAGTGCAGGGTTTTCCCGCACTTTTTAAACCAATCATATTTGACATTTTACAAGAACAGTTCAAACTAAACCAATGATTTCAAACCTGCATACATAACAGTTTCCATCCATTGTTTCTTGTCTTGTCTTTCGGTGCTTTGAAAAATAGTTTGACCCCCTCAATCTTTGTAGGAGCCATATTGGAACACTGCTATCATGTCTCCCTTAGTCCTCCTTTTCATTAGTCTAGACATACTCAATTCCTGTTACTGTTCTTTGTATGTGTTAGCCTCCATTCCCCTAATCATTCTTATCCCTTTACTCGGAACTCTTTCTACAGTCTCAACATCTTTTTTATATTGTGGTAACCAGAATTGGATGCAGTATTCCAAGTGAGGTCTTACTAAGGCTTTGTAAAGCGCTATTAGAATTTCACATGATCTTAATTCTATCCCTCTATTAATGCACTCTAGGATTCCATTGGATTTTTATTTTATTTTTTTGGCTGCTGCTGCACACTGTTGGCTCATACTTAAGTGATTGTCCACTAGGACTCCAACAACCCTATCACAGTTACCGGCATTAAGCCAATTTCACCTAGCCTGTGCCTATACAGGTTTTTTTTTCTCCCTAAGTGTAAAACCTTTCTCCTAGGCAAGAAAAACCAACTATATAGTTATAGCCTTGACAAGGATCTATTTCCCAGGAGTTTTAGGCATTATTTGACAAGTTATACTAGAATATATAAGATATCAATATTAAGTCCTATAATATTTACTTTAAAAATACCAACCTTCCAGCAGTTTATTATTTGCGAGCATCAACCCTGCACTGTCAGGAAGTTCTGGTAAAAGGGAATAAAGCCAAGAGTATGTTTAGAAATTCTAAAAAATAATCCTGGGACTGATTAAACTTTATTAATAATTGGCCTTATTGATGTTTCTAGATAATTGGGATATTGGAATTATGGTGGAATATTGAATAATTTTTAAAATATCAGTCACTCAAATAGAGAACAACAAATACATTATATGAAGAAATGATACTGATGTTTCAATGTATCTGTGAAGAAAGTGATAAAGAATCATAAAGAGAGAATGGTATTACTTAAAGACAAAGATGTGAATGTGGAAGAATTCCAACAAGGCAGGTGGGGGGAAGATGAGTACAAATTGGAAAAATAGTATTATACACACAGACATATAAAAGAATCTGTTATAATTACAATGTGCATGTTAAGGTTAGAAGTTGGAAGACCAGGATAATGTATATTTAATTGTATTATATTGTTAGCATTGTGTAAAAAGTATATTGACCAATTATGGAATTCAAAAATTTTTATTACCGATTCTGTGGGTGTGGCTTGGTGGGCGTGGCAGGGGAAGGATACTGTAAAATCTCCAGTCAGAGATGGTATTTGTTGGTTCTCCAAACTACTCAAAATTTCTGCTACCGGTTCTTCAGAACTGGTCAAAACCTGCTGAATACCACCTCTGATATTGACCCAGTCAATACACTGTCCACAAAATATGTATGGCTGTTAAAGGAAGATTAAAAATAAAAGGAAAATTATATATAAAAGTAGTTCTGAAAAATAGGAATAAAGTCAAACACAGCGCTAGTGATGGTAGAGAGAAGGCAGAACAGATGTGAGTCACATCAGCCTCCCTCTCTGCATGTATACACACACACATATGCACTTCCTGTCTTGTAAAAACAGACAAACAGATAAATAAGTGACTGTACTTGCCCTGTTGGTAATAGAAGCTTTGCAATTTTGCAGACAAAGGGGCAACATACAAAGTCACCGGATCCACCTTTCAGACTTGGTGAGAACCAGAGAAGAAACTAGGCTACAAAACACCTGAATCTGCTGGCATGAGGCACATTTCCTGTCAAATTTTGGTTGGACAACAAAAACACAAAGGCTGCCCTGTAATTAAATCCCACCCTGATCTACATTTTGCAGTCATGTAATTAATACTTCCTCTCTCTGCAAAGCAACAGAATAATTTAAAAAGCAGATCTTCCCTCCCTCCCCTGCCTCCACCTTTCAAAATCTTTCTCTTTCTCCTTTTCCTTTTCTCTTCATGTCTGTAAGAGGGAGCTTGGCGTACACCTTTTAGCTACACGGAAGTGATTTGCCCGTTCCATCTGCTAATAGAAAGCTACAATTAGATACTCAGGGCCCTCTTTGTGTTAAGAGATGAAAACAATACTTCCTTCCTGTTTAAAAGCTGTGAATGGAGAAAGAACTGGGGTGGGTAGAACACTATTTATCCAGGGAGGATTTATGGAAGCTGTAAAGCACAGGCTGAAAAAGGTTAACTGAACAGCAGGAATATTATATAGTCCCACAATTTGGAGGCAAAATATTGAGCGGGGCATACCGTTCCCTGTGATAGCTTTTGTATTGATTTGTCTGCTTACCAGATGTCTTTAATGAAATCAGTGTGGCTGCAAATTTCTATGTAGCAGGTTTTTCTGGGCCCCCATTCAGTTTTGCTATAAACAGAAACAAGTTGCTTTTCTCTACCTCATGTTCATTCAGTTTTTTTTTAAAAGTGATTAAATTAGGTCCATCCATGTTAGTCTCCAGACATCCCAAACCAAGACAGCTGAAAAATCACCTCTTCTGGACCAGTGCTACAGCTAGGTATAGTTTGGCAGCACCTCAGATGCAGGAGGAGAGTAAAGATGAGATTCATGGAACATAGAATAACAGATTGGAAGGAACAAAGAATAACAGATTGGAAGGAACAAAGAATAACAGATTGGAAGGAACCTTGTAGGTCTTCTACCCCTGCCCCTGCTCAAGCATCCCCCTACCCCCTGCTCAAGCATCTTGGCTGTCTGGTCTCTTCTTGAAAGCTTCCAGTGAGCCTCCACAACTTTTGAAGACAAGCCATTCCACTGGTTGATTGTTAGGAAATTTCTCCTTAGTTCTAGGTTGCCTCTCTCCTTGATTAGTCTCCATCCATTGTTTCTTGTCTTGCATCAGCTTTGGAAAATAGTTTGACCCCCTCATCTTTGTGGCAGCACCTCAAATATTGGAACACTGTTATCATGTCTCCCCTAGTTCTTCTCTTGACTAGACTAGACATACTCAATTCCTGCAACCGTTCTTCATATGTTTTAGCCTCCAACCCCCTAATCATCCTTGCTGTTCTTCTCTTGCACTTTTTCCAGAGTTTCAACATCTTTTTTATATTGGGGTAACTGGATGCAGTATTCTAAATGTGGTCTTACTAAGGCTGTGTAAAGTGTACTAATATTTCATGTCATCTTGATTGTGTCCCTCTATTAATGCAGCCTTTATATTCCTTGTAACCCAACCAGATTGCTTTCCAAAAAACAATGCCAACACATGGGAATCAAGGAATATGAAGCCCATTAACTTCACCAGATGACTACATTCTTCTTCTGCTCCAGGACTGCTGGTCTGAAATTAGTTCATAGACTGAAATAAACTATAAAATTACACAGGAAAAAGGTTTTAAGGTGCAAGGCTAATTTGGCCATATTTGGACACCTTTAGCCAGGGGTGCAATTCAACCAGTGTAACAACTGGTTTGATGAGCATGCACTTTGCACACACACAGAGCATTTGTTACTGATTCTCAGCCAGTCCTTGAGTATTGAAGATTTGTCTTTAAATGAATCCAACTCCAGCTCCTCTTTAGGACAATGATGGTTTATTCAATATAGCACCAAACAACAAATACTCTAATCAGGCAAGAATGGCTAAAAGCCAGGCAAAGTTAGAGTTGGGTTTGAGTTTGCTCCATTTCTTTTTATCACCATTATCATGAGACACACCTCACTACATCCAGGCCTATATGCAGTTCTAATTTTGGCCATGCCTAACTCATTATCTCTAAATGCTATTAACCCTATAACATGTCTACATCCCTACCCTATTCCGACCCTCACTAACTGATCCCCACCTGGTGCCACCTTCACCATGTTTCAACCTAAGTCCTAGTTACCACCTATATGTGCCCCAACCCACTTTAACAATATGCACCACATCAATAAAGAGCTAGTTCCAGCAGCCCCGCAGTTGTTGCAGAATCCATCCTCAGCTCTGCTGAGTCATTCCAAAGCCATCAGCCAGCACACAAGCAGAAATACAGATCAGGCAGCATCAGAGATAAGGTGACATGGCCAGCTGACTTGCTGTGAGGCATATTCGGAGCTGACGGGCTCTGGGTGAACTCGGAGCCCGACACTGACCTTCTCCAGCAATTTCTGTATGTTAAAGAGCTGACGCGCGGCAATCTGCTGTGCCGCGTGAATCAGCTGAGCTTGAAAGCCAGGATATAAAGCACAGACTACAGTCAGAGTGGGTGGGCCCAACAGCTGATAGTCAGAGCAAACTGGTTCGCTAACAGCTGATCCTCGGAGCTACTGGTTCGCCTGAACTAGGCCAAACCAATAGAATCCCATCCCTGCCTTTAGCATGAAAACTGTCTCATACACTATACCTTGTGGAACTATGAATAAAAATTGGAGTCCTTGGGAATCAGAAGAGGTTCTGGATATCTACTTGGTCCTTGAATAATTCATATGAATAATGACAATGTGCTTCATAGCCAGCCCTTGTTAATTCATGATGGTGTTCTCAAAGATTTATCTTTGTCCTTCAACCTAGGGACAACCAATTCCCAGTTCCATACAGCTGTGGATTTCTCAACATTTCATCTTACATGTGCATTATATATGTATTACTGTGAATTGTTAAATAAAGGAAAAAGATCACTCCCTTTTCTGACACTTACAACAGCTAGAGCATCCAGGAATAAATTAAACATGGAATATGAAAGCACCAGATGTCTTGATTTTAATGAGTTTTTCCACCCAGAAATATATAAATTCCTCTGTTCTTTTGGCAGGAATAATTGGCTAGAGAATTGTGCATTCAGCATCTTCCTGGATACATCGTGTCAAAGTGACCTTCACTTAGCTTCTTCACTGCACTGGGAGAATCTCGGATTCCTGCAGATGCATCATATCTCATGAGATATCTGGTATAAGGGAAAAGGAAATAGCTGAAGTTAGAAAATTAGGCTGGGAATAGAATTGGCATGTGATTAAAGACAAATGGGAAAATGACCTGAGCAGTAACAAAATGTGTGATTAACAGCTGTGCCCTCAAGTCAGAGTGATTTTTGTGATCAGGCCTTGTGGACTTTTTGCAAAAAGGGAGTGGCTGCTAACAACAGTTTGGGCAATTAATAAATATCCTTGTTTTTCCATTTATTACATCTCGTGTTTTGTCCAGCCTTATATTGGACAATAATGCAAAACTATTTCAAAAGCCACATTTTTTTAAACTGGCCTAGTTCGATGATGGGATGTGTGTGCATTTTTTCCCCCTATGGCTTCAACTGCTAACAATTAGATTAATTGCTTTCAGGAAATGGCATGATAATTATCTACAAGTACCTTTATGTAAAGTTTCCTCAATGTCATTCTGAAAATCAACAAGGGTTTTCCTGTAACAGATTACAATACAGCTCCAAAATTCATCTCACTTTTCTTCCCACCGCAATGCTATTGGCAGAGTTTTAGGATGGATGGATGGATGCAAATACAGAGATATATAGATATGCATAATGGAATACTGTGGGGTGACAGAAGGAGAAGGAAAGGTTGGTTTTAGAGGAACATATCTCAAAATAGCATTTGGTGTGTTCCACCTTTGCTTAATGTACTTTGCATGCAAAATAATAATAATAAAATATATCCTCCATTTTTTCCCATACCAAATGAAGATCATTTTGAAAATCCTAAACCAGACATTGTGTCCAATTAGAGCACTCCCAGAAAAACCTGGTCTGGGTTAGCAACAATCAGTTGGCTAGATTCCAAACAGCTATATAATTATTGTGTTTAGTTATACGTTCAATTTTTTTCTGTTTTATGCAAAAAATCCATAAGCGGAGCAGGTTATTCCAGGAAGCAATAACTCAGATGATGTCTTTTTTTTTTCCCCTTATCAAATGAGTCCATTTTGCTATCTCAACAAGTTCCATTATCCTCATTCCTCCATTGTGGGTAGGGCCAAATCTCTCCATCTTTGTGCATAAAAATAACCTTGTTTCAAAATGATGTCGTAAAAGCTTAATTTATTGAGAAGTGCTTATCTTCTCTGGAAATTTCTTTGCTTCTTCTTTTCTCTTTATCTCATTCCAAAGGATGTGTGCTTTCTCTTGACTCTTCTTTCTAAATTCAATATTACGTTGTATAAAATAACCTCTAATAAAAGCTTTCCTTGCTTCCAAAAACTATTAAAAAAACAGTATTTAAACAGAGCACCTGATCAGTTTTTTTTTTAAATCATCCTTTCACTGGGCAATTCTGAAAGCTCCTGTTGTTTCAGTTCCTTTGGTTAGCTGCCAAATTTGTTATCGCAAATTTAGCATGCATATTTCATTAGGTCAATGGTACTGAGGACTTTCAAAAACTGTTCTGACTAAAAAAAAATAACAGAAGCTTTCATCAATTACATGCTGTAGAAGAAGAAGCAAGGAAACAACAACATTCAGTATGAAAGAACGTTGTGTCATTCCCCCCCACAATTTCTTCACATCTTTTAACCCCCAAAAATGGCCAGATCAGATTCCCTTCCTTGAGATTAAACTAAAATTGTTAAAAGTAGATTTATTTGCCCTGAAAAAGTTTGAATATACTTTTAAACCCTGTGTCAATGTGTTGGAGTCATACGCAACTAATGATTTGTACTAATACAGTACTAATAAATTATTATTTGGGGGACATGACCCCATTTTGAATTTTAAAAAGTGCCTTTATGAGGCATTTTCTTTTTTTTTTTTTTTTGACAAAATAATATAAGATATCAGATATAAGATATCAGAGTCACCAATAAAACATATTGTATTTATATATTGTAAAAGAGAATATTTGTAGCTCAGTGTTGAAATTAAGAACCTTTGGTGCTGTCTGAACTTGGTTGTTTTCTTGCAGATAATAATCTGCATCCAATCTGCATCCAATCCAATAATCATAATCCAGACTAAGTAACATCATCATTTCTAGTCATTAGTACTGAGGATGTTACGTGGTTCACATCAGTGGTGCGATTCAAAAAAATTTACTACCGTTTCTGTGGGCATGCCTTGGTGGGTGTGGCAGGGGAAGGATACTGTAAACTCTCCAGTCAGAAGTGGTATTTGCTGGTTCTCCAAACAACTCAAAATTTTTGCTACTGGTTCTCCAAAACTGGTCAAAACCTGCTGAATACCACCTCTGGTTTGCATAGTTTGCATAATGAAATGTCTGCAAGAAAACAACCAAGTTCAGCAAGCATCAAAGAGCCCTCATACTAGAGTCAATAATGATATTATGGTAAATATGATGTTTTACTTTAAAAAAAAAGATTTTTATTTTTTAAAACAGACAAATACAGACAAAATATAAAAAAACATAAAACCATCCTCCATTTTATATACATACAGTGTGTCAGTTGGTTACAGATCTTTTGTGTTATCCTTTCATAGTCATCACTCACAGTTTGTAAAAAATTCTCATATTGTCAATCTAAAATATGCTTATATATTTATCAGTTATTAATCATTCATGACTAAACTATTTATTCTATCATTTATATGGGATATCCTCAATTTTGTTATAAAGTTTATATTACATTTAAAGTTTCATTTTTTAAAAGCCATATATTGTTCCATTGCACTTAATGGAACTTAATATGGCAATTATATAAATATAGCAATTTGATATAATAACAACAGGTAATCACAACAGTACTTGAACAGTGAACAGATAACTACTTTCCAAAAAAGAGAAGGTGGGGAGGGAGAGAGATTATTTTGGCATTGTTATCTTCACTAGCTTTAAAGAGATAATGTAAAGTCTTCTCAAATCATACTCTGCTACTTGATAAAGAACCTGATAAAGAGTCTGAGAAAAGAGATAACAGTTTGCAAAACAATTCTAGTTTGGACAATCTGTACATTCCTTAGTCCACAGAAAAATGATGAGTCACCTTCCCTACCCTTCAAATAGTTATTAGCAAAAGAATTAAGAAGTCCTTGCCCTATCATAGAACCATATTGGGTGCCAAAGTGAAAATATCTACTTGTTGGGGTTTCTGTGTCCTAATCCATTTTCCCTTTTGTCAGAATGCACACAGTGTGACTCTGTGAGACAACCCAGGAGCAATAACACCAAACACATGTTTGTAATAATAAATAGTGGTTTATTTCTAGTACTAGGCAAAGGTCAAACCATCAATCAGCAGCTACAGCAGGGAAGAACACATGGAGGAGAGATACATCCCAACAGGTCTCTCTTATAATACAGACTCTTAAAGTGGTAATAGTCAAATAATCCTGCTGACTCATTCCTACCATTGCATCATCATTACAGCATTACAGTGTTACAGCATCACAGCAGCTGGTCAGCTATTAAATCATCATGCCCTGACATCTTTCAATAAACACAGTAAAGATTTTGGAAGAATCTTGTATTCAGATGGCAAGAGTCTCTAAAATCTTGATATCTCCATGGATATGACCATGCAGTTCTCAAAGCAATTGCATTGAAATGGTTTCTTATTGTCTTCTGCAATATTTTTTTGAATGTTCCATCTTGCCTACATTACCAATGTTCCTTGGCTAGTCTAAAGAAAAGAAGAATTAGGGGCGACATGATAGCAGTATTCCAGTATTTGAGGGGCTGCCACAAAGAAGAAGGGGTCAAATATTCTCCAAAGCACCAGAGGGCAGGACAAGAAACTATGGTTGGAAACTAACCAAAGAGAGAAGCAACCTGGAATTAAGGATAAACTTCCTAACAGTGAGGACAATTAACCAATGGAACGGCTTGCCTTCAGAAATCATGGGTGCTCCACCACTGGAGGTTTTTATGAAGAGACTAGACAGTCACTTGACTGAAATGGTACAGGTTCTCCTCAGGGTTGAGATTCAAATTTCTTAACAACCAGTTTATGGGCATCGCCTAATTTGTGGGTGTGGCTTGGTGGTCACGTGACTGGCTGGGCATGGCCTGTATGTAAATATTGTAAATTTATATTTATGTAGAATCCCACCCCTGGTTCTCCTGCTTGAGCAGGGTGCTGTACTAAAAAGCCTCTAAGATCCCTTCCAGTTCTATTCCTATTCTATCCTATCCTAAAATGTATCATTTTAGTCTTATTGTAGTAAATAATTATTCTGGTTTACATTTGCTTCATTTATAGCTATACTTTTTTTTGCACTAAAGAAATCATGTTTCTTGTGGCAGTTCAATAGAAGAGTAGGACTTGGGGGCAAGAATGACAAACTAAGTAAACTTGGATGGAGCACTTACAGTGTGAGCATCTGCGGAACAAGGCATGATGTACAGAATGCCAGCACTGGAATCTTTAGCAGTGACCTGTATGGGATGCTAGGATCTCTATTCAGTTACAGTTCTGAAAACCCACTGTGGCATTGAAGAAAAGAGCCTTTCTGTCAACTGTTCGATAAATAGTTTTAAATATGTTTCAAAGCTTTTTGAAAATAAAAATGCTGCTGTCCACACGGCTAGATTTGTGGCAGGTTTGTCTACAGAGGTTTTATGGTTTTTAATCTTTCTGCAGTATTGCAAATAAAGAGTTAAAAAATAATATTCTGTGTGCTGACACTTCATACAGGTAGCTAATAAAGTGACTTGTGCTCCAGTCCATTAGTTTTGATGATGAATCTATTACATTTTGTACAGGTGACTAGCCAGGACTATTCATTTATGTCTTTTTCTTTTTCCATCTTAATAGCCAATTGACTTCCATTTGCAAATAAAAGGAATATTCCAACATTTTGCTGCTGCAAACAAGAGCATGCCTTGTTTTCCTTCGACCAAGATAAGGCACAGTTGCAGTTCTTTAACTGGTCAAGAGGGTTGAGGGTAGGAGAAAAATCAGAACCAAAGGCTTTAGAAAAGGAAGAACAACTCAGCAGTTCTTCACGTTTCAGAAATGGCCAAGAATTCCCAAAGCTGTTTCCACACTCAATCTAAACAGCTGCTATTGGAGCTCCCACGCAACTCGTTTTCTTTCCAAACTATGTTACAGGGGGAACAAAGACAAAGTGCAAAGAGAGGACAGCCAAAATGTTGCATGGAGAGATGAGTGAGGCACCAAAGCACATAAGGTCAACACTGCTAAGTGTATAGATCTTTGCTCACCTCTCTGAAAGACTGGCTATTTTCTCCTCTCTAGAACTTTTAAATATGTGCCTACGTTTGCTATCATTTGTCTTCCATGAATAATGAAATCAGCCTATAAAGACACACTGTATTTAAAAGATCCTCACATAACCTTTAAAGGGCTCTCTTCTCCGGAACAGAATTCTCATTTCACAAAGAAATTCAAGGAAAAGTTCAAAAAGTTTCCAATGGGCACCAACCTGTTCTTGGAGTTATCAATTCAAGGAATTACCTGCAGCCTTACTTCTACTTCAAACAAAGTTGTAAAATAGAAGCAAATGGGATTTTGCAGTGTTTTAAAATGTGGCAGTTTTTATCTAGCAGTTTGATTCATCCAGACAGAGCTTTGTACCTACTTGGGAAGCTTCATAACAAAGCTACTGTTTTTTATTGGCTATCTTTTAAATCTTCCTGATCAGAAATAGTCACAGAATTTTTAAGTACTTTGTTGGGGAATTGATTCCCCAAGCATCAACAACATTAATAGAGTTTTAAACCTTCTGCTTGCAGGGGTTCTTTTCTTGCTTGACTTCTTATTCTGTATTTATAGACTTTGCTTTTTGAAGTCTGAGATTCTCCCCTTTGATTCCTTATCTACTTTTTTGTCTAGGTTGTGTCTTTCGTAAACATTATAGAGTTATTAGATCAGCCACTTCCACTCATCTACATACCCCCAAGGATTTCAAGTATCTTGAGTTTCATGTTAATAAGTCCATATCCAGAAATCCAGTGATGCAGCTACTATGATATATTGTTTGGCTTCGGTGATGTCTTTCTATCCCCAGAATTGCTCATTGACTAAAAAAGGGATTTGTTTGTTTAAGGAGAAGAAAAACACCTCTAATACTAAAGCTGCAGCTAGTTGGAATGCTGAGCAGAACAACAATCTGGGGGATCTTTGGGCAATCTCTCAGCCCATCGTGCCTGGTTTCCTTTTATAAATATTTGCAGGAGAACATTCATCTTGGCTCTTAATTTTGCTTACCAACATAATATGTTCAAAAGCTAAAGTTGATGTCAATGCTTACTTAGTGACCACCTAAATAACTACTTCCTCCTCCTCCTCCTTTTCCTCCTTCTCCTCTTCTTCCTCTTCCTCTTCCTTTTCTTTCTCCTCCTCCTCCTCTCAGTGGCCATAGCTGAGTCCATCACCATTTTGTCCTCTTTCCTTCAACATTTTCCAACATTTTGGACTTTTCAAGGAACCTGCATCTTTGCTGAATACATCCTAAATTTACTATTTTGAACCTGGTCATTCATGACTGCAATGAAAAGTCTGTTCTATAATCCATTTGTTTGAATGTTAGGTATTTTTTTCTATGTACGTTTAAACAATAAAATGAGGATTATTTATTAATCCATTCATTGGATTAACATGAATGATACCCAGAACCAAGTCTGTTCACATGCAAAATGGATGAATATCTTAAAAAACAATAAAAAATATACTATTTTATAATCCATCTGTTTTTTCCCCTAGCTATCCATGATATACTACTCATTTTCTCCAAAGTAAACCAAAGCTCAACAGTTTTAATACCCTTTCTATACTGCTTTTTCAGGATCCAAATTTTTCATTCTCATAGTGAAACAGAAAAAAGCATAAGATTAGTTTGTATTAATGCCAATAACCAAGTATATAAAGAGTACCTACAGCAGAATATAAATAAATGAATCAAATTTAATCTTTCCCTACACATCCAATATTTCTCATTCTAATTTATTTCAAGGTAACATAAAAATAGAGAAATGCTCTCCTCTGAGCATTTTCAGTTCCTTATTTTCAGTATTAAATCCTATTTGTTTTATTAATTTTATAAAATGGGTAAATGCTATACCACCTTTTTGGTATAAACTGATTTTTCAAACTGGCATCCTCCCTTTTTCATTCTTAACCACACACAAAAAGAAGGAAAGAAAGAAAGAAAGCTAAAAGAGGAAATTGCATTTTTGGCTGGTAGCCATGCTGAAGCTGAGAACATGTCTTTTAGCAAAGAAAAAGCAACTCTGTGAATGGCTTACTTTTCAAAAGCCTAAATACAATCTTCACAGTCATTCACTGTGAGCTGTTTCTTTAATAGAAGAAATAGGGACAACTTCCCATGTGTACTTTGGTGAACATCCCATTAAGTTTTTTTTTAAGAGCTTAAAGCCAATTAACATTCCATCAATCGACATTTGGAATCTTTTAATTAAAAAAAGAGACACTTCCTATAACATGCATGTATACACAATACCCCTGGTTTTATCTATCTCTTAGCTCTTCCCCTCTTCCTTCCTTCAGCTACAGAGCACTGATTCTCAAATTTTATTTGGACTTAACAGCAATAGCAATAGCACTTAGACTTGTATACAGCTTCACAGTGCTTTACAGCCCTCTCTAAGCAGTTTACAGAGTCAGCATATTGTCCTCAACAATTTGGGTCCTTATTTTACCCACCTTGGAAGGATGGAAAGCTGAGTCAACTTTGAGCCTGGTGAGATTTGAACTGTCAGATTGCAGGCAGCCGGTAGGCAGCAGAAGTAGCCTGCAGTACTGCACTCTAACCACTGCACCACCACCACAGCTCATTGACTTAAGGACAAATACAGTGTCTATGGTAGCTTTTTAGAATCCATCAAGGGAACTAAACAGCTTGCTTGCTATTTTCTCAACATAATAGTTTTAAGGTGGACAATTGGAGGCCCTCTTCATGTTTGGATGCAGATCCTAGCATTCTTTTCAAATCAACTCTTTTCAAATTAATTGCATAGGGAATAATCACCTAAAGACAATTTAACATAAGTGTAATCTAAAATTACAAGGAAAAAGCTCTTTCAGGCTGAGCTCAAATTTTGGTGAGTTCATAAACATGTCCATTCAGTTTTCTTGGCAGCTGAATGGAAGTGGTTTGTGTATTGCCTTTTTACTTGGATGTTTAGTTTTGCTTTATTTTCCAGCCTGGCCTTTCTTAGAGGAATCCCATCCAAAAACCAACCAGAATTAACACTGTCTAGCTTCCACAACAAGATGGTGTCTCAAAAGGGTAACATCCTACTGAGATTTACCTCAGATTGCATTTAGGTTTGATCAGAGGTGGGATTCAAATTTTTACTACTGGTTCTGTGTGTGTGGCTTGGTGGGTGTGGCTTGGCTTGGTGGGCGTGACAGGGGAAGGTTACTGCAAAATCCTCATTCCCTCCCCATGCCACTAACCTGCTTTCCAGCTCCATTCTCCTGTGCAGGGCAACAAAGGAAAACCCAGCCAATCATCTGGGACCCATGGAGGCAGACAATAGATGGGGGCAGGGCCAATCAGAGGTTGTATTTGCCGATTCTCCAAACTACTCAAAATTTCCATTCCCAGTTCTCCAGAACTGGTCAGAACCTGCTGAATACCACTTCTGGGTTTGATCCAGGCTATAATTCTTCATACAATGGGCTTCTACATCACAACTACTCAGTATGGAAATTTTAGTTAGTAAAACATGGTATATTTACACTATACATCTTTTTAAAATCCAAGAAAAATGCAAAATCTTCATATAAGTATTTTGGTCTTCCTTTTCACAACTACCTGAAATGGAAGTAACTTGAAGAAAGATTGTACTTATTGTTTAGCTAGGTTAATGAAAGTAGCTCTTTTTCCCTACCTCTTCTTCTAATAAAGGTTCTCATGGGAGTCACAAGGTGCTTTTTCAGGAGGCAACTGGACTTTCTTGTTTTTTTTCTTTTGAAGACATTTCGCTTCTTGTCCAAGAAGCTTCTTCAGTTCTCACAGGTTAGTGGGGAATGGAAGGATTTAATATAGGAAGGAATATAAATTCTCCCATTCCCCACCATCCAGTCAGAGCTGAAGAAGCTTCTTGAATGAGAAGTAAAACCTCTTCAAAGAAAAAAAAACAAGAAAGTCCAGTTGTCTCCTGAAAAAGCATCTTTAGGTCAACCATGACCTGGATGATTGAAAATCTCGACATATGTTCTCAAGGGAGAAAAACAAAATCTGATGAATCTGACTGAAGATTTAAGAATTTTAGAATTCACAAAGTATGAGCTAGGACACTGTATTTGGGCCAATGTTATTCAGGTGTCCCACAAACATTCTCTTCTGTTGTCTTGCAGCTGTGAAAGTTACTTGGCTGACTGCAAAGAAGTCTATATGTTTGTAAGGAAGACAGTAGAAGAGGCAAACCAAATTGTTGAGGTCTGGAAGAAACTTTCTTCCTTTCTGAGCTATTAGAAGTTCTTTCGTGCAATTTAACATTCCTCCATATTTTTTTGTATTCCATACATTCGCTTGGCAGAACAAATTAAAAAGCCAATGCCCCAAATGCATGTGTTTGAGTATGGATAGGGAGAAAATTGGATACATGCATGAGACAAAATGTTAATAAGGATTCCAGTCTGGACAGATTTCACATTCAACACTACATTATATTTTGTAGTTATGGTTTTGTATTGGGGGTGGATTTACTTATATTAAAAAGTCACTCTGCAATACCATCCTTTTCTTTCATTAGGTTCTCTTTCTTAAGATATTTTAATGGCCATCCTGGATTCAACAATGAAATTTCTTGCACTAAGATTAATGCTTCTCTCAACATTTTAAATGTAGACATCTGGAGATTTATCACCAATTTAATACACTGTTTCTCTTTTTTAAAAAGTACGGTATGTAATTAACTAAATCCTATTGTGTATCTAGGCCCCTATTACTTGTCTAACTTTTATAACTATCCAAAGCCATTCTCAAATATCATCACATGACAATATACCAGCTTAGAAAGATTGTATATGCCAACAAATCCTGTTGGCCACCATCTGTCATGACTAATAAATGTGTAATAAGCAATCAAATATTGTCAGGCATCAAATGTTGATGTTAGCTATTAAATGTTAACTGAGAGTCCTATGTTGAGAGAGCAATTAGTTTAAAAATACACTGAAAAGGGGAACCTTAAAAGTTACATTAGCTTTAGATATCAATGCTTTTGCAATATATTTCAAGAGTTTCATTCATGTGCCATTTTAAGGATACGAATATGAATCAGGATGAAAAACAATGTATGAAAACTAATGGAGGAGCGAAGCAACCTAGAACTAAGAAGAAAGCA
This sequence comes from Naja naja, assembly GCA_009733165.1. NCBI lineage: Eukaryota > Metazoa > Chordata > Lepidosauria > Squamata > Elapidae > Naja > Naja naja. The sequence continues at coordinate 38,431,806 of CM019153.1, forward strand.
ATCGAACAATGGAACAGCTTGCCTTCAGAAGTTGTGAGTCTCCATTACTGGAGTTTTTAAGAAGAGACTGGACAGCCATTGGTCTGAAATATCGTAGGGTCTCCTGCTTGAGCAGGGGATTGGACTGGTCCCATCAAAGTCCCATACAACTCTATTATTCTATGTTCGACCATGTGCTTTCTCCTAAGGTTAGAACCATACAGACACAGAAGAAAGATAGGAAGAATATTGATGCCTTTGGACTTGGTTGTTGGAGAAGACAATACCATGAAGAGGCAAGAAAACAACAAATAAATCCAGAATTCTCATTTAAGGTACAAATGACCAGGCTCAAATGAGCCTACATTGCATACATTATATGAAGACCCATCTCCCTGGAAAATGCTCTAATGATGGGAAAGAAGGAAGAAAATGACCAGCAGCAAGGTGCATAGATGCACTATTGGGAGTCATGAAAGAACATGTTAATAATAGATACTCATGAATAAAATACATCTATATGGGAGTTGAAAATGACTTGATGGCATATAATGAATCAATCAAAAACTATGGATGTGGTATCTACAGGATATTTAAAAAGTGAAAAACAGAAGTCATAACCATGCAATTGACACTTTGATGTACATATGAATACTTCCGGATCTCCTCCATATGATCAAATTATTATTATTTTAAGGGGGAAGAATTTTATTTCACTATCAGAAAAGACAGACGCAAAACATTTATGCCTGTTTAGTGAAGAATCAAACCAGCTTCTTTAAATATTCTTGAGTATCAGAGTATCAGAAACAAAATAAACGTTTTAAAATATTGATAGCATCAATAGGATGTACTCTACATTATTATGTTTACTACTTGGCTCCATTTATATACAAATCCTTTACATAACTATGCTCTCACGTAAATTTGTCCCATCTTGTCAATCTCTGTATAAAATTCACAACCTGACAGGTATGGATGTAACTCAGCCACAAATTAATTTGTTTGTTAGTCATAGCCTCCCAAATGTTGATCTAATTCTGAAAGTATCTCATTTAAGTTTGCGATCTGGGACTTGAACTTTCCTGGAGCATTCTAAATATAAGAATAATGTCCCCAAAAAAAGATAAAACTCTTTTCAGAAAATTTTTAAAAAAAAACATTTGAAGAACACCTTTCACTCCTTTCAATGTTAATCTCATATCAAATAAAAATGAAATACATTGCCTAATGTAACACCTGTTTGATGGTCATCATTAGATTTTTTTTGTTTATGTAATTATTAATTATTATTTTTATTTTCTCCTGTTGAACTGGAAGAGCCTCTTTATCTTTATTGGTGTAGGGATTATTTATTTATTGGACTAGGCATGACATAATAGCAATGTACCAATATTTGAGGGGCTGCCACCCACAAAGAATAGGGATTCAACCTATTTTTCAAAGTGCCAGAAGGAGGAAGGCAGGACAAGAAACAATGGATGGAAACTAATCAAGGAGAGAAGCAACCTAGAACTAAGGAGACATTTCCTGACAGTGAGAAGAATTAACCAGTGTAACAACTTGCCTCCAGAGATTGTGAGTGCTTCAACACTGGAGGTTTTTAAGAAGAGACTGGACAGCCACTTGTCTGAAATGGTATAGGTTCTCCTGTTTGAGAAGACCTCAAAGGTTCCTTCCAACTCTGATATTCTGTTATTCAAGTACTGTGTCTTCTCTTTTGTAATCAAAGTAAATCTTTACTTTGTTTCTTACTATATGTTGTTTCTTACTATACACTATGTTTTCCGTAACTGTGATTTTATATTTCTTTAACAGGAGGTTTCTTGTCTGAAGGAAATTTTCCCTCAAAAGCAGGTGATAAATTATCTAGATAATACCTGGATATTCGGTTAAAGGCTGTAGTAGTTCACTGTAAATCAAATAAATGGCTGTATTGGATTAGTTTTTTAAAAGTCAGCTAGTCCTTAAATAAACAGTCAAACAAATACTGAAAATCCTTAATTTACCTCCATCTGTAATGATGGCACGAATAGCTCGAAGGTATGAGAAATTAAAAACAAAGCCCAGAAACATAGGAGAAGTTTGATTATATATGATTTGCACGTTTACATTTTTATGCAGGAATTTGCCTTTCATCTTAGATTGCATGGAACTTCATCACTTCAGCTCCTAAAGCTAACACATTGGAATTTGATTTCCCTCACACACACATACACACAATGAGAAAAAAGGAACACCAACCTGGTATTAAAAATGTCAGCAATTTAAAATGTGTGGGAGGGCAGTTAAGCTTTCCATGACATGTTGTCTGTGACTTCAAGATTGTTATGCTTGAGAAGATTAGTTAGGAAATCAGATTTCATGGTGGAATAGTGGAACTGCAATTTGTTAGAAACAAACGTCAGCACTACTTCCTAAGAATTAAACACTGGTCAAAATGAGCATTTTACTTAGGTTAATCAACCCGCTGATGCAAAAACAAACTAACACATTGGTAAAAAAAAATCAGTACACCAAATACAAACTAGGCGGATATAACCTCGTTGATGATCCTCACTCTGTCAAGGACCTTGGAGTCTCATATCTAATGACCTAAGCGCCAGAGCTCACTGTAACAGCATTGCCAAAAAGGCATTAAGAGTTGTAAATCTAATCTTACGAATCTTCTCCTCCGGAAATATCGAATTGCTAACTACAGCATACAAAACTTTTGCCAGACCAACACTTGAATACAGCTCATCAGTCTTGAATCCGCACTGTATATCAGACATTAATACAATCGAGCAAGTCACGAGAAGAATACTACACTCCTCTGCTCGCAACAGAATACCCTATATCACCAGGCTTGAGATTTTGGGCTTGGACAACCTTGAACTACGCCGCCTACGGTTAGACTTAAGCGTAGCACACAAAATTATCTGCTACAATGTCCTACCAGTCAATGACTACTTCAGCTTCAACCACAACAATATAAGAGCACACATCAGATACAAACTCAATGTAAACCGCTTCAAACTTGATTGCAGAAAGTACGACTTCAGTAACAGAGTGGTCAATGCCTGGAATGTACTACCTGACTCTGTTGTTACATCCTCTAACCCCCACTCCTTTAACCTCAAACTATCCACTATTGACCTCATCCAAGGGGCGTGCATAAGTGCACCAGCGTGCCTCCCATCCCTGTCCTATTGTCCCCATTTATTCATACTTATTTCCTGTATTCTTACTCATGTTTATACTTATACCAATTACCTTGTAAGTGATTGACAAATAAAATAAATAAAAATAAAATAAATAAAATAAAATAAGTTTTTTTTAATTCATATTTATATCCTGCCCTTCTCCGGAGACTCAGGGCGGCTTACAATTTTGGGATACAACCCAGTGTGCTCAGCAATAGCCTTCCTTCCATTGTATATGCCTGCTTATTACTAAGCGGCATTTTTACAAAGTCAGCTTATTGCCCCCAACAATCTTGGGTCCTCAGTTTACCTACCCCGAGAGGATGGAAGGCTGAGTCAACCTTGAGCCTGGTGGGATTCGAGCCTGCAATAATTACAGGCAGCTGGAACTAAGTGCTAGGCTATTAACAGCCTGCACCACCAAGGCCCTGTGAATGACCATTGTTACTATATATCTGTGTCCACATTTCTACCTCTTGTTCTCCTCTAACTTCTGTTTCATAGTCCTCAAACACAAGTACATGTACAGCTGTCACCCAGGACACAAAAACAGAGGAAGATATCTGTAAGGGGGTGTGCATAAGTGCACAAGTGTGCCTACCGTCCCTGTCCTACTGTTCCCATTTATTCATACTCATTTATTATGTATATACTTATACCGATTTATACTTATATGTTTATATGTTATGTTATTTTTTTTAATTTATTAATTACATTTATATGCCGCCCTTCTCCGAAGACTCAGGGCAGCTTACAATTTCTGGGATACAACCCAGTGTGCTCAGCAATAGCCTTCATTCCATTGTATATGCCTGCTTATTACTAAGCGGCATTTTTACAAGGTCCTCAATTTACCTACCCTGAGAGGATGGAAGGCTGAGTCAACCTTGAGCCTGGTGGGATTCGAGCCTACAATAATTGTAGGCAGCTGGATCTTAAGAGCAGGCATTTAACAGCCTGAGCTACCAAGGCCCTTCATATTTATACTTGTTCATACTTATACTTGTTTTCTTATACATGCTTGACAAACTAAACTAAATAAAATAAATAAATAAATAAATAAATAAATAAATAAAGATTTGTCCTGAAGAGGGTTATTAGATGTTCTTTCTCCCCCCCACCCCCACAACCCTATATTCTGGATTCTGTTAGCTGTGCAATCTGACAGGTAGATTTGGGTTCGTCATTTTAAGCATCCAGCTATAGTCACCCAATACTGCCCCATTCCATGTTAGGGAGAATGATTGTTGGTAGGAGGTAGCAAGGGAAATGAAGTGAAGGGAACCCACTAATCTTTCAGCTCATATGATGTGCATTATAACAACCTCTTTTCCCAGCACATTTACTCTTGCAGAATAAAAACCAGCAGTGTGGACAGCAAGTCTGTGCTGGCATATTTTAGTTCTCCTAATTCAAGGATTGGGACCTAGCACTTCACCCATGCCCTTGGTTAATTGCTATAGCTCTTTGGAAGAGTCCAACCAAATAGCATTGCATGTATACAATGTATGTTATTTATTTATTTATTTGTATCCTGTCTTTATATTTTTACAAATAACTCAGATAGGATAGGATGGGATAGGAAGGGATGGGGTAGGGTAGGGTAGGGTAATATAGAATAAGATAAGATAGAACACAACACTACATGACATGACATGGCATGACATGACACAATACAATACAATACAATTCTTTGTTGGCCAAGTGTGATTAGACACACAAAGAATTTGTCTCTGGTGCATAAGCTCTCAATGTACATGCAAAACAACAAAGTAATAATAATCATAATAATGATTGGATAATAAGAGAAGGTACTGGAACAGTGAAAGGTTAATAGTAATACAGTCATACTACATGGGTAAGTATACTTAGACATAAGACAACACTGTGGCAATAAGGTGTTCAGCAGATGATGACATAAGAAAAAAAACTGTATAGTTGTTTTGGCATGCAATACTCTATAGTGGCATCCCAAGGGGAAGAGTTGAAACAGTTTATGCCCAGGATGTGAGGGGTCTGTAGATATTTTCTCAGTCCTCTTTCTGACCTGTACAGTATACAGTAACCTATGCAGTCTACAAGAACTCAAGGCAGTGAATATATTTAGCACATCCTCCTCTTCCTATTTTCCCCACAATAACACAACTGTGAGGTGAGTTGGGCTGAGAGGGAGTGACTGGCCCAAGGTCACCCAGCTGGCTTTCATGGCTAATGTGGGACTAGAACTCATGGCCTCCTGCTTTGTCACCTGGTGTCTGAAGCACTAGATGTATTTGTCTAAAAATGCAGACCTAGTGCTATAACTTCCTACTTATATAGAATGCCCCCTATGTGTTTGGGACCAGTTTCAACTAGGCTACATAGGAAAGTCAAAAGGGCCTTGGTGGCTCAGGCTGTTAAATGCCTGCACTTAAATTCCAGCTGCCTACAATTATTGTAGGCTCGAATCCCACCAGGCTCAAGGTTGACTCAGCCTTCCATCCTCTCGGGGTAGATAAATTGAGGACTCAAGATTGTTGGGGGCAATAAGCTGACCTTGTAAAAATGCCGCTTAGTAATAAGCAGGCATATACAATGGAATGAAGGCTATTGCTGAGCACACTGGGTTGTATCCCAAAATTGTAAGCCGCCCTGAGTCTCCGGAGAAGGGCGGCATATAAATGTAATTAAAAAAAACAAGTTAGCATATTTATATATATATATATAATTGTTCTCTTAAATTCCTTTGGATATAGAAAAGTATTCTTGCTTTCTAACAAATAATCGCAACAAGGAAGAAAAGAAACTTTAAATATTCATTTCTGGCCCTCATAATTTACAATATCTTCCCCAATTGCCATATAAATATTTGGACTGTGGCTCCCATTGCTGTTCTCTTCCATCTACCCTTTTTTCTTTGCCAAAGATGGATTGTTCATTTTTTTGTTCCTAGTATATTCAACTTCCTGCTAGAAAACAGGGGGTGCCAAATATGCACTGATGATTTAGTGTTGTCTTTATGGTTCTTTTAAGAAAGAAATGATGAAAACAGAGACAAATGACTTGCCATGAGTGTCTTTGTGTACTCAACGGCTTGGCACTTGACAGCAAAGCAATATGTCTGGAATGTTGAAGAATTCTTAGAAACTTGTCTGCTTAACCAAACATGGGCAACAGAAAATGTTTATTAGAAGCAATGTGTAATTGGAAGGGGGGAAGGTTTTTGCTTTCTTACAAAAGAGAGAGAGATGAATCAAGATGCTTACAACTTGATAACTGGGGACGACGACGACATATGGCTACATTTTTTTTCTTCTATTAACTTCTGCTGTCAAATCAGATCACCCTCCCCTCCTATGAAATGTATTTTATAGACCAGAGATAAAAGTCACTGGACCCAAATGTCTACATTTTTGCCCTAATCCAGCTCGAAATACATATAGCTGTTCACATTCAACAATTGGGTATGTCAATCCCTTTTGCTTCCATGTATCCTCCATACATGGAAGATACATACACACCTGCAGAAAAACAACCAAGCTCAGAGAGCACTAAGGACCCCTCATTTCAACTATGAGCTACAAATATTCTCCTTTCTTGTTAGCATTAAGATGTTCAGCCTCACCACCCTTGAACGTTTCAGATCCAGAAGCCACCTATAGCAAAGTCGCAAATCCATAAGTCCAGCATGACGTTAAATTTCAGGAATATTTCCAAGGACAGAAGAGGACTTTTCCCCATTATAGGAAGTCTTACAGATATGCACCTAGTACATTTGCCATTGCTCTGAATATTCAGAGCATAGGGAGAAATGCAAATAGTCCATTCTCAGAATTTTAGAAATCTTTGTATGATAATGATGAAGACTCTCAATTTTCAGAAATGCTCCACGAAATAGCTCCCACCTTCCCTGAAATATGGCTCCTAGTTTTCATTGGATTAATAAGCTTGTGTTTGAGGTCATTTGTACATGAGAAATGTGCACCAGTTCAAAAATAACTGCATTGTTATCAGATGAAGCAACATCCCACATCTTGGGCTAGGACTTGACAGGAGGACAAAAATGCCAAATCCAGTCTAAATGATCTGAATGATTGTGCTACCAACCATAACAATATCACCATATATTTTTTTCCAGTGATGAAGATATCATAACTCATGGACAATCCACAATGCTATCTTACTCTTTCTCCATGCTTGTCAGCTTCATTCCACCCCAAAAGAAATATTAAAGGGAATTTTGATTTAATGACAGCAAAATAGAGAATGGTTCTCTAGGAAACCATTAAGGTAAAGATAAAGGTTCTCCTTGCACATCCATGCTAGTCATTTCTGGCTCTAGGGGGCAGTGCTCATCTCCATTACAAAGCCAAAGAACCAGCATTGTCCGAAGATGTCTTTGTGGTCATGTGGCTGGCATGACTAAACACCGAAGGTGCACAGAATGCTGTTACCTTCCCACCAAAGTTGTCCCTATTTTTCTACTTGTATTTTTTACATGCTTTCGAACTGCTAGGTTGGCAGAAGCTGGGACAAGTAATGGGAACTCACTCTGTTTATGCGGTGCTAAGGATTCGAACCACCAAACTACCGACCTTTCTGATCAACAATCTCAGCATCTTAGCCACTGAGCCACAATGTTGCTTAAGAAACTATTACAGGAATGTAAAGGATGTGGTGTGTTATGTGTATCATTGGGTGTACAACCTTTCTTTCCTTTCCTTCCTTTTTTTTTTTTTTTTTTTCTTTCTTTCTTTCTTTCTTTCTTTCTTTTTTTTGCTATAAAGTGGTGATTCAGGAGATTTTCAATGTGCTATTGGAATGGAAACCATGCCTTTGTAAAAATGTTGTTGCAACAAGCTCCAGTTCCTGCAGGCTAAAATTATGTATTTTGTTTAAAGCTTATTTCCTTTTGGTGAAGAGAAGTCTGGATTGTGCCAATCAGAACTGGCAGAAGCTTGAGTCAGGCACTGATTGAATTGTGTTTTTGGCAGACTCCTGCTGGTTAGTGGGAGAGGAAGCACATTGATTGATTCTTTGTGCTCTCTCTCCATGTTCTGAGTTTGTCAGATGTGAAGACAATCAGCTTCAAAGCATTTTGGAGAAACTGAGGAGCAGAAATTGTGAAGTATGGAAGGGCTGTGAGCTGAATTGCATCAAACTGCAGAAGTGAAGCAGGATTTCTATGAGCAGTTTCTTTTTATTAAACACAAACTTTGTCTATATCGTGTAAAAAACTAGTTCATTTTCAGAATCTTTTAATCTAACTTCTCCATGTTTGTTTTACATTAAAAAAAAGTTACATAAGTTTTATGAGCCATGGTGGCACAGTGGTTAGAGTGCAGTACTGCAGGTGACTTCTGCTGACTGCCAACTGCCTGCAATTTGGCAGATAGAATATCACCAGGCTCAAGGTTGATTCAGCCTTCCATCCTTCCAAGGTGGGTAAAATGAGGACCCAAATTCTTGGGGGCAAGAGGATGACTCTGTAAACCACTTAGAGAGGGCTGTAAATCACTGTAAAGTGGTATATAAGTCTAAGTGCTATTGCTAAAGGGTTCATTTAAAAAAATGAACTTCCTCTACTTTTAGGAAATTCCATTCTGAGACATCACTCCAAAACCTTCCATGATAATGAAGTTCTAGAGGAAATATTCTTCCTTCTTGAATAAAGATCTTCTGCTTCTTTTGATGCACCAGTTAACTGTCTCTTGTGTTCCCTTTTTGGTTCAAACACATAAAATGCTCAGCATAGCTGTTTTAATTTTGGCAGCATCTGGAAATCTGGGAACTTCCTGAATGTATTACCTTGGAATCTCCTACATATAACTATATACCCATGGCCAACCTACTCTTGTTTATTAAAACAGAGATGGTGAACCAGTGGCTTCACAGATGTTTTAAGAACCTCAACTCCCACCTGCCTCAGTAAGCATAATAGCAATAGCACTTAGACTTACATACAGCCCTCTCTAAGCAGTTTACAGAGTCAGCATCTTGCCCCCAACAATCTGGGTCCTAATTTTACCTACCTCAGAAGGATGGAAGGCTGAGTCAACCTTGAGCCTGGTGGGATTTGAACTGTCAGATTGCAGGCAGCCGGTAGGCAGCAGAAGTAGCCTGCAGTACTGCACTCTAACCACTGCGCCATCACAGCTCATTGACCTAAGGATAAATACAGTGTCTATGGTAGCTTTTTAGAATCCATCAAGAGAACTAAACAGCTTGCTTACTATTTTCTCAATATAATAGTTTTAAGGTGGACAATTGGAGGCCCTCTTCATGTTTGGATGCAGATCCTAGCATTCTTTTCAAATCAATTCTTTTCAAATTAATTACATAAGGAATCATTGCCTAAAGACGTTTAATGTGAATGTAATCTAAAATTACAAGGAAAAATCTCTGCCAAACAGCAGAAGTAGCCTGCAGTACTGCATTCTAACCACTGTGCCATCACGATTCACTGATTATGGGACCTGCACTCCAACAATGTTGCCAACCCCCTAATTCCACACTCCTCCCTTAGAAGCGATACACTACCGAGTGATCCTTAACACTTCTTTTGAGTCATCCTGTCATCTCACTGGGCCAAGCTTGTTCCTTTGTTGCTTGTTGGTTGTTTGCTAACCTGATGCCAGGTGATAGGCTTTTAAAAAGCCAAGCTTGGAGAGGGGACTTTGTAAGAGAGGCATTGCCTTTACAAAGTGCACAAACCTGGTGCCCTAAATGGATTGGCCCGGTGGGAGAAGGGGGGGGAGGTGAATAAAATGAATAGCTGAATAAAGTCATTTGTTTGCGGCCCTGCAGCCCTGATACCATGATCTGTTTTCTACAATTTCCCTCTGAGGATTGTGTATCTAAAGACAGCAGCTACTTTGTTCTCCATGAGTTTGCATCCGGTTACAGAGGAGACACGCAGTCTGTACTCCCTTCTGGAAATTTGTTTTTATTCTTTACCTTTGGATTTAATGAAAAGCATACCACATATGCTGTTGCCATTTCCTCGGAGCAGAAAACAGTGTGCAGCACTTAACCTTAAAAAACAAATCTTTCAGGAGGCAAGGCATTTGCCCTACTCCTCAAGCATAATCTCTCACAGGATGGGTGGAAATGATCTTTCAAAAATAGTTCAAAAATGGGTTCAAAGTCAACCTCATTGTGTTTTCCTCACGTGAAACAATGCTAATAAAAGTTCTAACTCATCTTTGCTAGAAAGGAAAATTTAGAATTCAGAATCATCACAGACTCAGCTGCTGCAAGTGCTTTATCCTTATTGTTCTACATTCTATGATCTTATTGTGTGCTTAGATATAGACAGTCAGAACTCATGAGTAGTGTCTTAGTCAATAGTGATGTTCATTCTTCTTCTGCAGAATGTCTCAGATTTAATCTCTGGCATTTCCAGCAGATGAATAGAGTAGAGTAGAGTAGAGTAGAGTAGAGTAGAGTAGAGTAGAGTAGAGTAGAGTAGAGAAGAATAGAATAGAATAGAATAGAATAGAATAGAATAGAATAGAATAGAATTCTTTATTGGCCAAGTGTGATTGGACACACAAGGAATTTGTCTTGGTGCATATGCTCTCAGTGTACATAAAAGAGAAAATATGTTCATCAAGAGTCAAGTCATAGGGTACAATAAGCAAACAAATCATACTGGGAAACATACTAGGAAAGATCAGAAAGACATTCCTATCTGGATACATTCCTACCCAAAATCTGGAGATCAAACATTCCCAGGAAATGCCATCCTTCTATGGATCCATAGGATTGGCTCTCAAACATGGCTGTGGAATATTCCTTGCGTAAGAAAACTTTCATGGATTTAAATATTTTTGATGATTATTACACCCTCTGTAAACTATACAACCAGAACAGGCTCTGAAGACTATGATGATCACTGGGAAGTTAATAAAGCCTTCCAGTCAAGGTTTAGGTATGGCCATGGAATGGAGATAGCATTGGAGCCATAGTGGCACCATACTTAGAATGCAGTATTGCAGGCTACTTCAGCTCATTGCCAGGAGTTCGATCCTCACCAGCTCAAGGTTGATTCAGCCTTCCATCCTTCTGAGGTTGGTAAAATGAGAACCCAGATTGTTGGGGGAAATATGCTCTGTAAACTGCTTAGAGAGGGCTGTAAAGCACTATGAAGCGGTATATAAGTCTAAGTGCTATTTCTATTGCTATTGTTATTGCTTGGTCTTGTGAATGAACTTTGTTAGGACCTGGATGGAGGCATTCTTGAACATAGAACATAGGATAACAAAGTTGGAAGGGACCTTGGAGGTCATCTAGTCTAAACTCCTGCTCCAGCAGGAGAGTCTATACCATTTCAGATAAATGGCTGTCCAGTCTCTTCTTGAAATTCTCCAGTGCTGGGGCACCCACATTCTTTCCTTAATAATGAAACTAAAGCTTAAATACCTGGGCACGCAATTCAAAGACAAAAGCAACTGAGAAAGACCTTGATGACTGGAAAAAATGTCCATCAAAAAAAAGAGGGCATATAAGAGGACATGGGAAAAAGGAGGGCAAAAAAGAAGGCATGGGAAATAAAATGACTTTACAGAAAGTCTTCCAACTCTCTATATTATGACATTTAGTGAAAGAAAGCAAGATGGTGGAGCCTCTGAAGATGTCTGTGATACGTTTGCCTTCAGATTGCCTGATTTTCCTTCTTGGTTTTCCTCTACCCTCTTCTGGTAGAAATATCAAAGAAGAAAATCCCCCAGATGAGAGGGGTTTATTTAATTATTATATTATTATACTGGCAGTACATACCATTGTATTTCAGTGCTTCCTGTTCAATCAAAGTATATTTTAGCCAAAGACTAGTATAATGAATTATCTGGTGTTTACTTCATCTAATACGGTACTCTTAGCATTTTCTTCACAAACATAACTGAAAGGCATCCATTTTTCTTTCCTTAAAATTGCTGTAAGCTACCCAGAGTTGCCTTGTGGCTAGATAGGCAGCCAATTGAATAATAAACAATGTTCTTCAGGGCCCTTTGAGATACCAGTAAGGTGAATATCATTCAAATCTCACAGAGAACCTTCTTCCAGAGGGCAGGCATTTCAAAGGCTGGGAAGCAGCTATTGTCTGCCACACTTCAGCCATAAGTGTTAACTGTGTGATATAGTGGTATATCCAAGTCACCATCACAATGGACAATTTCAGAGAAGTTCTACTGACTCAAACTCTTCCGGCATATTCCCTAGTTGCCTACCCTGTCAGAATGACAAGGTGGAAATTGGATTGTTAATAATAAGAGTAATTCTACAGAGGCCACATTTTCACAGGAACTTTCTAGGATGACTAGTAATCCTCCAGAGTCCAGACAGTAATTTGAAAACAGAAAAAGAAAGAGAAAGAATATAGTAAAGATAAATAAATATGTAAAGAAATGACTTCCAACCTTCATCACAAGGAACTGAAAAAAATGTAATAACCGCCTGTGAAATTTCAAATATTTCTTCATCCCATGTCCCATTCCTTATCTAAACCTGTAAAGCAAGTCCATAAAACGTCAACTTTTCAACAAAAATCCATAAAGAACTCCAGAACTTTGGGGGAAAAAGTTACATTTTTAAGCAGAAAATATAAGTATATACTTTCAAATAAAGCAATTTTTGTATTTTTATATACCTTCCTTTTGCTGCTAACAATTTAAAGATTTAATTCAATCAAATAATTGTTGTAGGTTTTGATTTTGCTTCAATTCTTCTTCATCCTTTCACAAAGATTTCTTCAAGGGTTTAACAAGCCCGTTTTATAGATTCAATAAGGTCATTCTCTTGCATTATGATTTGTATTCCTCTTTTAATTTTTAAATTTTTTTTCCAGTAAAGTGTTTCCTTCCAAATGATTCTCATGGTCTGCCATTTTTATCTGGAGGTTCCCTTGATTTTCTTACAGGAAGTACTCCTTTTTGATTGTTGACTACTGATAGTTGTAAATGTCTCCATTAAACAATCAGGTCTTTTTTCTTCACTGCACATCTGCTTCAGAACATGTTCTGTCTACTGGGGACTAGATTTTATCTTCCTATTGGATAATCTTGACTCCCAGGATACAACATGTACTTGGAAATAGATGGGAGCGACAAGGAGAATCATGTGTTTGAGCTGGCTGTCCTTTGGGAATAGCTAGTGTCCATAATAACTAGTGTCCATAATAGGGATCCTGAGAAGCTAGGCCATAATGGTGTGTCACTTTCTTTAAAGAGACCGTCACAACTTTCTGCCCTATGAGGAGAAAGAAGACCTTATGCTCTGGGAACTGTGGCATAAGTTGGACCTTTCTATATGGCCTATTGCAAGCAATGCATGTGTTTTCATGCCTTCTTTTTATTCTTCCTCCCTATCCAACCTCACATAAGCATATATGCCTTTTTAGATGATAAGCCTGAGAAAAGGAATTGTGAGAATAAACCTATTGTTCTTATATTATTTGGTGAGCCACCTTAGTGTTATATGACAATTTGATGAGTTTCCCCATTCTATTACCTCATCTAAATCACTTATGAAGATATTAAAAAGTGCTGGGACTAAAACAGAACCTTGGAATACCCCACTATTTACTTCCCTCCATGTGGATGTAGTTCTGTTGAAGACTACACGATGAGCACAGTTTGTCAGCCAGTTAAAAATCCATTGGTGATGCTATCTATCCCACATTTTTCTAGCTTATAATTTGTGATCTACTTTGCCAAATGCCTTATGAAATCTAAATCTAATCCACAGCATTTTCTTGACTCACTAATTTAGTCATTTTGTTAATCAATAAATGAAATAAGATTTGTTTGGCATGATCTGTTTTTGATGAGCCCATGTTGGTTTTTGTTTATTACTTTTTCTTCTAGATGTTTGCAGATTTGTTGCTTGATTATCTTTTTCAAGATCTTCCCAGCCATTGATATCAGGCTGATTGGCCTGTAATTTCCTGGATTTGAGTTTGTTTGGGTTTTTTTACTATCCAAAGCTAAAAGATTCAGAAGATCAAACAAACAACCTGGGAGAGTAGGAAATATGCAGTAGGCAAGAGGTGTCTGGAATATGAGAAAAGGAAGACTTGTGGGTAGGCAAAAGCATTTCCTTTCTGCAGTTTAATGGGAAACTGCTGTGAAGTAAAGGAGATAATCGTCTTGAAGGATTTATATAAGTATGTAATAAGTAGAAGCTGCTTGTTCATCAGCTTTGGATGGCCTGTAGCTGCTTGCTACTGGGTGTCACCTGCTCAGAAAAACAATTTGAACTATTGGGATTCAGCCAGTAAGGAAGATGTTTTGCAGCTGCCTGTTTAGAAGGATTTTGGGCCAAGAGGGAGGGGAGAGAAAGATCTATACACATACTGTTAGTTTTTAGGGAACTGGCGTGGTTTTTAGGAACTGTCTGGATGTTTGCCAGCTTTATTGTAAACTAGCAAACAGCATGCCTCTACCATTCTCTTCTTCTCACCAGGAAATTTTAAAAGATACCCCATAGATAATGCCCTGTGTTTGGAAGGGTCTGTGTGTGGATGTGTTTGTTTGCAGGTGCACACTCAAAACAATTGCCTTACTCCTTTAGGCTCTTTAAGATGGGGAAAAACTTTGACTATGAGTAACAGCTTCAAGAAAAAGAAAGTCAATTCTCTTCTATCTGAAATATATTCCCTTTTCTCCTGGAGTATCCCCAAAACAATACATTTTAAAGATACATGGAGCTTTGCTCTTAAATGAAAAACATGAAGGCTGTACATATTTTGGAACCGCTAAATCAGGGGTATCAAACTCACGTCATCACGATGGATCACGTGACATATCAGGACTTTTCCCCCCTTTGCTAAACCAGGCATGGGTGTGGCTGGCATGGGACACATCCAGCTGTGGGCCAGGAGTTTGACAGCCCTGCTCTAAATCCTCCTGAGCTGTCACCTTTTGGGGGATGAAACCAAAAGTTTTGATTTCATTTACAGTGTTTTCAATTTTGTGTTAAATAAGAAGAGCCTCCATGTATTGCAGCCAGAGTCTCTTGTGTCTTGTTCCCTTTTTAAATTAGTCTGTAGGTAACTAGAGGCTTAAGTTAAGGATGATAGTTTGAAACCATCTTTTCATTTTTCTTGGGCCAATAAGAAGCCCATGCAAATATTGCACAATCTCGGAAAGCCAACTTCCCACTCTAAACAACTCTGATGTTGCTGCTGACCCAGGTTGCTGTTTACACTAAACAAGCCTTACCAATCTTACTAAACATTGCTTTTTCTCAGGCTGTTTTGCAATGCAGAATATACATCAATGCAGACAGAATAATTTAAAGCTGATGACTGTTTAGGTAATTGTATCTGGCCCAATTCAGAAAAAAAAAACTGATGATGAATGTGGGAACATATCTTTAGGAATAAAAACATTCATTTTGCACCCAGCTGCAAAATGAAAGCCAAATTCCAAATGCTGCATAACAATCAGGATAATATAAATATTTCATATGTGTGTGTGTGTGTGTGTATGTGTATGTATGTGTGCATGTGAGCTTGCATATGCATATGCGTATGCCTATACCTATACCTATAATATATATATATATATATATATATATATATATATATATGAATTTACAGCCAACGTAGAGTAGCATAGGTAGCGAGTAACGTGCGGTAGCAAACGTAGCGCGTAGCGTAGCATAACGTAGCGTAGAGTAGAGTAGAGTAGAGTAGAGTAGAAAATAATACTTTATTGGCCAAGTGTGATTGGACACACAAGGAATTTGTCTCCGGCAATGGAAGTCCATCATAATTCATTCTCCCTCCCTCCCTCCCTCCCTCTCTCTCTCTCTCTCTCTCCATATATATATATATATATATATATATTTTGTTTTCGTGAGTGTAAGGTTTATGGCACGTTTGGTATTGGCTGGTGTCTCGGTAAGATTGAGAATACCTTGGCAGCGTTTGCGACAAAATCGTTCATTCGAAACGCTTGCCAAGGTATTTCAATCTTACACGGACAAGACCAAAGATCTATATATATATATATATATATATATATATATATATATATATATATACATATACATACACAAACATACATACACATACATACATTCATATATCAATCTCTCTATATAATATCAATCCATCTCTATCTTAATTGGGGGAATTGCAAAGGTGTGCAAAAATTAAAGTTTCTCATCTTTGCTGGACTGTAGTTTTTAAATGTATGACTCATGATGAATATATAATTCTTTACTGTCACAGCCATCATAAATGACTTTTCATTCAAGGGTCAAGAGCTTGAGAAGTACCAACTGAATTCTAGAGAAATAAATCATGGGGGAAGAACTAACACCCACAAATATGCAACTATGGATTCCAATTCAGATACAAATTCAGATACAAATTGCCCACGAGAGTATTAAAGAATAATATAAAATAGGAGAATTTTGAATTTTCAAAATTTTGAATTTAATTTTCAATTCAACTACATTGAAAAGACAAGTATGAGATTGATCAGAAGATCATTTCCTGACTACTAATCTTCTTAAGTCCTATTTGGGAACACGTTGTTGTTCCTATGTAGCCCAGAAGCTACTGTAGCAGATATTGTTGGATCTACCTGTAGTTCCATTTTTAAGCATCTACCTAATAACATTTAAGTATCAGAACACTATTGCATTTGCAGTTTTGCACCATCTTGCCACTGATTCTTTCTTACAGTCTTGGAAATTTTTAACTCTTGTGGCCTAATGACATCTTAATATTCTATCCTCTGGAACTTGACTGTGGTGCACCATTTGTATAGCTCAATAATATTCTTGGACTGTTTGTTTTCTCAACAGTTAACTGTACAGTTTCTGGAAAGAATGGTTAGTAATATTTAAAGATGTACAGTAATTGGGACCTACATGGACCCAAAGGAAAAATTTCTAGCAGAAAGGCCTCCTTGTAGTTATGACAGAAATAAACTTTCTGCTGGATGAAAAGAACACGTGGAGTACAGGAGTGTGGAAAACCAACAAAAAAAAAAAATTCTGAGGAAAGGCAGGTTTTTTTATTGATCTCACTGGCATTTTTGAACTTCAATTTTTCATTATAATGAAGAATAGATTCTGTTTAAGCACTCATAGAAACAAGAACTGTCACCCTTGGAAGCTATTTTTTTACTGGGAAGCGTCAAGACTGCCACATTTAGTGCCTGGGAATTTGGGAGGGGGGATTTCATAAGATTAGACTCAACAACATTTTTTCTCAGAAAGTCAAGGAGATGTTACCCTGCACCTGGAGAGGAATGTCTCCACTTGGGATGATGATTTGATTGGGCCATGTGATGGACCGAGGGGTGTAGGGGATGGATCTTTGAATTTCTTTTGGGATGACAAAACCTAGAACTCTCAAGGTTCCAGGTTGAGCCTTCTCACTAACGGGCGGTTTGCAATTGTCAGTGACCACAGCCCGCTCTTTGTTGGAGAGCCCGATCCTTACAGTTCGGGCTGAAGCTGCCTCAGAGGGCAGCGGAGAAAGGGAAAGCTGCCAGCCAGAGTGAGGGAGCATCTCCCTTTTGGGTCTGGTCTTTTCCTCCGAGGATTGACAAGAAGTGGTCAATATGGCCACCTCAAGAGAAGGTCTCAACTGGACTAAGATCGGTGCAGGAGGAAAGAAAGAAGTTGACAGCAGAGGAACCAGGAGTATCGGATGGTAAGATCAACAAAGGCACCCGGATTAAGATAAAGATGAGTTTTTAAAAAGAAGAAGAAGCGGCACAGTGTCAAGTGAAGGAAAAAAATAATAAGTAAAATATCTTTGATAGCTATAAGGGGCTTCGAACCGGAAAGGAAGAAGCCGGTGTAAGAACTTAAGTTTGGGGCTCAAAAATCCTGAATATTAAAATAAAAGGAAAGGGAGAAGATTTCGTAACAGAAAGTGCCACTTTGTGGATAAAATTGAATTTAAAGAAGAAGGAAAATATCTTGTTCCTTTGTGAATTGGAGTTGTTACAATTTTAAAGAGACACTGAATCAAAAAGCAAGACCCATAGAAGGTGAAAGTTTGAATTAAAATAAAAGACAGACTGCTGGATTAGTTGGTGATATTGATATAGACTCTGGACTTGGGCTAAGATCTTAGAAAATTTAAAAAAGAAGAAATAAGGAAAATAAAACTTTGGTGGCCATCCAAGGAATTAAAATGGAATTTAAAAGTATGAAAGAACTGCTACAGGAAGTGACTGAACTAATTTGGCTCAGTTACAGAAGACATGGGCATGGAAATGGCTTAACAAAGAACAAGAAGAAGGAATCTTGGAAAGGAGGAGAGCACTAAGGGAAAGATTTTAAAGAGACAATTAACACAAAGATTAATACAAATAAAAGGAAAGGAAGGTGGTTAAAAAAATGAAACCTAAGAAAGTAATTAAAATGGGAACATTTATGAAATTAGGCATGCTAGAAAGGTCCAGAAGCAGAAAGGCAAAGAGAGAGGGGGATGGAAAAAGGATATAGCAGGATAAAAGGGAGGAGAGGGAACACAAGAGCAGAAGATAGAGAAATACGGAATTATATAATGAAGAAAGAAACTCGCTTACATAGAGATAATGGTTAATGTATTAAGAGGGGGGTTCTGCATGGAGAAGAGGGGTAATAAGAATATATTGTAATCATAAAAATGTAAAACAATAGAGGGGTTACTGACAATTTTATTAGATGAAGGTTACACTTTTACTTTTTATTTATAAAAGAAAGGTAAATGTTGATTAGATGAATTGAATTAACAAATGATTTTTGAAGATGTTTAAAACCAGATTTGTCAGTAACCAAGGTTAGTTATTTTTTCCTATTATTTTGGAACTATAAACAAACTTTAGGGGGCATATGTGTTGCAGAACCCGATTGAAAAGAGATATAATGTTATGTAGCTTTTCTTTTCTTTTTCTTTTATTCTATCTTTTGCTTTAAAGGGAATGATTATCACTATGTTAATATGTTAGCCACTGAGGTGTCACTTTCAAAGTAGTAAAGTGGGGGCAAGTAGGTTTTCTTTTTATTCTTTTTTGTGTTAAAGCTTGTATTGATTTAGAATTATGGAGAGAATATGTGATGAAAAGGCAAATCTGACGGATAAAAGAAATATGTAAATGATAAAAGAGTATTAACAATGTGAAGATAGTTAAAGGATAGATATAGATAAACTTTATTTTCTATATGATGGGCAAACATATTGTTATTTTTAAGATATATAAACATTTAAAAAATATTTACAACTAATTTGAAATGAAATGGGGGGTTATACAGATTGAGATTAAGATTTGAGACTAGGATTAATTTGTTTGGCCCTTTGTTTGCCAAAAAATGGAATGGAAGTAAAAATGGGATAAAATAGGAAGTTAAATGTCAGAAATGAGTATAGAACTATTGTCATATTTTCATGTAAAAGTGATGACCCGGGAATATGCTGTCTACTGAAAAGAGCCTTATTTGAACCGTTAAAAATTGAATAAAACTTGTTTAAAAAAACAAAAACCTAGAACTCTCAGATTTAGGTTTTCCCAGATGTGCCAATATGACAACTCTAATAAAATGGAACTTTGACAAGATGCTTGTCTCAGAGTTTATTGGTTTGTAGTTGGTTAGTTGGAACGCTGACAAGAGCTTTATTACCAATAAATGCTGCCATGATGACATGAGTTTGATACCTCTGGTCTAGGTTATTCTACAAACCATAGCAATTTACTTTACATCTTGGAGTTGTTAGGATTAGCCGGTCTAAGGCAGCTAATCTGCAGGCCTGAAATCATTGCTATGCAAGCTGAAATAAAATTATTACAGTATACTTTTCTAAAGTCGAGGCTGTCACCTGTGCCAAGAACTTCCACGTTAAGGGGAAACATTTCCTGAAATCCACTGTAATTCTGTCGAGCTCAGTAGAGATAATAAGGGAGGGTGGTAATTTTAATTGGAGTTATAAAATCTGGCTGTTATTAAGGTGAATGAATGTAAAAGGTAGATCAAAGGCAGCCCTGCACAACCAGCCTGTCGGCAGTATCATTGAAACAGAATTAGCAGGCTTTCCACGGTTCACTTTGGGAAAGACTCTGGTATTGCCTACAGTGTCCCTCAAAGCATTTTCTTCCCCTCATGCATTTATGTCTTTAAAGAGCTTCAGCCTTCATTAATATTTAATGCTGCTTGACAGAAGAAGAAGGGAAAAAACTATAAAGGAGAACAGAACAGGAAAGGAAGGAGGAGGAAAATAAAACAGAAGATAAGAACCAAAGATGTTTTTTTTTCCCAGCTAGTACTCTATAAGCCCAAAGGGGCTTAAGACTTACTTGGCTTGAGCTATAGCTGCTAATAATACAGACAGGCTGCTTTCCGAGGCGAAAATATTTTCATATGCAGCTTCTGAGATGTTTATTACTTGGTTACATATTTGAGCATTGGCCTCCTCTTTTTTTTTTCCTTTTTGGTGCAATCTAGTCAGTTTTTGATTCCTGGTGATTGCCTGGACAAATCTCTTCTTCTGTGCAAGATTTCAGAAAGGACTTGCCATTGCCTCCTTGCTAGGGCTAAGATTGATGTACTGGCACCAGGTCACCCACCTGGCTTTGTGCTAATAGGATAGGATAGGATAGGATAGGATAGGATAGGATAGGATAGAGCTGGAAGGGACCTTGGAGGTCTTCTAGTCTAGCCCCCTGCTCAAGCAGGAGAACCTATACCATTTCAGATAAGTGGCTGTCTAGTCTCTTCTTAAAAACCTTCAGTGATGGAGCGCCCACGATTTCTGAAGACAAGCTGCTTCACTGGTTGATTGTCCTCACTGTTAGGAAGTTTCTCCTTAATTCCAGGTTGCTTCTCTCCTTGATTAGTTTCCAACCATTGTTTCTTGTCCTGCTCTCTGGTGCTTTGGAGAATAATTTGATCCCCTCTTCTTTGTGGCAGCCCCTCAAATACTGGAATACTGCTATCATGTCGCCCCTAACCCTTCTTTTCTTTAGACTAGCCCAAACCCAAATCCTGCAGCCGTTCTTCATATGTTTCAGTCTCCAGGCCTTGATCATCTTAGTTGCTTTGACCATCTTAGTTGCTTTTCTCTGAAGTTTTTCCAAGGTCTCAACATCTTTTTTGTAGTATGGTAACCAAAACTGATTGCAGTATTCCAAGTGTGGTCTTACTAGGGCTTTATAAAGCAGTACTAACACTTCACATGATCTTGATTCTGTGCCTCTTGTATTTGCCTTTTTGGCAGCTTCTGCAGATGGCTGGCTCATATTAGAAGTGATCATCTATTAGGACTCCATGGTCTCTCTCATAGTTACTAATGGGGGTCTCCTGGTTTCTAGCCTGATGGTTTAACCACCACACCAGACTTGATTCTCTTCTCCCCTTTAAAGTAGATTAACTGAGTGAGAGCTATCAAAGTCACTCCATGAGTTTTAAGACAGAGTAAAAAAACTGAATCAAAAATTATTTGGAAATACTTTTAAGTATGACTAAATCTAGATTACACTGGACTAGTATTATTTTAACTGATGATGTGACCTAGTTTGGTAATGAAATGTTTTAAGAAAACCATCAACCTCAGAGAGCACCAAGAGACCCCAAGTTCAACCCTGAGCTACATATATTCTATCAATATTAGCTTAAGGATTATCCTAGGAAGGGGCAACTTTTAAGGGTAAGTAAAGATACTAATTGGCCAGAAGTGGCTGCAGGAGAAAAAGTAAAAATGGCAGTTGAGATTGAAGTCTGATACATTTTTATGTGTGTAACGCAATTAACATGTGTCAAAAATGTTATGCAACTTTACTTTTCTATCACCCCTGAAAATGCCTGTATTTAACCACCTTACTACTGGATGATGAAGTGAAATATTATCTCTGTTCCCAACTACAAAGTGCTGTTTCTGGCTCAGTGCTAACATGAAAGTGCTATTATTGAAGTTTTGCCAGAAAGCATTAAAAAAAATTAAGATATGTGGATAAACCAGAATGATAATAAAATTCTACATTGTGCTGTTTTCCGATTTCCAAAGCATTCAGTATAGTACATCCTGTACCTAAAGCATGCATACCAATGACTTAAGTACCACCAGCATTCAAAAACTAAGTTCTGACTCAATTCAAACATTTCCATATGTACTTTCAAAGGGAAGGAAAAATAGAGTGAGTAGGAAGGAAAGAGATAATAATCACCTCATCAACAATACAAGAGAACATTATCATGCTTTATATAAGAATTTTGTGTAAGACTGTGAAAGTTCCTTTGATCTTAAATGATGTGGATGCAAACATTTTTCAAATATTTTTGTAATGTGCTTGATTAGTAAGATCTCATGTACTTATGAAGAAATCATTGCACTTGTCTCAATTGAAACCAAGTTGGGACTTGCACACAATTTGTCTCTGCAAGATATATTTAGCAAAGTTCCCATTGACAATAACGGCTTGAATCCTATAAAATATTGTAACTTCTAACTACTTGAACAGGTCAGATTTATTCACAGGTTTGAACCATGAAATGGAGACAATAGAAAGGATCCAAGGGTAGAAGTTGTGTCTACCTCTTTGCAAACTTCAAGGTAAGTTGTAAATCTGGATTTGTGTTGATAGCAGGTATTTATTCCCTTATATCATGGAGGAATAATTTTGCAAACCAAATGTTAGATTGCACATCCATTGACCAACTTAGTTGTAATAATTGAATCAGATAAATGCTTCAATTTTGGTATACATAAGCCTACCATGTGGTGCAACTGCTCAGCAGTTAAAGACTCTGAAACCTCTGTCAGGTTTCCAAGTGATGAAATCCATTTAAAAAGAAAAGAGCAAAGTCCATCTTCCAAAACAATTTCTTTTATTTAGGAAAGCATCAAATTGGCAAAGTCCATTGTAATTCCGGATCTGACACAACCCGGAATTACCTCACAATATTAGAAGTTAGAAACAACCCCTAAAAGTCACATTCTCCAATAGAAGTAATTCAACATTACCTGGTGTCATAAATCTCCACCTCAAGGGGCCTCAGCATGGTCAGCTCATGTTCCCTCAGGAAGAAGAATCATCTAGTCTAAACAACTCTCTTTCTCCACTCCTCCCTCCTTAGGAATGTGGCAAGCCCAAAACCCTTCCCCCACAATCAGCAAAGAGAAAGTAAGAAAAAGAATATGTACTAAACTTAATTAAAATGGCTACACATATGTCAATTTCGGGCTTAACAGTCAGCTAGAAAACTGACAGCCCAGGTTAGAGACCCAAGTGCCATGTGACAGGGTGAGCTCCTATTACTTTCCCCAACTCCTGCACACCTAGCAGTCCAAAAGCATGCACATGTGAATAGATAAATAGGTACCACTTTAATGAAAAGATTACAGCATTCTGTGCATATAGTCATAACTGGCCACATAACTATGGAAGCGTCCTCAGATAAAACTGGCTCTCTTGGTTAAAAAACAGAGATGAGCATCACCCCCTAGAATCAGACGCTCATGGGAAAGGGAAACATTTACCTTTAAGTCTATCATACAGTTTTCCTTATAACATTTATTCAATACTGGATGGATGGATGGATGGAGAGACAGAGACAGAGGTAGAAGTAGGTAGATAGATGAGAGAGAGAGAGAGAGAGAGAGAGAGAGAGAGAGAGAGAGAGAGAAGTACTACGAGTGTTTTCAAGACCTTTATTTATTATAAATTAGCATTACTTTATTCCATCAACATACCAAGTTGCATAATGTACTATAAATGCTTTTCATTCAAGGCAAACATTATTGAAAACATGAGGGGGGAGAGAGAGGAGGGAGGGATTCTTTATCATGTATTAAGCAAAGGCAAAGTAACTGGAACAATTTGATGGATGAATAGAAATTTAAGAATAGTTATTCCAAGCAATGATAAAGAAAGAGTTCTGGTGCTTGATATGGCTTCTTCTAAACACCCCCAGTTTTCTATCAACATTCAATGGGATGGGATGGCATTATGGCTGATGAAGCATGAGGGCAGATGGCAGGAGCTATTATCACAACAGCTCTGATGAAGGTGTCAGTATAAGACTTGTGCCACATCAATCAGAGAGAAGAAGAAACACTAGGATTTATTTCAAGTTTATGCTTGCAGAGGAAAAAAAAATCAAGTATTAGATTTTGGTTGGCTGGCTGATTCTCTATCCAATGGTTCCTGCCAATATCTTGATAGCATCTGAGTTCCATTATGAGCATTTTGATTTGTATATGTATGTTTTGCAACAAGTTCTCTCATATCCATGCCAAAATTGATATCACTTTGAGCAACTTTATAACTAGCGTGCCTATCGTAGTATGTAATTCCATTTGTATGAATCAATTTCATCAGGAAGAGAGTGCAGTATATGGATCTGTTTATACCACTACTAACATGAATTAGATGCCATCATGGCTTATAAATTCTGTGCCATTAATGAACAGTAGGTTCATAAATACCTCTCTTTTGCAGTTAGTCCTCATCCTCTTGGAGGATGAATTGATGAAGCTTTAGCACAAGGGTCTTCAAACTTGGCAAGTTTAAGACTTGTGGACTTCAACTCCCAGAATTCCTGAGCTAACATGACTGGAGGAGGAATTCTGGGAGTTGAAGTCCACAAGTCTTAAAGCTGTCAAGTTTGAAGACACCTGCTTTAGCATGTGAGAAACCATCTCTGGCCCAGTCGAAATGAAGCAGATCACCTTGAACCTTCCTAATCTGCATTCACATGTACAGGTGAAACTTGAAAAATTTGAATATCATGCAAAAGTTCATTTATTTCAGTAATGTAACTTAAAAGGTGAAACTAATATATGAGATAGACTCATTACATGCGAAGCAAGATAATTCAAGCCATGATTTGTCATAATTGTGATGATTATGGCTTACAGCTCATGAAAACCCCAAATTCACAATCTCAGAAAATTAGAATATTGTGAAAAGGTGCAATATTCTAGGCTCAAAGTGTCCCACTCTAATCAGATAATTAAGCCATAACACCTGCAAAGGGTTCCTGAGCCTTTAAATGGTCTCTCAGTCTGGTTCAGTAGGAATCACAATCATGGGAAAGACTGCTGACCTGACAGTTGTGCAGAAAACCATCATTGACACCCTCCATAAGGAGAAAGCCTCAAAAGGTAATTGCAAAAGAAGTTGGATGTTCCCAAAGTGCTGTATCAAAGGATGTTAATAGAAAGTTATGTGGAAGGGAAAAGTGTGGAAGAAAAAGGTGCACAAGCAGCAGGGATGACTGCAGCCTGGAGAGGATTGCCATTCAAAAGTGTTGGGGACTTTCACAAGGAGTGGACTGAGGCTGGAGTCAGTGCATCAAGAGCCACCACACACAGACGGATCCTGGACATGGGCTTCAAATGTTGTCAGAAGCATCTAACCTGGGCTAAAGAAAAACAGACCTGGTCTGTTGCTCAGTGGTCCAAAGTCCTCTTTTCAGATAAGAGCAACTTTTGCATCTCATTTGGAAACCAAGGACCCAGAGTCTGGAGGAAGAATGGAGAGGCACACACTGCAAGATGCTTGAAGTCCAGTGTGAAGTTTCCATAGTCTGTGTTGATTTGAGGAACCATGTCATCTGCTGGTGTTGGTCCACTGAGCTTTATGGGGATGCTGACTTCATTTTTCAGCAGGACTTGGCACCTGCCCACACTGCCAAAAGCACCAAAACCTGGTTCAATGACCATGGGATTACTGTGCTTGATTGGCCAGCAAACTCGCCTGACCTGAACCCCATAGATTCATTGCCAAGAGAAAGATGAGAGACATGAGACCAAACAATGCAGAAGAGCTGAAGGCTGCTATTGAAGCATCCTGGTCTTCCACAAACCTCAGCAGGCTGATAGCTTCCATGCCACACTGCATTGAGGCAGTAATTGCTGCAAAAGGGGCCCAAACCAAGTACTAAATATATGCATGCTTATACTTTTCAGAGGTCCGATATTGTTCTATGTACAATCCTTGTTTTATTGATTGCATGTCATATTCTAATTTTCTGAGATTGTGGATTTGGGGTTTTTATGAGCTGTAAGCCATAATCATCACAATTATGGCAAATCACAGCTTGAACTATCTTGCTTTGCATGTAATGAGTCTATCTCATATATTAGTTTCACCTTTTAAGTTGCATTACTGAAATAAATGAACTTTTGCACGATATTCTAATTTTTCGAGTTTCACCTGTATCTCTTTGTGACTGTTGCAATGCTAAAGAGAATTGAAAGGCAGTTGTTCTGCTCTGAATGTTCCACTTTACACTTAAAAGCAGTACTGGGAAACTTCTGTATGGTTTCTTAGGAATTGTCCTGAGGGATTCTACCAGGTTCTGTCTTGCTTTCCTTGTAATTTAACATCTATATGAATTCCTAGGGGAAAGCATTAGCTAGCAAGTTTGGTGCTGGCTGTATTAGGTATGTTGATAATATACTCATCTATACTACTCCCTTTCTACGAACTCCAGACCTTTCCAGAAGCCCTGTTCCTAGTAAATAAAGCAGATATTGAAACAGACAATGAATCAATCCTACTACTAAATTGTGACTAGGTTACAGGGTGATGCTATTCAGCTTTTGAAGAAAAATTAACTTCATCAATGAACACTCTATGACATAAAATATTGTTTTGATATTTCTGAATACTCTATGCAAATACCCTCTATAACAGGAGTGTCAAACTTGATTTCGTTGAGGGATAAATCAAGGTTGTGTTTGACCTTGGGGGCCAGGGTGGGCGTGGCCAGGGTGGGCATGGCCAGGTGGGTGTAGCCAGCTTGACATCACTCATGTCAGGAGCACATGTGGCCCGAGAGCTGTGCCAGAGAAAACAGGCTCCCAAGCTCCGTTTTCAGCTGGGATGGCTTTCTGCAATCCTCTGTCAGCAAAATTGGAGCTCAGGAGGGTCACATTTTTGCTGGCAGAGGCACCACAGGCTGCTTCTTTGCTATTTCCAGAGTGGCCCAGTGGACCAGATGTAAGCACTGCATGGGCCATATCTGGCCTCCAGGCCTTGAGTTTGACACCTCTGCTCTATAATATGATTACATTCAATAGAAGTAAATGGACATCCCTGTTCAATGTCCTTATTTGTTTGAAGAAACTATCCACATTGTTGATATTTATTACCTGATCTAGAGTGTATAAAACATATTGCTGTGGCCATTGTCTTCTTTTAAGATCTTCGTACAACTTCACAGCCCACTCTATAGCAATAGGATTTCCAGGTTGGCTCCATATAAGTACTAACCTGAGCTGACACTTTTTGCTTTCAAGATCAGCTAAGGTCAACTACTAAGTCATATCACTAAGCTGAATACCTGTGTTCATTATTAACTTCATATAATTTTGCCTAAGTTCATTTGTGTTTAATTGGCCTGTTTCTTTATTTTAGTTTTTATAGTCCAACAGGAGATATGAATTCAGTTTTAAAAAAAAACAGGACTCATATTCTCAGCAAATGTAGCAAGTAGCACAAACAGTTGAGCCTGTTGCAAAATAAACTGGTGACCTTCCCATGAAAACAGAGAAGCAATAAAAATCTAACAGAGCTATTATCTATCATGCAACTGAATAATATAGTTCTTATCAGATTAGAGAAATACATTCAAGAAACCTCTGATAATAATAATCTTCTTGGCAGGGTGTGGTGAAACTTGACATGTTTGTCAGATGGATGAAATCAAGAAACTGAAATTTGCTAGGGTTCCTGTTAGATTTGCATGAAGAGTCAGACGCGGAGTGCTTCAGTGAAGAGTTTATTAGTGACTACAGCTCATAACAGACCCGATTTGGCTGGTCTGTGGCTGCTACTTATAGCCAGCAGCCGCAGTTGCCAACCAATCAGAGTGCAGGGTTTTCCCGCACTTTTTAAACCAATCATTTCTGACATTTTACAAGAACAGTTCAAACTTAACCAACGACATTCAAACCTGCATACATAACAGTTCCTTCAGAAGAATTTGGTTGAGGGGGGGGGACCAAATTTCTAACCCTTTGTGAGCTTTGATCTGATAAATGAATCAGTTGACCAATTATAGTATTAGGTTGGTGTAGGATCTGGTACCTTGAAGGAAGAAATACAACAAGGAAAAGACAAATTACATCTAACAAATAAGATTTAACTTGCTGCAGATGTTAACTCCACACTGGTTGCATTAAATCAGCCTTCCCCATATGCATGTCAAACAGGCAAAAATGCTTGACTTGAACACTTCACAAATCCTTGGATTTAAAAGACATTACCAAGTATAAAAAGGACAATAAATGCACTAGTCCACAGATATATTTGGGTAGTCTATCCGGATGACCCTGCCCCTTGCGCTGAAGTATGAAGAGGGGTAAGGCGGAAAAGGAGAGAACATGGAAAATAAATATTTTATTTCCTATGGAAAAATAAAATAATGCTTACTTCTATGTTAAGTCCTTCATACTTCCCTATCCAATCAATTCTAAATGTTTTCTTCATTCTTGCCAATAGTAATCTTGCCCACTGGATAGGGTAGGATTGTGAGGTTTCAATCAAAATATTAAATTAGAAAAGTGTTTTTTAATCTTTTAACATTAAAAATAATATAAAGAAGCTGAAATAATCAAAATACTTATCATCTCCATCTCTCTCTCTCTCTCACACACACACACACACACACACACTTTCTCATGTTCTCAATAATGTTTGCCTTGAATGAAAAGCATTTATAGTATATTATACAACTAGGTATCTTGATGGAATAAAATAATGCTAATTTACAATAAATAAAGGTCTTGAAAACACTCATACCATGTTTCTCCAATAATAGGAAGGCCCAGCATAATTTCTAGGCATGAGGTGAAATTAAGCCCCGCCCAAAATTTAGGCCTATTTAATCCATGCGTTTCCCCACCATTTCTCACATCGTTTGTTAGAACTACATGAGGTGAAGAGAAATGGGGGGGAAGAGCGGGGGGGGAGAAAACTTGCCTTTAGGAGCACCCTGCAGGTAGCCTAGGCTAGAATACCCCAATCTACTACCAATAGAACATCAGCCGATAGAAGCTCCCCAAAGGCAGAGTCACCAGCCGCTTTTATCGGCCGGTAGAAGTGGCCTTGGGGCAAGCGCCCACACACACTCCCCTTGCCATGAGGCCATTTCTATCAGCTGATGGAAGCTCCCCAAAGGCAGAGTCACCAGCCGCTTCGGGGTCAGAAACTCTCAGTTAAGCGCAAGCTGCTACTTCTTCTTCCCTCCCTGCCCTCATTTCAAGTTGGCTTTGATCACAAAGCAGATCTTAATGATAAACAACCCTTTTATAACTTACCAACTGCATGCCAAATCCCAGTCACCACCCCCAGGTGGCTTAATGTGTTTGCGTTAATTGATTAATTGAGTTATTTATTTATTTATTATTTATTTATTTGACTTATATGCCGCCCCCTCTCCAAAAGGACTCGGGGCGGCTCACAGCTAAAATACAACAATAAGAATAAATTAATTAAAAACATATTAAACACTAATAAGCTGAATTAAAATTAAAACCCCAGTTAAAATAAACAACCCCGAAGAGTCAGCCCAGCCCAGATTGAAGAAACAGCCAGTTTCTGAACCTGAAGGTCCCTGCTCTTCCACCACCTCTCTTTTGTTGGTGCAATTTACCTGGGGAGGGGTCCCAAGACCCTTTGAGTCATTCATTCATTTATGTTTCCCCAAGGGGCTTTTGGGGGGGGTGTTTCTTCCCTGCAACACAGCCATCATCTCTCCTGGGCCAGCAAGACGCTGGCCTCCCCACTGGAGGGAGTTGGGGGTTCAAGGAAGTGTCCTGTTAATCATTAAAGCAATCTGAAAGACCACCCTTTGGGCCCACCAGGATGCTCTTCATCCAGCTCAGCTGAGAAACCCAGGAGCTCCTCCCCTCTGCCCCCTCCCTGCCCCCCCCTCAGTGCCTGCTCGCCTCAAATCAGAGATGGGGGGCAGAACCAATCCTTGGATTCCCAGAGTGAACCTGGGGGCTTGTCTAGGCTGGAAACTAAGCAGGAATAGAGCTGGGATGGGGTTCCCAGGAGAGGATTTCCAAGGCTGGAGAGAGAAGTTTAAAAGAGCGGGACAGGAGAAGACAAAAGCTTCTTTAGCGACCCTCCTGCGATCCAAGTGGTTGCAGTGGGAAATCGGGGGCGTGGGGAAATAGGGCTATCTGAGGGGACGAAGAAGAGTGGCTGGCTCAGGAAGCAGAAATGCAGCAGGAATCTTGGGTTATCTGATATTTACTCTGACAACAGCATATGTACACAATTGAGTTTGCAGTTGGGAACCTGATGCATAGCCACGCCTCGCCCCGAAGCGGCTGGTGACTCTGCCTTCAGGGAGCTTCCATCGGCTGATAGAAATGGCCTCGTGGTGAGGGGAATGCATGTGGAGCACTCTAGGTGGGGGTGTATGTGGGGGAGGAAATTAAGTCACCCCTGAAAAGATGTCCTAGCCATTTTTTCGGGGCTCAAAAAAAAAAAAAGACCCGGCCTTATTTTGTGAGAAACATGGTAGTACTTCATACTTCACTTGGGCAAACTGATCATGCTGCCTTGGGTCATCTGTGTGTCTTTGTCTCTCTGCCACACATGCAGGTGGGGACGCATGTGGGGGTCGCATGTGCATGCATGGGGGTGGGGCACTCGTGGTCGTGCATGCATGCTCAGGGGCAAAGCACATCCATGGGCTGTCATGACTCCAGGGCTGACAGATATGGAGCCATGACACCTGGAAGCCAGGTTAAGGATGAACACGTACTCTACTCAATTATATAATCCCCAAATAGCACATGTAGTGGCAACATAGACGGGATGTGGGAGTTTCACTACAGACGTTGCTTATTAACCATAACCCACCCCCCCTGCGGATGTCGGGCAGTGAGAGCGTCCAGAAGACGGTTATGTAATGCGACCTTAATTAACCACCCGAGTAAAAAACAATTGTATAAATACAGCTCTGAGCTGCAGAGCAAGCCAGAGCTGACTTTGATTGCATGTCGATGGTCGTTACCCCCCTGTAGTAGAGAGTGAAGCAAATAAATGAGCCCTTGAGAATCTCTGGGTGATCGTAGCTCTCTTACTTTCGGTGTTTGGCATTGACATGGGCTTTGCATTTGCATGTGCAAGGCAGGGGGTCATGTGTGAATGCACTGGGGGTGGGGCATGTGCAGGACACACACGTGCATTGCATTTTGGGGATGCGCATGTGCGCTTTGGGCATTTGGTGCCAAAAAGGTTAACCATCACTGCCTTATACTATTTCAACAAGTGGCTGTCCAGTGTCTTCCTTAAAACCACCAGTGATGAAGCACCCACAACTTCTGATGGCAAGCTATTCCATTCTGACCTGCAATTCCTCTTCTGGATACTTGCTTCTAGTGGGTGTGTGTTATGTACATACTTTTATTGTAAAGAAGAGGATCTTCAATGCTTATGTCTGTTTGATGTGGCCATCCCAGATTAACAATCTGAGGAGCTTTGGCCCTCTTTATAATTTTTCTATTTTTTGCAGTGACAAAGGCTATTATTGTTGCTCTCAGAACTTCACAAAATGTCCAATATAACCTGCTTTCTTCTAGCAATTTCATCCCTTGCAATGTTGACAAATTATGTCTCTCTCTATTCCTGGAGTTCAAATCCTCAATTATTTGTCTAACCCCAAGATGAATAATAGCATTAGGGCATAACCCAAGTGGAACCTAGGGAGAGATATAGAGCAGTAGCTAAAGAAACATACAGCTACACCAGGGGAAATTTGCAAAAGCTAATTGTTCCTTTCTGAACATTTGAATAATGCATTTAACACACCCAACATGGTGTCAGATATGGCTTTCCATCAGGCAATTAGATATAGCCTGATACTGCTGCTTCAGCTTCAGCTTTGACTTCCAGTCCTTTACATGATGGTATCAATAAGGCACATGGTTATTCTGATATATGAGTATAGGCACAGAATATCAAGAAAATTTATTTATTTGTTTGTTTGTTTAACAAACATGTACAAGATAACAAGTATAAGTATGAACATAAACAGGAACCAAGGAAGTAAATACAGATAAATGGGGACAGTAAGACAGGGATGGTAGGCACGCTGGTGCGCTTATGCACACCCCCTTGAAGAACCTCTTAGGAATGGGGTGAGGGCCACGGTAGACAGTTTGAGGTTGAAGCTGTGCGGGTTTGAGGTTGTAACAACGGAGTCGGGTAGAGCATTCCAGGCATTGACCACCCTGTTGCTGAAGTTGTATTTTCTGCAATCAAGTTTGGAGCGGTTTACCTTGAGTTTGTATCAGTTGTTTGCCTGTGCATTATTGTGATTGAAGCTGAAGAAGTCATTGATAGGCAAAATGTTATAGCAGACAATTCTGTGAACTATGCCTAGATCGGACTGCAGGCGGCACAGTTCCAGATTGTCAAGGCCCAAAATTTCAAGCCTGGAAGCATATGGAATTCATAAGAATGTATAAGAAACAGACATTGTGAACCTGAATCTAAGACTATGTTGTTTATCCTCTGGAATGAAGAATCCCAGGAGATTAGACTGTCCCAATTCCTCAAAAGTTCTTGAAAACCTGGTTGTTTACCCACCCAAAAGTAAGTAAAGCCCCCTTCAGATTGTGCAAGTTCCTTTATTTTGTTCCTGTTTAGGTTTTTTTTTTGTCATCTTGCTATCTTTACTCCTCATATTTATCTTTTGTTCTTTTTAATGTTTTATATGTAAACCACCCAAAGTCACTTGGAGAAAGATGGCATACTAATAGTAGAAGGTCAAAAAAAATGACAGATTTAATACAGAAAGTAACAGCATTGAACAACTCTTAACCTAAATTCCTGCATCAATGCATTATGTAGAGAATCAAAGGACTTATAGTACATGTGATGGAAATTCATCCACATCAATGAAGAAGATCCAGTGATTATTCTATGTTCTGAAGCTAGAAGATTATTGGTCTCTTGCACCCAGATGAGCCAAGAGCACAACCTACAAGGTTACAGATGTCTCATATTGAACATTGATTAAAAACAATTCAAACATGTGTGTACATTAGAAGATCCCGCCAAATACAGAAATAAGTGCTTTTATATATAAAAAGAAAAAGTTTTAAAAGGATGACATGGATATTATAGCTAGACAGATTCTTTGAAATATAATTTAGTCAGTCTTATATATGAGGATTCTGTTATTCTGTATTTAAATGTGAAAGAAAGGAGAGTTAAGGAAGCAATATTACCAGGGGTAAGATTCAATTTTTTTTACTACCAGTTCTGTGGAGGTGGCTTGGTGGGAGTGGCAGGGGAAGGTTACTGCAAAATCCCATTCCCTCCCCACCCTACTAACCTGCTTTCCAGCTCTGTTCTCCTGTGCAGGGCAACAAAAGAAGACCCAGCCAATCAGCTGGGACTCAGGAGGCAGATAATAGATGGGGCGGGGCCAGTCAGAGGTGGTATTTGCCGGTTCTCCAAACTACTCCAAATTTCCGCTACCGGTTCTCCAGAACTGGTCAGTACCTGCTGAATACCACCTCTGCTCATGGTGTAACAATTGGTTCACTAATTGCATGCATGCACAGCTATTGCAATTACTTACCTTCAATGTTACTTCAGGGAAGTAACACAGCTGAGGTGTGGCCATCCGCTCTGCCGTGTGAATCAGCTGAGCAGGTATAGGTGAGTACATTGCAGGGGCGAGCAAGCAACCCACATGATTGTTGGATCGAACCAGTTCAGAGCCAGCTGATCATTGCAGCTAGGGGTTCGCCCGAACCGGTCCAAACCGGGAGAATCCCATCCCTGAATATTACACTTCCTTGTATCAAAATCCTTGTATGGATTCTGTAGGTATTTAAATCATTGCAGCATGTTGGCCCAATAATAAAAATGCTATATTTAAAAGAATTTCTGGAGAAATACTACTAAATGGCAATACTGTAGCTTTATACAAGAACGATCATAGTAAAGGCTACATAAACTAGGTAAATAAGATAAAATAAAAAATAAAAAGTACACGTCAATTACAATTAAAATTCTTTTCCACAGAAGCCACTAGATCAGCCATAGAGTGAATATCCTCCCAAGAAAGGAGACTTAATGATTGGCCAACAACATCTAACATCTCCCATCTAAGAAAGCATTTTGCAACTCATTTTGGGAGATCCCACTGATGTGAATGAATCTGCCTTGGATAATAACAAAGGCTGGATTTCCACCCATTGCAGGAATGGGAAAATGGTGCACAAGTTTTAAAGATTAATCAAGGAAGAAGACTATTTTCCTTTTAACAATTTGGCTTATCCCTAATTGGTGTCATGTGTCTTTACTTTAAGTAAAGTTTTATGTTGCTTGGAGGCAACTAAGGCTAAGAATACAACGCTGAACCTTATTTCATGGCAAAATGTATTTTGCTATACATCTGAACCAATCAGAAGGTTCCTCCCCTCCCCCCCCCAAACACTGAAAAGATTTCCTCTTGTTGTTTCAGGATATTTCTGAAACGTGCCTCAGAGCTGAAGGCTTGGGTTTGATTAATGTATCGTTTCCGTTTTCAGATTAAAAACAGGAATCCTGAGTGATGGTTTAATAATTTTTGTTTGCTTTTCTGCGCTTTCCATGTGGTCTTAATTGCAGCCTGGTTCCCAGGCCTGATTAGGAAGATTGTACATCTGACTGTAGTTTAAGGCATCGCTTTGAGGCAGGAACCTAGCCTTTTTTTTATTTCCAGCAAATGGGAACAATCTGGAAAGTTAGTAGGAAAAGAGATCTACCTTTTCCACTATCATTTCTCCTAATTACGGAAACTGCACAACAGGAATAGACGTAGCTTAACACGTATTATACACAAACATCTCTAACAAGGCTATTGTACTGGTTTGGAGAGGGGTTGTTTTAATTTAAAAACAAAATTAGGATGGAGACCTTAGATGGGTATTGTGGGGAGAGATTTATTTTCTTCCTGCATGTTTTGTTTCATGTGCGCCATGGTGCCTTGGAGAGACAAACTGAGAAAACTTTCTTCCTTTGTCTATGGAGATTCTCAGTCATCCAGAGCATGGTTGTCCCAAATGTGCTTTTTCAAAAGGCAGCTGGACTTTGCTTTTTTCCTTGAAGATGTTTTGCTTCTTATCCAAGAAGCTTCTCCAGCTCTGACGTCAGTCTGATGTAGTGGTGGGATTCAATTTTTTTACTACCGGTTCTGTGGGCGTGGCTTGGTGGGCATGGCATGGCTTGGTGGGCGTGGCTTGGTGGACGTGACAGGGGAAGGATACTGTAAAATCTCCATTCCCACCCCACTCCAGGGAAAAGATACTACAAAATCCCCATTCCCTCCCCACCCCACTAACCTGCTTTCCAGCTCCATTCTCCTGTGAGGGCAGCAAAAGAAGACCCAGCCAATCAGCTGGGACTCAGGAGGCAGAGAATAGATGGGGTGGGGCCAGTCAGAGGTGGTATTTGCTGGTGCTCCAAACTGCTCAAAATTCCTACTACCGGTTCTCCA
The DNA here is from genome assembly GCA_009733165.1 of Naja naja. Taxonomy (NCBI): domain Eukaryota; kingdom Metazoa; phylum Chordata; class Lepidosauria; order Squamata; family Elapidae; genus Naja; species Naja naja. The sequence goes on from CM019153.1 coordinate 38,467,415, forward strand.
GAACTGGTCAGAACCTGCTGAACACCACCTCTTGTCTGATGTAAATCTGAGGGAGTTAGCTGTCAAATATTGCCTATGTCTTCCTTGTTGCCCTGGTTTATATTCAGCAGTGGGATCCTACCTGTTCCACTACCGGTTTGGCTGAACCGGTCCAAACCAGTTGCATACCACCACTGTTGATATTCCTTCCATGTGGCCTACTGTTTTTTACCGCTCAATTCTTATCTGCCTGCTCTCTCCCCCGCCATCCCCATACACACACATATCTCCTAGCATACTTCTCCCAGGTCCTCAGTGTCATCTAATGTAACTGTCCAAATATGCACAACCTAACCCCAGTACCCCCCAAGCTGCTTCTCCCTTGCACCGCATGCTGTATACTTGTCCTATGTAGACAACCCAATCACTCTCTTTTATATGCATTTCTCACATTCCAGTCCCAGCAGGACTAGCATCTGGTACAATGCTGTTCTACATGCCTAATCACCCATTCCCAACACAGAACAAAGCTAAGATCGTAAGACTTCAGCAGGCAGTCCAGCAGGCAGGCCTAAGGCAGTCCTAGTAGTTGGCAGATGGAAATTCATCCTCCAGGATGATAGCAAGAGCATAACATTTAAGGCTTATATACCTCTACATAGTGCTTTATATCACTCTCTGGGCAGTTTACAAGATAGAAGCATTATTGTGTACTGCCCCCAATAATCTGGCTCTCCATTTTACTGAGCTCGGAAGGATGGAAGGCTAAGACAAGCTTGAGCCTTGTCAGGATTGAACTCCAGGCTGTGGGCAGAGTTTGCCTGCAATACTGCACTTTAATCACTGTGCCACTTGGGCTCATTATGATACGAGGGGGGCTCTGGCTACAAAGCCAGGAGGCCTCAGGGCTCAGATATGTTGCCAGACACTTGCACCTCAACTTGCTTCCATTTGAATGCCCTGACTCCTCACTGCAATGCCTCAAATTCAAGGTTTTTTCCTGTCCACAATTCCTCCCTCCCTGACACTCTCATTAAAATGGCAGAGCACTAGCAGATCCCTCCTCAGTGACACAAATATAAGAGCATCAACCCTAACTAAAATTGCTCCTTGAGGGTCCATCTTGCATCTGGAAGGGTACCAGGCAGTGGTGGTATTCAGCCAGTTTGCACTGCATCAGGCAAACCGGTAGCAATAATTTGGCATGGGTCACCGAACCAGTAGTATACACACATATACACACACATATATATACACACACACACATACACACATATATACACACACACATACACGGATATACACACACACACATATACACACACATACACAACACATATACACACAGACACACAGACACAGACACACAGACACACACAGACACAGACAGACAGACAGACAGACAGACAGACAGACAGACACACACACACACACACACACATATATATGGGTATTTTCCCATGTCATTATAGATTTTAAAGTGTAGTTTTGGCAGAATCTCATCTGCCAACATCAGACTTGTGCATTGGGTTTGTCTGTGTGTCAAGCTTTCACAGCCATTTCAGTTTTGTGAAAGCCTGACACAAAGACAAACCCAATACACAAGCCTGATGATGGCAGATGAGATTCTGCCACAACTTTAAAAGCACAACTATAATGACGTGGGAAAATACCCGAACAAAGCTGAATACCATACATATAAATACCGCGAAAACTTACGAAAACAAATCTATCTATCTATCTATCTATCTATCTTTTCTGAATGGAAGAGTAACAGGAAATCCAAGCTGGAGGCTAGACTGGGAAATTGAAAATAGATCCTAGAAAAGGCAGTGACAATCCACTGTCCTACTGTTGCCAAGAAAACTACATGGATGTACTAAGAGTTTGGCTCAAGGGAGATTTAAGCTTTGTTTTTACTGTTATAGGAGAAAGTATCTGTAGTGCCTCAGGGAACCTCAGTCACCATTTGTCTGTTCCTGATATACAACACTTTCTGGATCTCAGTCTTCACTTATCTCCCTTTGGAACCAGAAGAAGGTTGCCAGATGTCAGTCTAGAATAAACTCGGATAGCTAAGTTATAAATCCATGGGAGGAAAAGGAGGATATAATGGAAACACTGAGCAAAGTATTATAAATAAAGAGCTGTCTCAGTAAAATGTTCAGGAGTTCAAAGAAGCTTCAATTCTTCCCTAAGACTAACATCAAATGCTTCAAATTAGTGCTGCATTTTTTCTACAGAAATGATCTTTTATAGAAAAAGATCATAACTCCGGATGTATAAATTAGTAATTGTTTGCTGTGCCAAAGGATGAAAATATCCCATTTAAAAATAGATTGATAATCCATATTTCCTTCCAGAAGGATGTTTACTGCACTTTTAGTTCAATCAGCTTCTCTTTCTTCACCTTACTTCTTTCACAAGTATTTTCACTTGTAAAATAAATGGAATTTATAAATCCACTCGGCTATAGTTATGCCGACAAAACATTAAACAGTACAAGATTTGATTTTGCAAATAGCTACACTTTGCATTTTTATTTATGATGGTTTTTTTAAAAAGTATGCTTGGATTGGCCATTATTCTGCTCCCCTTGCCATAACTTTAAATTATGATGGTGCAGTGCCAGGTCTGCTTCTTCCATTTTCTTTTAGTTTAGCAATCCTCATCAAACCCTTATTTCTCTATGTTAGGTTAAGAAAGTTTCGTGGAGGCCTTGGAAAGGTATACAGCAACCATCTTTCTGCAAGCCTCCACTGCTATTTCCAGAGCCATTATAAAAGTTGACACCAAATTCAAATTTGTAATGAAAGAAAAGCAGAAAACAGTTGAATGTAGGGAATAACCCTGTGCAGTTATTTGATTGATGGTATTTAATTCCAATTTACTTTAAAGAGAGATCTGAGCAAGCTAGATGTACTTATTTGTTATTTTTGTGGTATTATTTCAATTTATAATGTCAGATGCAGGAAACCTGGATAGAGTTCAAAAGCCCTGTGAGTTTACTCCATGCTACCTACACATAAGAATCTGATCTACTAATCGCCTTCATTTAATGACCCCATAATCCCTTGCGGGGTGGAGTCTGAGCAACTGAATGGAGCTGCAGCATAGAGTGCCCTGTGAGTTTACTCCATGGAATCTGGATTTAATGACCCCATAATCCCTGTGGAGTGCGGAGCTTGTCGTTTCCTGCAGATATGTTCTCAGTGTTATGTTTGCATGAAGAGTCAGACGCGGGGTGCTTCAGTGAAGAGTTTATTAGTGACTACAGCTCATAACAGACCCGATTTGGCTGGGCTGTGGCTGCTACTTATAGCCAGCAGCCGCAGTTGCCAGCCAATCAGAGTGCAGGGTTTTCCACTTTTAAACCAATCATTTCTGACATTTTACAAGAACAGTTTAAACTAAACCAATGACATTCAAACCTGCATACATAACACTCAGTGTGCCCAGATAGAGAAATATCTGCCTCTACCTAGGATTGAACTCACAGCCTCCTGATGGTGAGCTGAGAGTTCCACTTCTAGAATAGAATGGAATAGAATTCTTTATTGGCCAAGTGTGATTGAACACACAAGGAATTTGTCTTGGTGCATATGCTCTCAGTGTACATAAAAGAAAAGATATATTTGTCAAGAGTCAAGAATCATCAGGTACAACACTTAATAATAGTCATGGGTTACAATAAGCAATCAAATCATATTAGGAAACAGTCAATATAGATCGTAAGGATACAAGTGATAAGGAGTGATGAGAAGATTAATAGTAATAGTAGTGCAAACTTTGTAAATAGTTGGACAGTGTTGAGGGAATTATTTGTTTAGCAGAGTGATGGCGTTTGGGGAAAAACTGTCCTTGTGTCTAGTTGTTCTGGTGTGCAGTGCTCTATAGCATCATTTTGAGGGAAGGAGTTGAAACAGTTTCTGTCCAGGATGTGAGGGGTCTGTAAATATTTTCACAGCCCTCTTTTTGACTCATGCAGTACACAGGTCCTCAATGGAAGGCAGGTTAGTAGTAATTGTTTTTTTCTGCAGTCCTAATTACCCTCTGAAGTCTGTGTCTGTCCTGTTGGGTTGTAGAACCAAACCAGACAGTTATAGGCCACCACACCACTCCAAGAATCTAAACTATTAATGGTCAAGGCAAATTGGCACCTGATAAGAATCAATGGACTTCAGGGGAGGCTGGACTTAGGTCCCTTCTGGGGGAATAGAGATTCCAGACTGATGATGCATTTGACCCCATCCACAGGCTCAGCCTGGTCATATATACATATCTCCTACATATATGATTTAATAATGTATAGAATAATAGGTTTAAAAACAAAGCCATCCTTTATAATTCAATTCAGTGAGGTGTGTCTCTCTTTGGGATCTTCATTTCCCCCTTCCCCAAATCCTACCTGAGAAATCTCCTGCCTAGAACAGAATGGGGCAGGAGTTGGCTGGGCTGCTTGTAATCAGAATACATAAGTTACCCACCAACTAGCTCAAATGTTTCTTTTGTTGTGCCTTTTTTGTTTTGAAAATATAGTAAGAAAAAGGTGGGATCTTTAGCAAGACGTATCTCCCAGCTCTTATTGGGGGAACAGACAGATTCAACTTGGTCTAAAATGTATCCAGATGCTGAGCCACACTGGGCTTTACAGATAAATTTAATTACTAAATTACCTGGGATGGAATGTGCAGCTGGAAAAGGGATGGGGGAAATGTTGGCAATAGCATCACAGCTTCCCTAGGATGAGCAAGCACATTCCAAAGAGGGGCCCAAGACAAGAAACTGCACAGTCCTGAACTGGATGGAGGAGGGAGGGAACACGTTGAGGGTAACCACACCCTAGAATCTCCCACGGTGTATCTGTTAGGTTAAAAGGTGCTTGCTCATCCTTGGGAAGCTGTGGTGCTATTGCCAATGTTGGCTAGTGTTGGTCTGGAGAGATTTTATCTATTAGGTGTAAGTAATGAAGAACTGGACTTAATTGGATCTCACTGTGACATCTCTGGGCATTTGCCTGACACTGCATGAACCAATGCAAAGCTAACCAACAGGGTTTTTTTGGACAATCTGTGTGGTATAATAATAAAGGTGGTAGATTACTCCATCTAGGTTGCTTCTTTCTTTGGTTAGTTTCCAACCATTATTTCTTGTCCTGCCTTCTGGGGCTTTGTAGAATAATTTCACCCCCTCTTCTTTGTGGCAGCCCCTCAAATACTGGAATACTGCTATCATGTCACCCCTAATTCTTTTCTTTAGATTAGCCAAACCCAAATCCTGCAGCCATTCTTCATATGTTTTAGTCTCCAGGCCTTTGATCATCTTAGTTGATCTTCTCTGAACTTTTTACAAAATCTCAACATCTTTTTGTAGTGTGGTGACCAAAATGGGTTGCAATATTCTAGGTGTGGTCTTACTAGCATAAGAACAACACTATTAAAGAGATATGCTGTCTCATGCATTTGATTGGCTTTGCATGCTAGGTGCAATGAACCCCGTGCTTCCTGGGACAATTCTGGCACCTGAGATGGAGTTTGCCTAATGGCTTTGTCTGGTTCTCACCTTTGGTCACAGAGTGGGATATCAATACTAGTGATCTAGGCATTGTTCCAGGATTTCTGGTTTTGATTGCCAGCTGCAAGTCTGATTGTGCTGGATTCAATATTGCAACAGCAACCTTGGAAATCTCAAATAACAGTTTGGTGTGGGGTTGGCTAGCTTCCCATTGTCTTTGATCACATCAGAGGGGTGAGCATCATTGCCTGGGTCAAATTTTTGTTAGTAAGTCCAATGAGATCTTGATAGGGCATCTAGGCTCAGATCATCCCCATGATACCAAGGTTGGGTTATGGCCAATATTTGCCCCAAGAGGGGGATCCACAGCGTCTGGACACTATTTAAACGATTTAGTTGAATGGTGTATATTAAAAACCCCTGTGTCTGAAACCCAACTGTTGCCCACAACTATGTGTTGTAAGTATCATGACAAGTACATGTCTAGAAAAAGAGTGAATGACTATAAGCTGAACCCAGTGGTTTATGGTACTTGGGGAAAGGCAGGTAATAAATGAAATGGAGATGGGACAGGGCAAGGATTGGAAAAGGGCACCCTTGAGATGTGTGTTGTCAAATTTCAAAGGACTTAGGTAGTGATAAGCTGTCAGAGCATTTGCAGCATGACTACCATTACAGGACAATCCAGGAGCAAAACACAGCACACAGAGACATAGACATTTAACAGTGGTTTATAAACAACAGTTATATACAGAAATATACATGGTAGGCAAACTAACTTTCAAGCAATCTTTCTTCTTCTTAACATGGAGAACTTCTGCAATGAATACTGGACACAAGGAGAAAGAACCACGCCCTCTAATGGCTGCCTTTTATAAACACCTCTTAAAGGGATAGCAGCCTTATTCTCATATGATGGAATGTTCACCTCATTCCATCCCATAATAGTTAGTCACTTCATTCTATCCCACAACAGTTAGTCAACTTCATTGTCTCTAACTGCACCTCAGACAAAAATCTAAAAGTAGGTTTTTAAAAAATCCAATATTTTATCCTTCCTATCATCCATTTCTTTTGTTGTCTCTTATTCCACTTTTAAAGCAAAACCGATTAAGCCGGGAATTAATTACATTTAGGATATTCTTGCTTATACTCTAAATTAGGGCACATGTGGATTTAAAAAGAGAATACGAATTTTTCTCCATTGTTTAAATATGGCAAAATAGAAGTGTAATGAACTCAAAATGGTTGTAGATATTTTGTCTCTTTGATAGGTCTTTTCTTTTGCTTCAAAGAAAAAAAGGCAAAATATAGCCCTTGCTCCAGAGATGGTATTCAGTAGGTTCTGACCAGTTCTGGAGAACCGGTAGCAGAAATTTTGAGTAGTTCGGAGAACCAGCAAATACCATCTCTGACTGGAGATTTTACAGTATCCTTCCTATGGCACACTCACCATGCCACGCCCACAGAACCAGTAGTAAAAAAATGTGAATCCCATCATTGCCTTGCTAACAATCCTAATGTGGCTTTCAAAAGAGAAAAGACAGGGCATTTTTAAAAGCAATCTCCTTTCTCAACATTTATCTCCAAAGCACGAGGAAAAAAAAAAGAATGGAAAAGCTTGCATTTATGTTGTCATCTAATTAGAAGATCCACAAAATGTGGATTTTGTTTAACAACGCTGAATGACTTTTTATCTACCACTAACTTCATTGACAAGAAGAAATCTGAACAAACTATAGAGAAGAAGTTCAGATGAACCAAATGAATGTTTTGGTTAAGGATTTCACTTCTTGGCCAAGTTTGCCTTGATCATATGAACTCTGCTAGGTTAGGTCAGCCTGACACTTTTCAAACAAGTTTGAAAGAGGATGGACCTCCGTAGCATCTGCTTCCCATAAATAAAGTGATGTTCTCTGTTAAGTTTGCATGAAGAGACAGACGCGGAGTGCTTCAAGCTCTTTGTTTATTAGTGACTACAGCTCAGAACAGACCCACTTTGGCTGGGCTGCGGCTGCTACATATAGCCAGCAGCCGCAGTTGCCAGCCAATCAGAGTGCAGGGTTTTCCCGCACTTTTTAAACCAATCATTTCCAACATTTTACAAGAACAGTTCAAACTAAACCAATGACTTTAAACCTGCATACATAACATTCTCCAGTGCAAATTTGTTTCTTGGCAAACTAGACTGTGATCAGACCGGGAAAATAAAGGGTTCTCATCTGGAACTCTGGAGGGAGGAAGAAAACCTTTCTTGTGTGGATTTACTGGAGAACAAAATATGAGGTGGAAGAAGAAAACCATAAGTGTCAGTTCTTCTGAAATATAAAGATGATATCACCAAGAGGTATGCGTATGTGAGCACCCCAGACACTTCAGTGGCATATAAAGGTTTATTCTCGAACTCTGCTCTTTTTCCCCTTCTCCATTGGTGTGTTCAGTCTAATCGCTGCCTCTGTAGTGGGGATGCAATATCCAGTTCGGTCTTCTGTGTGTATAGACTTCTAGTCACTCTTTTAAGACAGAAGGTGGATCAGGGTATACCATCGTGGAAGTAGTATACACTTCATACTGATATCAAATTATAACATCTATCCTATTGCAAATCCCTATGTCTCCACATTATGGTGTTTTATTAAGGTTTTATCTTAATTCAATATATTATTTCCTACATTGTCTGCATTATTTTCATACGTATAGTATAGTTGTTCTGATCCAAACTCTTCTCCAATAAAACAAACATGAACCAAAGGGAACAGAAACCTTTTAATGATTCTTACGAATCCCCGGTTAAAAGGCTGCTGAAAATCAACTTTGATAAGCACAAGCTTTGCCAAAACTGTGCAAGTCCACCAAGAATAACAGATAAGAAATATTTCACAACACAAGAGTCTTCAAGTACCAACTTAAGATACTGTAACATCCACGAGGCTGAGTTTCAAAACGTCTTTGCTTCCTGCAAAGAACATCCGATTCACAGCTGGCTTTTATCTTCTTGAAGGAGGGGCCATTACCTTGCAGCCTTACTTCCAAGTCGCCCATGCTGCTGCCATTGCTCTTTCCTGCGAGCAGCCCTGCATGCATGCGCACTTGGCACAGGCTCCTCGGGAACCTCTTCATCGCTGCTGCCAGCCCTCACAATCTCTGAAGACAGTAGTCCACTCCCTAATGGTCCTGGCCCCTCATCTGAGTCCTTGCTCTCCTCAGCCGTCTGCACCTGCTACCAGCTAACCACAACAATAGTATAGTACAGTACAGTATAGTATAGTATAGTGTAGTATAGTATACAATACATAATACTATACTATACTATTAAAATATGACATGGCATGATATAATATGATGCGATACAATACAATACAATACTGTGAGAGGGATCTCGGAGTGAAAGGGATCTCAGAATCCTAGTGGGCAACCATTTAAATATGAGCTAGCATGTGCAGCAGCTGCCAAAAAAGCCAACACAGTTCTAGGCTGCATAAACAGAGGGACAGAATCAGGATCATGTGAAGTGTTAATACCACTTTATAATGCTTTGGTAAGGCCACACTTGGAATACTGCATCCAGTTTTGGTTGCCATGATGTAAAAAAGATGTTGAGACTCTAGAAAGAGTGCAGAGAAGAGCAACAAAAATGATTAGGGGACTGGAGGCTAAAACATATGAAGAACGGTTGCAGGAACTGGGTATGTCTAGTCTAATGAAAAGAAGGACTAGGGATGAGATGATAGCAGTGCTCCAATATCTCAGGGGCTGCCACAAAGAAGAGAGAGTCAAGCTATTCTCCAAAGCACCTGAGGGCAGGACAAGAAGCAATGGGTGGAAACTCATCAAGGAGAGAAGCAACTTAGAACTAAGGAGAAATTTCCTGACGGAATTAATCAGTGGAATAATTTGTCTCTAGAAGTTGTGAATTCTCCAACATTGGAAGTTTTTAAGAAGAGATTGGACAACCACTTGTCTGAAGTGGTGTAGGGTTTTCTGCCTAGGCAGGGGGTTGGACTAGAAGACCTCCAAGGTCCCAACTCTGTTATTCTATTCTAATGCAATGCAATGCAATGCAAATACAGGGAGTCCTCACCTTCAACAGTTCATTTAGTGACCATTCAAAGTTACAACAGCCCTGAAAAAAGGGACATTACCGTTTTGCAGACTTGTGACTGTTGCAGCGTCCCCGCAGTCACGTGATCAAAATTTGGATGCTTGGCAACTGGTTCATAATCTATGACCAGTGCTGTGTCCCGGGGTCATGGGTTCCCCTTTTGTGACCTTCTGACAAGCAAAGTCAATGGGGAAACCAGATTCACTTAACAACCATGTGATTAAATTAACAGCTGCGGTGGTTCACTTAACAACTGTGGCAAGAAAAGTCACAAAATGGGGTGAAACTCACTTAACAAATGTTTTACTTAGCAACAGAAATTTTGGGTTCAATTGTAGTCATATGTCAAGGAATCTATATATATAAAAGTGAAATACCACTCATGCATCATCACAAAATCTCCAGAACCATAAAGCCCACAAACCTGAGATTTAGCACGTATGTTCCTCTTGGCTTCTAGGTGCTCACTAAGAAAAGATTTTTTGAAATGACCATCAGAGCATTAGTATTTCATATATTATTATTAACAAGCTCTGATGCTAAGGAGTTCTACTCCCCCTCCACACCTGAAAAAAATCTGTTCCAACTGTAGTTGAGCTAAGCCACACCCAGACTCCTTGCTGACTCCTTCTTGCTCACACAGCAAATACTGTTTCAGTTTCCAAACAGCACTCAACTCTTTCACACACTGACAGGACGCTAGTCAAATGAGTACTGATGGATGCTGGTAGGCAGAGGCACAATTTTCCCCCTTTATTTTCCTACCCCAAAACTTGCCCAATCACATAGTTTCATAGCAAACCATGGGTACCCTGTTTATATATACATTTCAACTCCTCTCTCTAATATACCAAATATAATGGATTCTGCATCATATAGTGCATCTTACAGATACACTATGAATTTACTGCACATGGATTCATGATTTCAATTATGTTTCTTGGGAAATTCTTTAGTATTTTTCTATGTATAGCAGTCACAAAGATAATATCTCAAAAGTTGATGATCACAGGAAGGATGTGTCGGGATCATCTTTTTATTTTTAAATCAGCCACATTGTTCAAAAGCTAGCAAGATAAATATGAGCTCTGTCAGCAAATGCAAAAATAGAACAAAGTGAACTAGAACAGATACAGCACATGACTTCATAAATAAAAGTACCTTGAATTAGGCAGTGATTCAATTCTTAGATTGTTTAAAATACATGTCTTAAATCATGGAGTAAAGGGCGCTTTAGCCACATGAAAATTGCAGACTTGATTTGAGAAGGTGCTTGCTGAGGGCCATCCTTGGTCATTTTTTTTTTCATCAAAGGCCATATTCATTCATTTTTAAAATGAATTCCTTCAAATAAAATAAAAGTAGTACCACTAAAATGTCTTACTGATATGAGGCAGTATATAACAGTTAAGGTGTTAAGGCTGGCAAAAGGGAGGTTTTGGTTCAGTCTGATCACTAAGGTGGTGAGATGATTTTCAGCTGGTCACTGGTCACTTCACCCAATATTGATCTGAAAGGTTCTCCATGCATACTTGGATTGGGAAAAGTAATACCAGGGTCAATTTTGCTGATTCCACTGCCAGCTCTATTGGCTGGGGTAATTACAACCATCTCACTTCCCTGCAAAATAATGAGTGACAAGACCTAGAAGATTTTATACAATTTGAAGCTGTTTTTGGATGATATCAGAAGTATGGGAGAAACATCTCTTCTCTCTCTTCTATACTCTACTCTACTCTACTCTACTCTACTCTACTCTACTCCACTCTACTCTACTCTTTTCTTTCCACTGTATATTAGAATTCTAATATGCTATATAGGTTACTTAGTGTTCCACTCATCATCAAGACTCCTTACTACACCTATTTTTTCACGAGTTTCCAATTAAACAAATAATTCATTCTGAAATCTTCCTTTAATAAACACAGAGAGTTCAATTACTCTAGTCTAGACCAATGATCAGCATTCAACTTGACATCTTCTATTAGATTCTAGCAGAATCTGAAGGTTCAAAATATGGCCTCTCTTCATTTGGTGAAAGACTGTTAAAATTATTGATCTGAAATAAAACAATATTTTATTATTTTGAATCAAACAGCCATCCAAATACAGCACAATTCTATCATTGTATTAAAATGCATTATCAGAAAAAAAAAACCTTAATGCATTTATCCACCCTATGTAACAAATTTAGGCATAGATCAATAAGATTTGACAATATTTATTTAGAAGGAAGTTGCCTTCTCCTGAGTTTAATCATTAGCTCAACTAACCTAGAACTGACACCATTAACACTTCACAGAATCTTGCTCTTTCCTTTCATATAGGATAGGAGTAAACTGAAAAGTGAAAAAAATAGCAAGAGAGAATTTCTTCAAGAATTTGCAGTCAAAAAGGACAGAAGATATTCTACTTGCTCTTTTAAATAGATGATAGTCAAATGAACCAACCTCTCTCTTTTGCTCTAAAAGTGGCAGACCCTATTTCTACCTTTTTAAAATCAGTGGTGAATCCTACAAAGAATTTGATCATACGTCCATACAAGATCACCTTAGATTTTAAAGACCTTTAAAAATGCTAGAGATCAAAACCTGGAAATTAAGATTTAGTCTTTCAGTGCTGCAGGAAATGTTGATATTCAAATAGAATAGAATCACAAGAGCTGGAAGGGACCTTGGAGGTCTTCTAGTCTGACCCACTTTTCAAACAGGAGACTATTTCAGACAAGTGGTTGTCCAATCTTTTCTTTAAAAACCTCTAGTATTGGAGAACCCACAACTTCTAGAGGCAAGTTGTTCACAGGAAATGTTTTTTTCTCTGCACACTATTGTGGAAAATCACTACAATGTTTGCATGTAGGAAACAATACGATAAGAAAGAAGTTCTGCTGCTGTGAATACGAGTATTGCAGTGGTGGGATTTAAAACCTTTTACTACCGGTTCTATGGGCATGGCTTAGTGGGCCTGGTGTAGCTTGGTAGGTGTGGCTTGGTGGGTGTGACACAGGAAGGATACTGCAAAATCCCCATTCCCACTCCACTCCTGGGGGAAGGTTACTGCAAAATCCCATTCCCTGCCCACCCCACTAACCTGCTTTCCAGTTCCATTCTCCTGTGCAGGGCAACAAAAGAAAACCCAGCCGATCAGCTGGGACTTGGGAGGCAGATAATAGGTGGGGGCGGAGCCAGTCAGAGGTGGTATTTGCCGGTTCTCCGAACTACTCAAAATTTCCGCTACCAGTTCTCCAGAACTGGTCAGCATCTGCTGAACACCACCTCTGAAGTATTGTGTTTGTGTGTGTTTGTGTGTAAATGGGAGAGAAGCTTTAGGCCATCTTCTGCACTTAATCAGGCAACCACAAACATTCTTGCATCCCTTTTGCAAATGTTTAAATACATTATTCTTCTTACCAACAGTGAGATAAGAAAAAAAACATTTTCACAAGAAACAAAACAGTGCAAGAATAACCACACATCAATTCTCAAGAGATTACTAGTCTTAGTTAGTGTGATGACCCGTAGTCTCTCAAAATAACCCAAAACCCAAAACATGAACTGCAGTCTGGAAATGCCTTCAACTTAACTGTTTCATTAGTCACAGTTTAAAGTCCCAAAAGTAACTAATGAGGCAAAAGGAAAACAAAAACAAACCGTCTTGGCAAGAGTTCCGAAGCAAACCAAGATAAGTAATCATATGTTCCAAGCAGATAACCAGGGAAAGTCCTTGGGAAGAACGCCAAAAAATAGAAACCTCCTTCAAAGGAAACACTAACTTTGACTCCAGCAATTCTGACTACGCAGTTACAAACTTATATACATAGCTCCTAGCTGTAAGCCCTGAGGAGGATCATGGATGTTTCCTCCAGAGGAGACCATGCTTTTCCCTGATCCTCTCCTCCCTGCGTGCCCTGGGATGGATAGGAGATGGGCCTGGATCCTCCTCTGATTGCTCAACCAGCCTCTGCCCTTCCCCAGCCTCCTCCACCACCTCTGGAGCCACACTCCCACTCCCTGCTGGCTGTTCCTCCTCTTCCTCGGAGTCAGTCTCCACCAGGGGCATGACAGTTAGAGCAGTTGTCATTAGAATTTTCTATATACCAAAGCAAATGATAGACCTGCCTCTACAGCACCCATGCTCAATGCTCCCTCATTAAATCCAATCAAAGGGACCTTGGAGGTCTTCTAATCCAACCCCCTGTTCAAGCAGGAGATCCTATACTATTTCAGACAGGTGGCTGTCCAGTCTTTTCTTAAAAACCTCCAGTGATGAAGCACCACAACTTTTAAAGGCAAGATGTTCCATTGGTTCATTGTTCTCACTGTTAAGAAGTTTCTACTTAATTCCAGGTTGTTTCACTCCTTGATTAGTTTCCATCCATTGTTTCTTGTCTTGCCTTATAGTGCTTTGGAAAATAGGTTGACCCTCTCTTCTTTTTTGTGGCAGCCTCTCAACTGCTGGAATACTGCTATCATGTCCCCTCTAGCCCTTCTTTTCTCTAGACGAGCCAAACCGAATTCCTGCAACCATTCTTCATATGTTTTTGTCTCCAGGCCTTTAATCATTTTAGTGGCTCTTCTTTGCCCTTTAGAATATTTTCCATATTTAAAGTGCAAGGAAGTTTAAAGTGCCTATTTGGAGGGCAAATATTTAAACACTTTCCGTATTAAAACTCTTGTAGTAATATTGATACTTTCTCTTTAATCCTCTTCTCTGACAGCGTTCATCTATATTACTTTCGCCAGAGAATCAGGATGATGTCTCACCTCTTATTGACTCGCGTCGCTTTTTTTCTTGTATTTCTGCAAATGTGATTTACCAAATCCTGGGAGGTAAAGACTCCCTAAAGTCCAGCCTGTCTTCTGGTTACTTGCCTTGGCAACAATACAGTAGTTCTTTGCCAAGTGGAGTATTTTAACTACTCCATCTGGAATCTTCAATTTTGTTCTGTCCAAGTATTAATCAGTCTTCATTCTGCTTAGATTTTTTTTTTAATGATCATCCAAGGTTAACTAGATGTCCCACCAATTGCAACTGTTGTAGAAGTCAATATTTTATTAGAGATGGTCCAGATTACCCCTTGGCCATTTCCCAGTTCAAATATGGCCTCCGGAAAGATTTTTTAAAAACATTTTAAGTTATTGACCTATCCTACTATGTTCTATACTCATGATTGCGAACTTATGGCACACATGCTAGAAGTGGGGCATGCCAGCCATTGCCCGTTGCTCTTCTGGGTTTCAGTGCACACATACATGCCAGCCAGCTGGTCTTCATACGTGCATGCATGCCAGAAATCGGAACACCAGGTGGCCGGCATACATGCGCATACTGGAAACCGGAAGCATAGCTTCTTGGCACATGCATGCATGCCAGGGAACTGCTCTTCTGCTTTCCAGCACTCTCACATGCGTGCCCGGGAGCTGCTTCTATGGTTTCTGGTGCTCTCCTACGCAAGCGCATGAGTTCCGTTTTGGCACTCGGTGCCAAAAAGGTTCACCAACACTGTTCTACACAGTTCATACCCAAATATGTATGTATAGCAAGATGAGGCAACATTTGCTACCCCTTAAAATTCCACTGTCCTAGTGGTGCCCTTGCCACCAAGAGCCTTGGTGGTGCAGGCTGTTAAACGCCTAGCACTTAGTTCCAGCTGCCTGCAATTAGTGCAGGCTCGAATCCCACCAGGCTCAAGGTTGACTCAGCCTTCCATCCTCTCAGGGTAGGTAAATTGAGGACCCAAGATTGTTGGGGGCAATTAGCTGACCTTGTAAAAATGCCGCTTAGTAATAAGCAGGCATATACAATGGAATGAAGGCTATTGCTGAGCATATTGGGTTGCGCTCCAAAAATTATAAGCCGCCCTGAGTCTCCGGAGAAGGGCGGCATATAAATATGAATTTAAAAAAAATATTTCAGATTGTAACTAACGTCCCTGCGACTTGTTAAAGGACTACATGTGAAACTGGACATTTTGCATTCATTATTTCATTATAGGTGTTGGAGTGGCCTAATTTCCAGATTTTTGAGTTGCTTTCTTCATGGGAAGATCTTGGGTGGTTGAATAATCAAGGATTACTTCAGCTACAAGAAACCCCAGCGCTATCTCTTCAACTGTTTTGCCACCTTCGAACAAGATGAAGAAAGGAAAAGAGAGATTACTGGAAAGGAACCAGTAGCTGATCTGATAGAGGAGACGAGAGAATTTTTATTTTGCAAATCCGCAGCACACCTTCTGCAACGGATTAAGCTGTTTCCACTTAAGCGAAGAGGTTGCCAAAAGAGGTCGAGAACCAGCGGAGCCTGTTAGACAGGCTTTGAGAGCTGGAAGGAAGGGAAGTGGAGAACTTTCACTCACTGAAGCGATCTGTTATGTTCTTCCAGCATTTAAATTAAGACAGAAGCTAAAGTAATCTGAAACGAAGGGATTAAAAAGTGAAGTCCCAAACTTCAGGAGGGTGAGAGAAGTTAGAAGTGCAGATGACATGAAACAGTAATGGCGAAGAGGGCGAAAAGCTACTTCAATTTCAAGAACTATACAATTAAGACACGATAAGGAAAGCATCTAGTCCAGAGCTTTTGGGAATTCTGTCCAATTTCTTTACCAGCATGCACTGGAGGAAACGTCTGCATTTTCTTCAGAAGAACAAAGTAATGTGTTCCATGTGGGTTTGGGTTTCTGCTCTTCTTCCATGCTGCATCTGTGTGCATTTCCTTTAATATGTGCCTTAGGAACCACAGAGAGAGAGAGAGAGGCATACATTCCACTCTGGGTCATGTGACGAGGAAGGAGGGAGGGGCTTAGAATGGAGCCATCTCCAACATTCCATGATGTTGTCCATCTGCTTTTTCCATAAAGATGCATTCAAATATTATCTTTCTCCTGGGATGTTTTTTTCTCCCCCCTTGCAACCCATACATTGGATCCACTCCATGTTTTTTAACTCGATCTTCCTTTTGCTGGCTTCTCCCTCCGTGGAAAATTGGATCTTATTTCACTCAGTTTTCTGTCGACCGGCTGACAGATATTTAGGCTCCCAAGACCTTTTGTGCCAATTTGTTTCCAACATTTTCTTGGGATGGAAAGATAAAAAACAGATAAAAGTACGCACTCCAAATTTTAAAAATAAAAAAAAATAAAAACAACCTTAATGTCTTAGGACAATTAGAAGCTTGGGAGATGGCAGTTTTGTTTGAAATTCCACAGGAAAGTAGTTTAAATAAATACCTATTCTAAAATACCTCGGTCTAGGAGGCAACAAATCAGGACAAGATGGGCAGCAAATAAATCTAATAAATTAATAAACAAATACCTTCTTTGTTTTTTTTTAAGGTTGCATAAGAACAGTGGCATCTGAGGAGAAGTTTTGCACAACACGTTGTTCGGTGCCTTTTACAGAATAATATCATTTGGGTCTACTTTGAAATAAGCGCCATGTTGTTTTATTTGATCCACTCATCAGTAAAAATGGCTGTAAAATGACACCTGAGAATAGGTTCACTGTACTGAGTTTCACCTCAAAGTAGACATCAGAAGGACTGAACTGTATATAAGCTGCTGTACTTCTCAACATTAAAATGCTTTGTGGCCTGATGGAAGATGGAATCGGGCAACAGTTTAAAAGAGATATTTAGGGACACCAATAATGTTAATGTGAATGTCTATGGAGAGTCTCAGTCATCCAGGTCATGTTGTCCCAAAGGTGCTTTTGCAAGAGGCCAACTGGACTTTCTGGTTTTTCTTTGAAGACGTTTCGCTTCTCATCCGAGAATGGATAAGAACTGAAGAAGCTTCTTGTATGAGAAGCGAAACATCTTCAAAGAAAAACCAGAAAGTCCAGTTGGCCTCTTGAAAAAGCACCTTGGGGAGTGTTAATGTGAATATACCCAAAGAGAAAGTCAGGAAATAGTAAAATTATCCATATGAAAATCAATCAGTTCATTCAATTTAATCTGTGATGTTGGTTTCTGAAACTTTTTCCAAGTAGCACTCACTAATGTATGTGGCTATTTTCCAGGTCAGCTTCACAGAGCTTTTAAGAGGTAGACAAGAGTGATGAAACAAAAGAAGTCACTAATAACCATGGGTGAGCAGAACTTTGAATCCCAAACTTCTTAGTCCAGATTTAATGCTCTGTCCAGGAACTTTTTTAATAATGGTATAGTCTGCTGGACCTCAGTGCAGAGATCATTTTAAAGTATAAGAATTAACTGCTGCAATCTTTTACAAACAGAAACTATTACTCACTGTTGGAAGGAAAAGCCACTTTCAATCCTGACTTTGCACACTTGTTTGCAAAAGCAAGCAAAACCAACCAATAACAGAGTTGGAAGGGACCTTGGAGGTCTTCTAGTCCAACCCCTTGCTCAAGCAGGAGACCCTCTACCATTCCAGACAAGTGGCTGCCCAGCCTCTTCTTAAAAGCTTCCAATGATGAAGCCCCCACAACTTACGAAGGCAAGAGGTTCTACTGGTTAATTGTTCTCACTGTCAGGAAATTTCTCCTCAGCTTCTCTCCTTGATTAGTTTCCATCCCTTGTTTCTTGTCTTGCCTTCTGGTGCTTTGGAGAATAGCTTGATCCCCTCTTCTTTGTGGCAGCCCCTCAAATATTGTAATACTACTATCATGTTAGCTGTGGGATTCAAATTTTTTTACTACTGGTTCTGTGGGCATGGCTTGGTGGTCATGGCAGGGGAAGGATATTGTAAAATTTCCAGTCAGAGATGGTATTTTCCGGTTCTCCGAACTACTCAAAATTTCCGCTACCGGTTCCCCAGAACTGGTCAGAACCTGCTGAATACCACCTCTGTATCATGTCACCCTTATTCTTTATTTTCACAGAACATGAATACCCCGCTGTAATTCCATCTCAAAATTTAGCTCCCCTCAAGGCAGCTATCAACTAAACTAAGGTTACAGAAGAAATGGATCTACAGAGGACGCTGTAGCCATCACTCTTCACACTGCTCTTACTCATCTAGAACAGCAATGGGGCTATGTGAGGATGCTTTTTATAGATTTTAGTTCTGCATTTAACACAATTCTTCCACATAGACTAGTGTCTAAACTACTGGACCTTGACCTTTCTTATACAATCTGCCTTTGGATTATGGATTTCCTGTCTGGCCACTCACAGAGGGTCAGATTAGGTAATCATACCTCTTCAGCCCTTATTATTAACACTGGTACACCACAGGGTTGCGTGTTGAGTCCCTTACTCCATACTCTTTATGTGCAGACTGCATTCCCATTCACGCTAGTAATGCTATTGCTAAATTTGCAGATGATACAACAGTGGTGGGACTCATCTCTGGGGGGGGATGAGTCTGCCTATCTAGATGAGGTAGACTGGTTGGTTTCGTGGTGTGGAGACAATAACTTGGTCCTCAACACCAATAAGACCAAGGAGCTTATAGTGGACTATAGAAGGAACAGATCAAACATCCAGCCGTTGCTTATCAATGGAGACTGAGTGGAACAAGTGGCCAATTTTAAGTTTCTGGGTGTTACCATAAAAGAGGACCTGACCTGGGATGCTCACATTGCAGCACTGGTCAAAAAGGTCCAGCAGAGATTATACTTTCTGAGACTTCTCAGAAAACAACAACTGAGTGAAAACCTGCCAGTGATCTTCTACCGCTGCACCATAGAGAGTATTTTAATTTACTGCACCTCTGTATGGTTTGCCAATTTCACAGTGGCAGATAGGACAGCACTCCAGAGGGTTAACATCATTGTCCAGAGGATCATGGGTTGTCCTCTCCCCTCTTTAGAAGAGCTTAATAGCTCCCGCTGCCTTAAGAAAGTTCAAAACATTCTCAAAGATCCATCTCATCCTGGGAACCCTTTTTTGAACTATTACCATCTGGCAGATGGTACAGAATAATAAAAACAAGGACAAATAGGCTGAAAAACAGCTTCTATCCCAGGGCAGTAGCTCTTTTGAATTTTGCTGTATGGTACAGTATTGGTGCAGTGTTGGGGGATTTCGGTTCAATGTGTGGAAGGTGAAGGATGTGTGTTTGTGTTTATTTTCATGGTCATGGTCATGATGTGGACTGAAGATGGTGTTTGATTTCATTGTATGAGGTGCAATGACAATAAAAGTAAAGTAAATTATATATTTAATTCCATTTTACAAATGTCAGTATCATTTCTGAAGTGTTTAATTAAAAAACCCACTAAATGCTTAATCTAAAGCGCAATGGCTATATAGTAGTAATGCAATACTGTAATGCTGTAATCGCATAGATTGAGCAAGTTTTGGCAATTAATCACATTAATATTTACTGAATCAAAAACTGCCTTGGAATAACAGGAGTTCTGAAGAAAAAATATACAACAATCCAACGTCCAGCTGATCTCTGCACCTAGCCAACCTTGGCTGATACTGGAAGCTAAGCAAGAGTGGAGTTGGGTGGCAGACCTCCAGAAATCCCCAAATTCCCTGTAATGAACCAAAAAATTGTGGGCAGCCACTTGCACATCTTTATCGGAAAAGTACATGGATACGTGCACCATGTTAAATAAGCCCAACCTGAAGGAAATTTTATCTTTTGTAGATGACAATCCAATGCAATTTTTTATTCTTGTTTTCTTCCTTCTCTCAATTCAATCCCAGACCAGGAGCCTGCCACTTAATTAGTAAACCAGGAAAAGAAGCCATAAATATGTCTTCTTCTGAGACACTGTTTGCTCTCTACTTTCTGTAAGTACTTATATTTAAAAAAAAATAATCAACAATTTTAAAAAAATCAAGTTAAAAAATCTGACCTGTGGGTTTTTTAAAAATAAATTAATATGATAAATGACTCAACAGATACAAATAGGAGACAGTAGAAGGTTTTCTAAGAATTAAAGCATCCAACGATGTGTAGTATGAGTTGAAACTGAAACAAAGAGAGAAACAACCTGGAATTAAGGAGAAATTTCCTGAGAGTGAGGACAATCAACCAGTGGGACAGCTTGCCTTCAGAAGTTGTGGGTGCTCTTGTGGAGGCCTTTAAGAAGAATCTGGAGAGAGAGCCACATGTCTGGAATAGCATAGGGTCTCCTGCTTGAGCAGTTGGGTTGGATTAGAAGACCTCCAAGGTCCCTTCCAACTCTGTTAATCTGCTATTCTGAAAGAGGCAACTAGTAAACAGACTCCAAATTAATGATTTTCTCATGCAGGCACAGCTCAAAGGACAGAGAGAGGAGTCTGCAGATGTTTACTGTGCATCTTTAGTAACAACTATAAGCTGGCAGGGAGATGAGTGAAAGGTACCCACTAGGCATTTCCACTAATCTCTTTGATCAAAGAGACATAATGGGAGACAATCCTTCTAATTGCTTTCAGGAGTTTCAGACTGAGTACGTTATGTGGCTTTTAGCTGTCCATCAAAGGAGAGCACTTGGAAGTGAATTTTTTAGAGGAAGGAAATCGTTTAGAAGGTCTTATCATCTTTTGATGGTTTCATGTTAAAGGATGTAACAGTCGGGGAAAAAATGTTAATTGTGGAGGTTTGGGGCTCTGGCCTGTGATTTAAAGCAGACCCAAACCTCAATTTCCGCACTTATTTTAAACTCTATTCATTGCTTTTCTTGACAAACAGGTAGGTTCTTGACTTCCAACCATTCATTTAATCACTGTTTGAATTTACAATGGCATTGAAAAAAAGTGAAACTGACAATGGCCACATCCTTTAAGGAAAATCTTTATAAATTGTTCTATAGGTGGCATCTGCCCCCGCAAGATTAGTTAAAATGTATAAAAATACATTCCCAACTTGTTGGAAATGTAAACAATCACCTGGTACATATTACTACATGTGGTGGACCTGTATAAAGGCAAGGAAATTTTGGACTGAAATACATATGTGGCTAGAAAAAAAATGACCAAACAACATATAAATTTCAAACCAGAATTGTTTTTACTAGGTATCAACATCAGAGGATTCTGACAAAGGGACAATATGTTCTGACTGCAGCAAGAATTGTATATGCAGAGCAGTGGAAGAACGAAAACACCCCGTTAGAGTATGAGACGATAAGGAAGATATTAGACTGTGTGGAAATGGACAGACGATGCTTATTTGTAACACTAAAAATAAAAGATAAAGGAGATACAGAATACTATTTAACAGGGAATAGTTAGTTATCAATATCAATATCAATAGTTAGAAACACGTGGTAGAAGTTGGAAGACGAAAGAATCAGGTGAGAGGGACTTGGAAAGAGACACTATATTATTGATCGAGGAATGTAAGCATTAGAATGATAGAGATTGATTTATTTGTTTATTTTGTCAAAAGCTTACAATACAATAGAAAAAGGAATAAACATAAGTTTAAATATAAGAAATAGGAACTAATAATTGGGGACAATAGGACAGGGACAGTAGGCATGATTATGCGCTTATGCACACCTCTTACAGACCTCTTAGGAATGGGGTGAGGTCAATAGAGGTTAGTTTGAGGGTAAAGGAGTGGGGGTTTGAGCAGGTAACAACAGAATCAGGTAGTGAGTTCCAGACATTGACCATTCTGTTGCTGAAATCGTACTTCCTGCAATCAAGTTTGGAGTGATTTACATTAAGTTTATATCTGTTGTGTGCTTTATATCTGTTGTTGAGGTCAAAGCTGAAATATTCATTAACTGGTAAGATGTTGTAACATATGATTTTATGTACTATGCTTAAATCCAATCTTAGTTGGTGTAGTTCAAGGTTGTCTAAGCCTAGAATCTCAAGTCTGGTGCTGTAGGGTATTCTGTTATGAACACAGGAATGTAGTACTCTTCTGGTAAAATACTTCTGGACTGCTCAATTGTATTATGTCCTGATATACAGTGTGGATTCCAGACAGCAGAGCTGTATTCAAGTATTGGTCTAGCAATTTTGAATGCCCTAGTTTGCAAATCAGTATTACCAGAGGAGAAGCTTCGTAAAATTAAATTTACAACTCTTAAAGCCTTTTTGGCAATACTGTTGCAGTGAGCTTTGGTGCTTAGGTCATTCAATATGAGAACTTCAAGGTCCTTGACAGAGTGAGGGTCATCAACAAGGTCATATCTGCCTAGTTTGTTTTGTCAACTCCTCCTTCATTCTAATACTTACATTCCTCTATCAATAATACAGTATCTCTTTCCAAGTATTTTTGTACAAACATTTGTATATATAAATTTGCATATATGTTATTTTGTTTTTTACTTCTGTTTTATGGCAATTGGAGTGCCATGGCCAATTACACTGTATTCAGTATACTTATAGGTAAACAATAAGAATATATATTTTAAATAATTCATACACTTGGCATATTGATGACAGTTGCAATGTCCCAGGGTCATATGAACCCTTTGCAACCTTCAGACAAGCAAAGTCAATGGGGAAGCCAGATTCATTGAACAACTGTGTTACTAATTTAACAACTGCAGTGATTCACTTAACAACAATAGCAAGAAGAAAGGTCGTGGAATGGAGCGAAATTCACTTGGCAACTGTCTCATTTAGCAACAGAAATGTTGGGCTCAGTTGTGGTTGTAATTTGAGGAGTACATGTAATGAAGTGCACCAGATAGCTACGCATAATTTTACAACTTTCAGGGGGTTCCCCCATTCCCAAAATATGAATAAATGGTGGCTCTAGAACTGCGCCCCCTGCGAGCCGATATAAGCATAGTACACAAAATTGACTGTTACAATGTCTTACCTGTCAATGACTTCTTCAGCTTCAGTCACAATAATACACAAGCAAACAACCGATACAAACTCAAGGTCAACTGCTTCAAACTCGATTGCAGAAAATACGACTTCAGCAACAGAGTGGTCAACGCCTGGAACGCCCTACCCGACTCTGTTGTTACAGCCTCAACCCCTCACAGCTTCAACCTCAAACTGTCTACCGTGGACCTCACCCCATTCCTAAGAGGTCCTTCAAGGGGGCATGCATAAGCACACCAGTGTGCCTACCATCCCTGTCCCACTGTCCCCATTTATCTGTATTTACTCCCTTGTTCTTGTTTATGTTCATACTTATATGTGTTATCATGTACATGTTTGACAAAGAAACAAATAAATAAATAAATGGTATGGAAGTTACTTAATAGTCTGGCTGCAAACTCTCTGCTTGTGTCAATGGCCTGTATGGCACCCAAATCTATTTTTCTTAAGGCTGCAGTGTTACTTCCTCAAGTCCCTGAAATAGTAATTCAGTTACCAGCTGGGCAAATTTATAGGATATAATGCTCATTTTAAACTAGGGCCTCATTTATTTCACACTTGAGACACCAGCAACTGTCTCCTCCTATCTTGCAGGGGTGGGGAGGGGGATAGATGGAAAATTCAGGGTGCATGAATGAAACTACTGGATGCTATGTGGGAAGATCTTAGTTTAAAACAAAGAGGTTGCTGGTAACTGACCTGAAAAGTGAGTGGGCTTTTATACAAATCCTGCAAATTTTGTTACTTTTTCTCTTCTTAGGTAGATTCTATCTATTTATCTGCTATCCACCTACTCCTCAGAACTTTGAAAGCAGTTACAACAAATGAAATTTATTTCATTCCATAAATAAAAGTAGAATATAAATGTAAAAAACTATAAAGACAAAGCCTAACTCCTCTACATGAATTCAAATCACCAGGACCAGGTGGATTACACCCCAGAGTTGTGAAGGAGCTGGCAGATAGAAGATAGATAGATAGATAGATAGATAGATAGATAGATAGATAGATAGGAAGGAGAGAGGGAGGGAGGGATGGAAGGAGGGAGAGAGAGACCTTAAAAAGATAGAATTTTGTCAGCATTAGGATCAGCCGCACACTAGACTGGAAACCATACTACAGCAGAGACAACATTTTGGAGAATGCTCCTCTTTATGTCATCTGACAGAAGCAATGTGTAAACAGAGTGGAGGAGTTTCAAATGAAGAGACTCCAGGGCACGATTTGGTAACATGGGAAATTAGCTCCTTCTCGGTGATAATGCAAATTTCAGTAAGATCAGACTTGTAAACTGCAAGTATGAAAGGCTCACACCCTGTTTCCTACAACTCTTCGCATCCTATTGCTTCACTCATCTCTGTACCTGCTGTGGGGCAAATCCTATTTGCTTCAGTAGGGCAGGCGAAATAGGAGATGAGATGGAGATACGAATGGAATCTTGGCCTCTCTCCTCTCCTGTTAGTAATCTTTGCGAAAGCAACTTGTAATCTCCAGATTACTCCTGTAGAGTATGAGTCTGCTCCTCCTTCCTCTTCGTTGTACATGAAGGATTGAAGGAACACACACTGAGGAATAGGTATTATTTATTTATTTATTATTTGCACTTGTATGCCGCCCCATCTCCGAAGACTCGGGGCAGCTCACAATTGAAAAATGAAACAGTAAATACTTAAAACACTATTAAATTAAATTACAAGTCCAAATATAAAAACTAAAAACCATTAAAACTATCCCTCACCCGGGGGGGGGGGCTGTCACAGCCCGGGTTGATCAAACAGCCAAGTTTTTAGCCCACGGCGAAAGGTGCGGAGGTCAGGGGCCAGGCGGAGCTCCAAAGGCAGTTGGTTCCAGAGGTCAGGGGCTGCAACAGGTATGGAGGCTGGTGGACCTATGTGGAATTTGGGGACACAGGTCATTGATCTTCTCACAGTATGGGATAGCTGCCATGAGAAGGAGTTTTACAGTTCATAAAACAGGCTGCCTTCAGTGGCATGGCCACTTACAAAATGCTTATGTCCTACCAGATAAATTGATGACATCAATGATCACCACAGATGATCATCTTATCTTTTTCTCTTTTATCTTTTTTCTCTTTTTTTTTATCTTTTTCTTCTTCCTTTCGGATATACTTCTGCATGTTCAAACAAAGCAACCAGTTATCATCTAGTTTTCTTTCACCTGGAATAATCACATGGAGTCTAGAAACACTGAAGTACACTACATTAACAAGATGTATTGCTTCCTGGCATATTAACATCCTCCTAAGAGCAGTTTCATAAGGGACACGGTGGCTCAGTGGCTAAGACGGTGAGCTTGTTGATCAGAAAGGTCAGCAGTTCGGAGGTTCGAATCCCTAGTGCCATGTAATGGAGTGAGCTCCCATTACTTGTCCCAGCTTCTGCCAACCTAGCAGTTCGAAAGCACGTAAAAATGCAAGTAGCAAAATAGGGATCACTTTGGTGGGTAACATGACCACAGAGACGTCTTCGGACAGCGCTGGCTCTTTGGCTTTGTAACAGAGATGAGCACTTCCCCCTAGAGCCGGAACAAGTCCTTCATGACATGGGTCCCCAATATTTAAGGGAGCGGCTCCTGCCGACATCGAGTGCCAACCGCCCTGTGCGAGCACATAGGCAAGGACTCCTTGGGGTCCCATCAGCTGGCCAATGCCGGCTGGCGGTCCCCCGACGACGAGCCTATTCTATCGCGCCCCAGACCTCTGGAACCAACTTCCCTGGAGCTCCGTCTGGCCCCTGACCTCCGCACCTTCCGCCATGACTTGAAGACGTGGTTGTTTAACCAATCTGGGTTGTGATTTTTTGGGATGGGATGGTTTTTATGGGATAGTTTTATAGGATAATTTTTATGGGGTTGAATTTGTAGTTGTAATGGGGCTTATTTAGTTTAATTCGCTTAAATTATTTATTGTTGTTGTTGTTTTATTTGTGTCGCCTCGAAGTCTTCGGAGATGGGGCGGCATATAAGTCCCATTAATAAATAATAAA
>CM019153.1:38494712-38558018 GCA_009733165.1 Naja naja
TGCTCTTACTCATCTAGAACAGCAATGGGGCTATGTTGAGGATGCTTTTTATAGATTTTAGTTCTGCATTTAACACAATTCTTCCACATAGACTAGTGTCTAAACTACTGGACCTTGACCTTTCTTATACAATCTGCCTTTGGATTATGGATTTCCTGTCTCACCACTCACAGAGGGTCAGATTAGGTAATCATACCTCTTCAGCCCTTATTATTAACACTGGTACACCACAGGGTTGGCGTGTTGAGTCCCTTACTCCATACTCTTTATGTGCAGACTGCATTCCCATTCACGCTTAGTAATGCTATTGCTAAATTTGCAGATGATACAACAGTGGTGGGACTCATCTCTGGGGGGAATGAGTCTGCCTATCTAGATGAGGTAGACTGGTTGGTTTCGTGGTGTATGACAATAACTTGGTCCTCAACACCAATAAGACCAAGGAGCTTATAGTGGACTATAGAAGGAACAGATCAAACATCCAGCCGTTGCTTATCAATGGAGACTGAGTGGAACAAGTGGCCAATTTTAAGTTTCTGGGTGTTACCATAAAGAGGACCTGACCTGGGATGCTCACATTGCAGCACTGGTCAAAGGTCCAGCAGATTATACTTTCTGAGACTTCTCAGAAAACAACAACTGAGTGAAAACCTGCCAGTGATCTTCTAGCTGCACCATAGAGAGTATTTTAATTTACTGCACCTCTGTATGGTTTGCCAATTTCACAGTGGCAGATAGGACAGCACTCAGAGGGTTAAGATCATTGTCCAGAGGATCATGGGGTTGTCCTCCCTCTTTAGAAGAGCTTAATAGCTCCGCTGCCTTAAGAAAGAAAGTTCAAAACATTCTCAAAGATCCATCTCATCCTGGGAACCTTTTTTGAACTATTACCATCTGGCAGATAAGCAGAATAAAAACAAGGACAAATAGGCTGAAAAACAAGCCTATCCCAGGGCAGTAGCTCTTTTGAATTTTGCTGTAATGGTACAGTATTGGTGCAGTGTTGGGGATTTGGTTCAATGTGTGGAAGGTGAAGGATGTGTGTTTGTGTTTATTTTCATGGTCATCATCATGATGTGGACTGAAGATGGTGTTGATTTCATTGTATGAGGTGCAATGACAATAGAAGTAAAGTAAATTATATATTTAATTCCATTTTACAAATGTCAGTATCATTTCTGAAGTGTTTAATTAAAAAACCCACTAAATGCTTAATCTAAAGTGCAATGGTAACCGTGTTTCCCAGTAATAAAAAAGATCTACCTGAAAATAAGACCTAGTGGTTTTGAGCAAAAAAATATAAGACAGTGTCTTATTTTCGGGAAAACATGGTAGTAGTAATGCAATACTGTAATGCTGTAATCGCATAGTTTGGGCAAGTTTTGGCAATTAATCACATTAATATTTACTGAATCAAAAACTGCCTTGGAATAACAGGAGTCCTGAAGAAAAAATATACAACAATCCAACGTCCAGCTGATCTCTGCACCTAGCCAACCTTGGCTGATACTGGAAGCTAAGCAAGAGTGGAGTTGGGTGGCAGACCTCCAGAAATTCCCAAATTCCCTGTAATGAACCAAAAAATTGTGGGCAGCCACTTGCACACTTATCGGAAAAGTACATGGATATCGTGCACCATGTTAAATAAGCCCAACCTGAAGGAAATTTTATCTTTTGTAGATGACAATCCAATGCAATTTTTATTCTTGTTTTCTTCCTTCAATCCAAACAGACCAGGGAGCCTGCCACTTAATTAGTAGTAAACCAGGAAAAGAAGCCATAAATATGTCTTCTTCTGAGACACTGTTTGCTCTCTACTTTCTGTAAGTACTTATATTTTTAAAAAATAATCAACAATTTTAAAAAATCAAGTTAAAAAATCTGACCTGTGGTTTTAAAAATAAATTAATATGATAAATGACTCAACAGATACAAATAGGAGACAGTAGAAGGTTTTCTAAGAATTAAAGCATCCAACGATGTGTAGTATGAGTTGAAACTGAAACAAAGAGAGAAACAACCTGGAATTAAGGAGAAATTTCCTGAGAGTGAGACAATCAACCAGTGGGACAGCTTGCCTTCAGAAGTTGTGGGTGCTCTTGCGGAGGCCTTTAAGAAGAATCTGGAGAGAGCACATGTCTGGAATAGCATAGGGTCTCCTGCTTGAGCAGTTGGGTTGGATTAGAAGACCCCAAGGTCCCTTCCAACTCTGTTAATCTGCTATTCTGAAAGAGGCAACTAGTAAACAGACTCCAAATTAATGATTTTCTCATGCAGGCACAGCTCAAAGGACAGAGAGAGGAGTCTGCAGATGTTTACTGTGCATCTTTAGTAACAACTATAAGCTGGCAGGGAGATGAGTGAAAGGTACCCACTAGGCATTTCCACTAATCTCTTTGATCAAAGAGACATAATGGGAGACAATCCTTCTAATTGCTTTCAGGAGTTTCAGACTGAGTACGTTATGTGGCTTTTAGCTGTCCATCAAAGGAGAGCACTTGGAAGTGAATTTTTTGGAGGAAGGAAATCGTTTAGAAGGTCTTATCATCTTTTGATGGTTTCATGTTAAAGGATGTAACAGTAAAAAAATGTTAATTGTGGAGGTTTCTCTGGCCTGTGATTTAAAGCAGACCCAAACCTCAATTTCTCACACTTATTTTAAACTCTATTCATTGCTTTTCTTGACAAACAGGTAGGTTCTTGACTTCCAACCATTCATTTAATCACTGTTTGAATTTACAATGGCACTGAAAAAAAGTGAAACTGACAATGGCCACATCCTATAAGGAAAATCTTTATAAATTGTTCTATAGGTGGCATCTGCCCCAAGATTAGTTAAAATAAAAAATACATTCCCAACTTGTTGGAAATGTAAACAATCACCTGGTACATATTACTACATGTGCTGGACCTGTATAAAGGCAAGGAAATTTTGGACTGAAATACATATGGCTAAGAAAAAAATGACCAAACAACATATAAATTTCAAACCAGAATTGTTTTTACTTACTAGTATCAACATCAGAGGGTTCTGACAAAGGGACAATATGTTCTGACTGCAGCAAGAATTGTATATGCAGAGCAGTGGAAGAACGAAAACACCCCAAGTAGAGGCGAGACATAAGGAAGATATTAGACTGTGTGGAAATGGACAGGCGATGTTTATTTGTAACACTAAAAATAAAAGATAAAGGAGATACAGAATACTATTTAACAGGGAATAGGTTTTATCAATAGAAACACGTGGTAGAAGTTGGAAGACGAAAGAATCAGGTGAGAGGGACTTGGAAAGAGACACTATATTATTGATCGAGGAATGTAAGCATTAGAATGATAGAGATTGATTTATTTGTTTATTTTGTCAAAAGCTTACAATACAATAGAAAAGGAATAAACATAAGTTTAAATATAAGAAATAGGAACTAATAATTGGGGACAATAGGACAGGGACAGTAGGCATGATTTTATGGCACACTTCCTCTTACAGACCTCTTAGGAATGCCTGAGGTCGCAATGAGTGTGACAGGAGGTAAAGGAGTGGGGGTTTGAGCAGGTAACAACAGAATCAGGTAGTGAGTTCCAGACATTGACCATTCTGTTTGCTGAAATCTGCATTTCCAAATCAAGTTTGGAGTGATTTACATTAAGTTATCTGTTGTGTGCTTTATATCTGTTGTTGAGGTCAAAGCTGAAATATTCATTAACTGGTAAGATGTTGTAACATATGATTTATGTACTATGCTTAAATCCAATCTTAGTTGGTGTAGTTCAAGGTTGTCTAAGCTAGAATCTCAAGTCTGGTGCTGTAGGGTATTCTGTTGTGAACACAGGAATGTAGTATTCTTCTGGTAAAATACTTCTGGACTGCTCAATTGTATTATGTCCTGATATATGTGGATTCCAGACAGCAGAGGTATTCAGTATTGGTCTAGCAATTTTAATGCCCTAGTTTGCAAATCAAAGTATTACAGAGGAGAAGCTTCGTAAATTAAATTTACAACTCTTAAAGCCTTTTTGGCATACTGTTGCAGTGAGCTTTGGTGCTTAGGTCATTCAATATGAGAACTTCAAGGTCCTTGACAGAGTGAGGGTCATCAACAAGGTCATATCTGCCTAGTTTGTTTTGTCAACTCCTCCTTCATTCTAATACTTACATTCCTCTATCAATAATCAGTATCTCTTTCCAAGTATTTTTGTACAACATTTGTATATATAAATTTGCATATATGTTATTGTTTTATTTTCTATTTATAATTGGAGTGCCATGCCAATTACACACTGCACTATTCAGTAACTTATAGTAAACAATAAGAATATATATTTTAAATAATTCATACACTTGGCATAGGTGCAGAATGCCTGGTTGTGATGGGGGTCTCCCGATACTCCCATGTTTACACCCCTCCTGTGGCAGCTTGCATGGTTGCGGGTTGCCTCGGTCGCCTTCAGGTATTAGTTACAACTTACAAAGCCCTTAATGGCTTGGGTCCAGGTACGCGGAACGCCTCCTGCCAGCATCACTTTCCGATCGCCCTGTTCAGCTTTCATAGAGGGGCCTCCTTGGGGTGCCGTCAGTCAGATATTGTAGGCTGGCGGTCCCCAGGGCTAGGGCCTTCTCCTGATAATTCCGTCTTTGGAATCATTCCTCGTCATCTCCTTTGGCCCCCTGATCAAGCCCTTCCGCTGACCTGAAGACTTGTTGTTCCAGCGGCGGCCTTGAATGACCGGGGGTTATTCCATCTTAACTTTATTTGGCTTGTTTGTTTGTTTAATTTGTTTTATTTATTTTCTTTTTTGATTGTTGCCGCCCTGAGTCCTTATAGAAATGAAGCGGCATGCTCAATAATAAATAAATAAATAAATAAATATTGATGACAGTTGCAATGTCCCAGGTCATATGAACCTTGCAACCTTCAGACAACAAAGTCAAGTCAATGGGAAGGATTCATTGAACAACTGTGTTACTAATTTAACAACTGCAGTGATTCACTAACAACGATATAGCAAGGAAGAAAGGTCGTGAATGGAATTGAATTTTGGCAACTGTCATTTAGCAGCAGAAATGTTGGGCTCTGGTTAGTGGTGTTTGACGTGAATAAGTGTAACCTGAAGTGCACAGATTAACTACACAACTTTCAGGGGGTTCCCCATCCCAAAATATGAATAAATGGTGGCTTAGAATTTGCCCTCTGTGAGCTGATATAAGCATAGTACACAAAATTGTTGTTACAATGTCTTACCTGTCAATGACTTCTTCTTCAGTCAGTCACAATAATACACAAGCAAACAACGAACAAACTCAGGTTAACCGTTCAAACTCGATTGCAGAAATACGACTTCAGCAACAGAGTGGTCAACGCCTGGAACGCCCTACCCGACTCTGTTGTTACAGCCTCAACCCCTCACAGCTTCAACCTCAAACTGTCTACCGTGGACCTCACCCCATTCTAAGAGGTCCTTCAAGGGGCATGCATAAGCACACCAGTGTGCCTACCATCCCTGTCCCACTGTCCCCATTTATCTGTATTTACTCCCTTGTTCTTGTTTATGTTCATACTTATATGTGTTATCATGTACATGTTTGACAAAGAAACAAATAAATAAATAAATGGTATGGAAGTTACTTAATAGTCTGGCTGCAAACTCTCTTGTGTCAATGGCCTGTATGGCACCCAAATCTATTTTTTTTCTGCAGTGTTACTTCCTCAAGTCCCTGAAATAGTAATTCAGTTACCAGCTGGGCAAATTTATAGGATATAATGCTCATTTTAAACTAGGGCCTCATTTATTTCACACTTGAGACACCAGCAACTGTCTCCTCCTATCTTGCAGGTGGGGAGGGGATAGATGGAAAATTCAGGGTGCATGAATGAAACTACTGGATGCTATGTGGGAAGATCTTAGTTTAAAACAAAGAGGTTGCTGGTAACTGACCTGAAAAGTGAGTGGGCTTTTATACAAATCCTGCAAATTTTGTTACTTTTTCTCTTCTAGATTCTATCTATTTATCTGCTATCCACCTACTCCTCAGAACTTTGAAAGCAGTTACAACAAATGAAATTTATTTCATTCCATAAATAAAAGTAGAATATAAATGTAAAAAACTATAAAGACAAAGCCTAACTCCTCTACATGAATTCAAATCACCAGGACCAAGTGGATTACACCCCAGAGTTGTGAAGGAGCTGGCAGATAGAAGATAGATAGATGATAGATAGATAGATAGATAGATAGATAGATAGATAGATAGATAGGAAGGAGAGAGGGAGGGAGGGACGGAAGGAGGGAGAGAGAGACCTTAAAAAGATAGAATTTTGTCAGTATTAGGATCAGCCACACACTAGACTGGAGACCATACTACAGCAGAGACAACGTTTTGGAGAATGCTCCTCTTTATGTCATCTGACAGAAGCAATGTGTAAACAGAGTGGAGGAGTTTCAAATGAAGAGACTCCAGGGCACGATTTGGTAACATGGGAAATTAGCTCCTTCTCGGTGATAATGCAAATTTCAGTAAGATCAGACTTGTAAACTGCAAGTATGAAAGGCTCACACCCTGTTTCCTACAACTCTTCGCATCCTATTGCTTCACTCATCTCTGTACCTGCTGTGGGGCAAATCCTATTTGCTTCAGTAGGGCAGGCGAAATAGGAGATGAGATGGAGATACGAATGGAATCTTGGCCTCTCCTCTCCTGTTAGTAATCTTTAAAGCAACTTGTAATCTCCAGATTACTCCAGAGTATGAGTCTGCTCCTCCTTCCTCTTCGTTGTACATGAAGGATTGAAGGAACACACACTGAGGAATAGGTATTATTTATTTATTTATTATTTGCACTTGTATGTCAGCCCCATCTCCAAGACTCGGGCAGCTCACAATTGAAAATGAAACAGTAAATACTTAAAACACTATTAAATTAAATTACAAGTCCAAATATAAAACTAAAACCATTAAAACTATCCTCACCCGGGGGTGTCACAGCCCGGGTTGATCAAACAGCCAAGTTTTTAGCCCACGGCGAAAGGTGCGGAGGTCAGGGGCCAGGCGGAGCTCCAAAGGCAGTTGGTTCCAGAGGTCAGGGGCTGCAACAGGTATGGAGGCTGGTGGACCTATGTGGAATTTGGGGGACACAGGTCATTGATCTTCTCACAGTATGGGATAGCTGCCATGAGAAGGAGTTTTACAGTTCATAAAACAGGCTGCCTTCAGTGGCATGGCCACTTACAAAATGCTTATGTCCTACCAGATAAATTGATGACATCAATGATCACCACAGATGATCATCTTATCTTTTTATCTTTTATCTTTTTTCCCTTTTTTTATCTTTTTCTTCTTCCTTTCGGATATACTTCTGCATGTTCAAACAAAGCAACCAGTTATCATCTAGTTTTCTTTCACCTGGAATAATTCACATGGAGTCTAGAAACACTGAAGTACACTACATTAACAAGATGTATTGCTTCCTGGCATATTAACATCCTCCTAAGAGCAGTTTCATAAGGGACACGGTGGCTCAGTGGCTAAGACGGTGAGCTTGTTGATCAGAAAGGTCAGCAGTTCGGAGGTTCGAATCCCTAGTGCCATGTAATGGAGTGAGCTCCCATTACTTGTCCCAGCTTCTGCCAACCTAGCAGTTCGAAAGCACGTAAAAATGCAAGTAGCAAAATAGGGATCACTTTGGTGGGTAACATGACCACGGAGATGTCTTCAGACAGCGCTGGCTCTTTGGCTTTGTAACAGAGATGAGCACTTCCCCCTAGAGCCGGAACAACTAGCACATATGTGCAAGGGGAACCTTTACCTTTAAGAGAAGTTTCATTCAAATGCTTCCATTTTAAAGATATAAAATGTGATCCATTCCAAACTGCTGCTCTAGGTTTGCTTAAGAACTTAAATGACTCAAATACAGTGCACAGAGGTTTGCTTGGGTATTTTGTTCATAATCCGTCTATCATATATGACAAATTTGAAGCCAGCTGACATCATGGATTTATTATTGTCGGTTGGAAATCTTTAGAATCTAGGTACAGATCAGATCTGTTAACATCCGGTAACATTAAGGACAACCAGAAGTCATGTAATATTCTAAAAATTATCCTCTGTAGCTGACTGTAAACATGCTCTGATATTTCTTTTAGTTCTCATAAAATCAGATCTAAGAGTCTCTGTTGCGATGGATTGGATGGCATCTGAACATACTGTTTATAAATGTCTATGAAGATTATCAGTCATCCAGGTTATGGTTTTCCCAAAGGTGGTTTTTCAAGAGGCAACTGGACTTTCTGGTTTTTCTTTGAAGACTTTTCTTCAGCTCTGAAGAAGCTTCTTGGATGAGAAGTAAAATGTCTTCAAAGAAAAACCAGAAAGTCCAGTTGCCTTTTGAAAAAGCACCTTTGAGATACTACCTATAGCTTTTTGGCTAGCTGTCTTGCACGCTGTAGGATTCAATTCACAATGTACATTAGAAAGTCCTTCTGCGAATTCTTGTAAATTAGGACTTGAGTTATACAGTACATATAGGTAGCCCTCAACTTATAACAGTTCATTTAAAGATTGTTCCAAGTTACAACAGCAGTGGGAAAAAATGACTGATGACTGTTTTTTGCAGCATCTCCATGGTCACGTGATCAAAATGAAGATATTTGGCAACTGACTCACAGTTATGACGGTTGCTGGGTTCTGGGGTCATGTGATCTCCTTTTGCAACCTTCTGCAAAGTAAAGTCAATGGGGGAAGCCACATGATCACTAAATGAACTGTTGTATGTTGAGGACCACCTGTATATAAGAATAAAGATATGCTTCATAAGAATCCTACCATATTTTTTCCTGGATTGTTTTCCAAACTGTTAAATCGGGGGGGAGGAAGTCTATTTTTAGAAGAAGAAAAAAAGAGAAATAGAAAATTGGCATTTATCTTATTAACATTTATATGATTAATAACATGATAGATTTATGCACACTTTTATTTGGAGAAACAGGTGCTGAAAGATATTTCAATATACTAAAGCTTATCTACAAATATATGAGTTTTATTATGCAAAAGGAACTGTTAAGCATCTAGCTATTTTGCAACCATATGTGAATGTGCTAAAAGGATTCATTTTTGTGGAACTAGTTTGTGATTCTGCAATTTAAAAAAGTAGAATTAAGATGACAGGGTCAATTTATAGTAATTTGCAACTGCACTGGCAATTTGAACTGGGGAAAAAAGAACTAATATTAGTTCTAATTATTAGTTCAAACAAAAATTACAAACTGCCAAAAATTGTATGCAATACTTTTCTTCAGGGTAGATATTCGAGAAAAATAAAAGCAAAGCATAGCTATTTGGAGACATGGTAGATAAAAGCTTCAGTTTGAATTTTAGTGTAATTTCTAAAATATAGTAACATTTATAGTTACATTTAATCGTGGGTTTTTTTCCTATGATTCAAGAAATCAGAAATATGAAATAAGATCATGGAAACATGTATTAGCTATTGGAATTAGTAATCCAAAATGCCAGAAGTCAAAAAATAACAATATATATTTGAGTTGTTTACTATATTGCCAGTGTCTATGTACTATACTTATTATATGAAGTTTGGACACTTTTAATATTTAAAATATTAAGTAGGTTTTAATATGAGTGGTATGGTGACTTAGTGGTAAAAATGCTCGCCTCCCACTCTGAAAGTTGAGAGTCAATCCTAAGAAGCAAAACATATTCTGCCAGGGAGCAAAGAATAAACATCTGCTGTGAACTCCACATAGGCATCAGGAAGGGTATCCAGCCAGTAAATGCTCAGTGAAAATTGATGCATTTCTTGGAACCTGACATTCAGCTCCATTCAGTTACCCTCACTCTACCCCAAATTAAGAGATTACAGGGTTGTAAAAAAAGGATATTTAAAAAATAGATTTTAATGTATTATTAACAGACTTTTGAGATGGTTGTCTTTCCCACAAGACAAAGAGCCTATCTTTGAATTAGCCATTTCTGTGCTATAAAGAAATTTCCCAAACCTGAATATAAAAATGTACACCTGTGAATGTAACTACTGCACCAAATGTTAATATTTCAATATGAAAAACTTCAGTATGAAAAGCTTGTTTTGCCTTGTTTAAGTCATCCGCCCGGAGTCACCCCAAACAGTGATATGAACACCATATAAATTTAATGAATTAATACATAAACACATAAACGTCTGCTTCTATCGTGTCCCCATATATAGCACAAGTATTTGTTATGGGTTAGGCATATTGTTTGATTAAATAAACCCCTATCAAGAAATCAAACAAGTATTACCCTGTTAATACTTACTGTGTTAAGTAATTAAATATGTATTCTGAAAGTGGAAAAATATCTCTCTCCTTTTTCATTTTTAGTTCTTGCATTTATATGTTAGGTGGATCAGGAATTAGTGTAGAAGAGGCATTCCTCTCCTGAATAAAAATGAATGGGAATGCCTCTTTTCAGGCTGTTTGCCAAGAACATTTAAAAAAAGAAGAAGAAAAAATTGCCAAATTAATCAGGTTGCTTTTTTTCAGATGATGAGTTAATGTTTTAATCAAGCCACTTGATTGTAGATTCCTTTTTGGGTATATCAGGAGTCAGCTCCAAAAGCCTGTGTTTTATTGATTAATAAAACAAAGTTTTCAAGGAATCAAAAAGTTTTATCGATTAATCATTGTTGCTGTACAGCCAGTAGAGGGAGCACTCCTCGTGCTGCTTTATTATTCAGGTTTCCAAAACAAAATTAGCAAAACTTTGGTCGTTTTCTCCCCTTCGAGATTCCAGCATCCTAATTCCTTGTGAGAAAATAACTTCCTTTCTCGACGCGTAACAAAATAAAGCAAGGAAACTGGTTTTAAATTACTCTTGGTACATTGCAATCAAAAGTTTGAGATTTGTATCTTGCTTCTTTATTTACCCTGTAAACTTTGTGCATAACAGTCTCCACAGTCCCCTGCATTACCTAAGCACAGAAAATGTTGATGAACTTCCATGTTTATAATATCTGGCCTAGATCTACAAACAGCATTAAACAAAACCGGTCTTTTTGGCTTAGTGTTATGTATATACTCAGCTATTCAATAAATAGCTGGGCATGGCTAGTCTAGCAAAGAGAAGGACCAGGGGAGACGTGATAGCAGTGTTCAAATATTTGAGGGGCTGCCACAGAGAGGAAGGGGTCAAGCTATTTTCCAAAGCACCTGGAGGCCAGACAAGGAATAATGGATTAAGGGGAGATTTAACCTAGAAATAAGGAGAAATTTTCTGACAGTGAGAACAATCAACCCATGGAACAGAAGTTGCCTTCAGACATTGTGGGAGCTTCATCACTGGAAGCTTTCAAGAAGAGACTGGACTGCCATCTGTCAGAAATGGTATAGGATCTCCTGCCTCCTGAACAGTGGGTGCAACTAGGTCCCTTCAAACTCTGTTTATTCTATTCTATTCATTAAAAACTTGTATGATGTATGAATTGTGCATCTAATTTCAGTTCAGATACCTTCGGTAGTTTATTTATTTGTTTTATTTTATTTATTTATTTTGTCAAGCATGCATTTGATAATATATATAAGTATAAACATGATTATTAATACATGAAATAGACATGAATAAAAGGGAACATTAAGACAGGGACGGTAGGCACGTTGGTGCACTTATGCACTCCCCTTTTATTACAATTAGTATTAACCATCTATTCCTTGGAACCCTTTAGTACTTGAGTCTGATACTTTTGTAGGGGGAGAGGCAAATGAATCTTTTCATGTTCTGTTCATACTACTAACACCTCCTGCCAGCATCACATTCCGATCGCCCGGTACGCTCCCACAGGCAGGGCGTCCTTGGGGTACCATCGGTTAGGCAATGTCGACTGGCAGTGCCCAGGAGTAGGGCTTTCTCTGTAGGAGCACCCACCCTATGGAACCAACTCCCTGTGGACCTCCATTTGGCCCCCGATCTCCACTCTTTCCACCGGGATCTGAAAACCTTGCTGTTCCAACAGGCCGGTCTGGACTGACCTCAGGTGGCGTGGGTTGGTTTTTAATATTTGTTTTAATTAATTTTAAATCTTGTATAATATTGGTTAGGCTTGTATTCGTTTAATGCTTTTTTATTGTAATTTTGTATTGGGTTTTTTATTGTTCGCCGCCCTGAGTCCTTAGGGAGAGAGGGCGGCATACAAGTCTAATAAAATAAATAAACAAACAATAATAAATAATAATACTTAAACCATATTTTTGTTGAGAAGTATGCTTGGGGCATCTTAAAAACAGCAGCAGTGTCACGACAATCTCTGTCTTCAAACTTGTTATAATAGAGTAACAGAGTTGGAAGGGACCTTGAAGGTCATCTAGTCCAGCCTCCTGCTCAGGCAGGAAGCCTTATATCATCCCAGGTTACCCAATCTCTTCTTAAAAACTTCCAGTGATGGAGCATCCACAACTTCTGGAAGCAAGTTCTGACTGTTCTAACTGTCAAGAAATTTCTCCTCAGTTCTAGTTTGGTTCTCTCTTTGATTAGTTTCCATCCATTAGTTCTTGTTCTGTCTTCAGGTGCTTTGGAAAATAGGTTGATCCCCTTCTCTTTGTGGCAGCCTTTAGATATTGGAACACTGCTATCATGTTACTCCTAGTCCTTCTTTTCATTAAAGTAAATGTACACAATTACTGCAACCTTTCTTTGTGTTTTAGCAACTTTGTTACTCTTCTTGCACTCTTTCTAGAGCCTCAACCAGGGTTGGGATTCAACCGGTGTTATTACCAGTTTGGTGAGTGTGTTTTGCTGCACACGCGTGTAGATCGCTTCCAAAAAACCCTCAGCTATGCCACCCAGACAGCTGACAAACGCTGTGGGTAGGTGTGCAGCATTTGAAAATCCTCTTTTTTTTTTCCTGCTTTTTCAACCTCAGCTGTGCCGCACAAAGCAGCTGAGGTTGAAAAAGCAGGAAATAAAGGACAGCCAAGAGCCCGGGTGGGCAGGTAGGCCAAACAGATGGCCAAAAGGTCATTGCACTGAACTGGTTCAGTGTTTGCTGCTCTTCAGGACTACCAGTTCTATAGAACCGGGCCAAACCAGTAGCGTCCCACCCCTGGTCTCAACATCTTTTTTATACCATGGCAACAAAAATGGACACCTGTCCCCATCCCTTTTTCCAGCTACATTGGAAGCTGCGTACAACATTCTCTTGATATTTTTAAGCTTGTGCTTTTTAGTATCGTATCAGCACCATGTTTTATATGAATTAATAAGACATGAAAGCATTTTAAACACACAAACATTGCCTGGAGTCCAGGGAGAGAACCTGCAAATTAACTTCTCCACCTTTTGGGCCATAGGAAGTGGTGGGATTCAGCCGGCTCACACCGGTTCAGGCAAACAGGTTGTTAAATTACCCACCCACCCACCCCACTATCCAAGTAGATCCTGGGTGCTGTACTGGATGCTGCACTGTGCTGCAATGGAGAAATGGGCAATCTCACCATTGGCCATAGGCAGGGGTGGTCTGCTGGGTGTTTGCAGGGGTTTGGGAGAGTCCCTAGCTAAGATTCTGTGCAGTTCGGAGAACCCCCAAATCCCACTCCTGGCTAGCCCCATCCACCTCACCCCACCCTTCCCAGGAGTCCTCACGCGGCCCATTTTGGATTCAGGTAAGTGCAGGGCATGCATGGAGGCTCCAGGAGGGCAAAAAACAGGCCTCCCAGAAGTTTGGGAAGGCCAGAAATGGGCCTGTTTCTGACTTCCAGAGAGCTTGCCCTCCCAGAGGCTCAAGAAAAGCCTCCAAAGTCCAGGGAGGACAAAAATGGCCCCCTCCACTGTGGTGCAGGAAGCCAACTAGGCCATGCCCACCCTGGCCACACCCACCCAGCAATTGGGCAAAGAACCCGTTGCTAAAATTTTTGAAGCCCACCCCAACCATAGATCTCATTTCGCTTGAGAATGCTAAATTTCTTGACTAACCGATTGCACAATGAGTTATTAGAGTATAAAATAATCTGCCACCCAGATGGAAAAATTTGGCAAATGGTGAGGTAGGGTGGCAGAGAAATTGCGACTGCCCAAAGTCAGCCATCCAATCTTTTTGACAAACCTAGAACTCAAGTCTCCTGGGTTCTAGGTCAGCTGGTTAACCACTACATCAAACTGTTTTTGATTGATGGTTTTTAAAAAATGATTTTTGGAGCATGCTTTACTTTTAGCTAATATTATGCTTGCTAATGTATTGTATGTATGGCAATGTATGGCAGAGCCTTGGTGGTGCAGGCTGTTAAACGCCTAGCACTTAGTTCCAGCTGCTTGCAATTAGTGCAGGCTCGAATCCCACCAGGCTCAAGGTTGACTCAGCCTTCCATCCTCTCAGGGTAGGTAAATTGAGGACCCAAGATTGTTGGGGGCAATAAGCTGACTTTGTAAAAATGCTGCTTGGGGGGGTCAAAAAGCCCTAGTAATAAGCAGGCATATACAATGGAATGAAGGCTATTGCTGAGCACATTGGGTTGTGCTCCAAAAAAATTGTAAGCCACCCTGAGTCTCCAGAGAAGGGCGGGATATAAATATGAATAAAAATAAAAATAAATAAATAAAAGTATCTCCATCTACCTGAACCTGTTGCCACTTTGAAAAAAACGGCCTTTTTTGGGTCTTGTTTTCCCTTTCTAGTGCAGCATCACATGGCCATCCTTGTCTCAGCATGAAAGCTAAGCAGGTTCAGGCCTGCTTATTATTTGGATGGGAGACATGGAAAATTTTGCAGTTGTAGACAGAAAAATTGGGTGGAAAAAATGTCTTGGAAAGAGTTGATCCCCAGTGATGCCAAGAAAACGGTTATCGATAAAATCCCCCAAGTCAAGCTGATCTCTGAGATGGCTTTTGTCTTTTAAAATTAAATTAATGAATAATGGGGAAGGGGTCAGCTGAACAATGGACAGCACAAATTTATGGACTCCTGATATTGTTTATTTTTCCCTTTGGTGATATTTCCTGATTAATCCGCCCTGGGAAGTATCAATAGGCCTTCAGGGAGACTAATATAAAAGAGCTTTTTCTCTGTTGAAGCCAAAAGGAAAGTTTAATGTTTCCTTTCCCAATGCCATCAACCTGATGTAAACCACTGTCATCACCCATGGCTAATTTTAATTGCAGGGGGAGAAGAACTCAGGAGCTTGTACCCTGGGACTCCTGCATCTTGTCCTGAACCATCTGGTGTCCTCCACGTCAAAGGTTTAAAGGATGTTTGAGCTTTCCTTCAATTTATCAGTTCCAAATGACCTACCCAAAGCTATATATAATCAAGCATGACATAGGAAAGACTGGGTGGCCTTAAACTCCAGCCAAGAGTCCAGCTCCTGGACCTTGTCTTCCTTCTTCCTTGCAGGTCTCCAAAGATTCCTCATGCAAAGGCAGAGAATTAAAAATTTATCTGAATAAGTGAATACAAATGTTTTGTCCAAGAACAGAGCTTGCTTTGTAGGTATTCCATTTGTTTCTATTAAAGCAATGGTCATTCATCCAGAGCTTAATTGAGGGAGGGTTCCACTCTGGAATATGTATTAGCTAAAAAAAATACTATACAAATCAAGCTTTCTTTGTTATGCATAAAGTGCCTTTTCCTTGACCATTCACATTCAACTTTATCACTTCTCAGTTGAATAGAATGCATTAACTTTTCTCATGGTTTTTTTAATGGAATATTGTTTCCTATGACATGTGTTTTTCAGATGTGTTTGATTTTTCATGCGATGGGGAGCTCTAAAATTTTATTCAGCCCACACTGATTTCTTCTTAGTGTTTTACAGTAAAAAATCTGTTACTTGACACAGGGGGTGGGGGGGGTTGTGCATGTATGTGTGTATGCCTTTTTTGCTCATTAATATGGATGCTGACTAGAGTTGTGTTGCTCATTAAGCAGCCAATACATTGATTCAAAGCATAAATAAGCAAACAAAATCCAGTAATGCAGTTCTATGATTTTTATCAATGCAACTTTTGCTACAGTATGCTTTTTCAAGTAGACCCTTGAAAATATCTACTGCTGGAAAAATAATGCCATCGGACAGCTGCCTGGTCACTAAAACAGAATGCAATTCCCTGCAGTGGTTGAAACATTTACTCTGGCTTGTATACATTTGCATGGATTGCTGAACTGACTTCTCCAAATGCATCCTAGCGACCAGCAACATTATGCCTCCTTGCATTTTGCTTATTCAGCTCCGTGTCTCTCATTCATTCATCTAACCTTTTAATTGTTAATGAGAATGAATGAATGCTCCCAAGAAGCAATAGGGAAATCTATTTAGCTATTCTGAACTGGTTCGGATCTGAGAATCCTGTAGTATGTACCTGGAATGAATTCCCAGACACCTTATATTAAGGAATCTTAGTAGCAAGGCTGGGAATAACCTCCAGCTAAAAAAAACCTTATTGCTACTGCTGCTCATAGTCCCAGTTGGAATTCCAGGGCACTGATTTAAATTTAAATAGCTTTACGAAGTAAATGTTAGCAATTAAGAAAGTATGGATGAAGCAGCTTGCAAGTTTCTAGTCCCTGAAGCTTGCACGGCTTCAGTGGTTGAAGCATCTGTGTTTGTTGTATCTGCAACATAACATTTGCTCTAACAATGCAAGCCTGCAGAACTCCACAAATGCTTCTTTTATGGGCTCCTAAATCAAAAGACCAGACTAGCTCAGTTCCTCTTTGGGGAATATACGATCCCTCCAAAACAGGGAACTGTGGTCAATTTTCTTTGCAAATTACTCAGCTCACTTCCTGCACTGCGTGGGAGACAGCAGATGAATTATGGACAACACAGCAGCAGAGGGAGACATGATTGAAGGGAATAGATAAAAAGTCAGAGCAAGGGAAATGGGCCAAGGTCTAAACTATTTGAGAGAGTGGGATGTTGAATGCTAAATCACCCGAAATGTTTTTGCCAAACTTTGACATGCATGATTTCCTGGCCTTAATTCTTTTCTCCTTCTCCCCCTCCCCTTTTAAAGAGGATTGGGAAAAAAATGGGGTAATAAAAATAACCAGCTGTTTCTTGTATAGTCCAGGAAATCGGGGTGATTTATAGTTTGGAGGCAAGGTTTGAAGGGTTGCTTCTGGCAGCTGTGATGCCAGAGAAGTCACTCAGGCCTGTCCACTTGATGGCTCAAAACCCATTTCCTGAACAGTTCCTTCTACACTCATCACCTCTGACAGCTATTATAGACAATGGTTTGGATGGGGCC
The DNA here is from genome assembly GCA_009733165.1 of Naja naja. Lineage (NCBI taxonomy): Eukaryota > Metazoa > Chordata > Lepidosauria > Squamata > Elapidae > Naja > Naja naja. Next base: position 38,511,936 of record CM019153.1, read on the forward strand.
TGGGAGTATTTTAAAGCCGCGGGGATCCCGGTTAGACAATCCAGCTGTCAATTACCTTTTCCCCTGTTGTGAAAAGGGGGCCTCTGGACAATGGCAGAGGCTCAGCGGGTGGGTGTGTCAGCTTCAAGGATGTGACCCATTCTGCATTCAAAACTACTTAAATGGTAGGGCCTGCCCCACCCCCTCGGATGAGGTTGACTGGAACAGAAGATATAGGTGTCCCCACTGCAAAAGTTCAGAAGTCTTGCTCAGGCAGAACCAACTTGGCATCTGATTAGCATCTGAGCAGCCCTTTGCAAATAAATCTTTTCTTCTTCTTCTTCTTCTTCTTCTTCTTCTTCTTCTTCTTCTTCTTCTTCTTCTTCTTCTTCTTCTTCCTCCTCCTTCTTCCTTCCTTCCTCCTCCTCCTCCTCCTTCCTCCTCCTCCTCCTCCTCCTCCTTCTTCGCTTTGCTCAAGCAGCCCTAACTGCAGAGAAATCACAGAATAACAGCAGTACTTGATATTGTGTCTGTGGAAGACCAGGGTGGGGGAGGTTGGGGTGGGAAAGAGAGAGAGGGAGGGGGACCCAAACTTCCTGTGAACGTAGATGACTTGCTGAGCGGCCTGTCCATCATAGAGGCAGCTTTGTTTAGCAGTCACTTCCCATTTGAATTTGACTGAGTGAGGAGCCCGGAGTTATTTGTAAAGAACAACAAGGCTTTTCATCATTTCAGGAGAGAAGGTGGTTGGGGGGGGAAGGAGGGTGCTAATGACTGACCTTGAATAAGGAGACAATCTGGTTTACCCAAGGCAGGAAGATGCCCAACTGGTAAGCCAAAGGAGAAGTTGGGAGGGGGAAGACAAAAAGAATGGGGGACAGAGGTGGTATTCAGCAGGTTCTGACCAGTTCTGGAGAACCGGTAGCGGAAATTGTGAGTAGTTTGGAGAACCGGCAAATACCACTTCTGACTGGAGATTTTACAGTATCCTTCCCCTGCCATGCCCACCAAGCCACGCCCACAAAACCGGTAGTAAAATATTTTGAATCCCACCACTGATGGGGGGGGGGCTTTAGCAATGAAATGGAGGTCACTGCTGTTATGTGAATTAGCCCTTGTTTTTTCTTAATTTTATTTTGGGGGGGAAAGTAGGGAGGGTAAGAACAACGCAAAAAATAACCAAGGTTGTTCCACATTGCACTTCAAGCAAAGTCTGCCTCTTCAGAGATGTTAGATCTGAAGCAAAAAGGGGTCACACAGAAAGGTTCCCTGCCTTCTCTCCTAGTTCAAGGGAGGTCAAAAAAAAAAAACCCAACATTTTCAATCTGGTGGAAATTTCACCCTCCCTCCTGTTACGTTTTGGAACTTTTGAAAATGCCCAACCTGATTATTAGGGAGTGTGGGGATGGATCAGCACAAGGAAGGAGTGAAATATAGAATGGTGTGAAACCCCACCCTACCCCGGGCCCCACATTCCTTACAAAACACCATTTTCCCACACTTTCTCTTATCCAGGGGTCATTAACGTTGAAAATGAACCTGCATGACAGAGGCATTACATTTTCAACTTCCTGGTGCCCTTGTGAGAAATATCATTTTGAAGTACTTCATAGGAGAGGGGAGGTCAGCTTACAAAGTCTTACCAAGAGGTAAATATGAGAAAGACCCTTCAAGTCATCTGTATACCCAACTGGCAGATTCATGACCCAATGTGATAGCTACATTCTTCGTACTGTTTTCCTTACAGAATGCCCTAGATAAATTCAACCTGGACAGCTGCATTTCCTCCCTTATGGGTTACTTATTTCAGTTTCTCTTATTCTGCCAGGGACTTAGGTGCTTGGTCTACTTCTAACAGTACTGACTTACCTCTGACTGAAACCATCATTGTATTGCTGTTTTTTTTAAAGTTTTTTGTTTTTATAAATAGCCAACATCCCAGAAGATTAGCTCAAGGTTCAGACCTGAACACTGGGCCCTATCCAACAAAATGAAATTCAATGTAAGTCAGTGGTGGGATTCAACAAAATTTACTACCAGTTCTATGGGTGTGGCTTGGTGGACGTGGCTTGGTGGGCATAGCAGGGGAAGGATACTGTAACATCTCCATTCCTACCCCAATCCTGGGGGACAGTTACTGCAAAATCCCCATTTCCTCCCCACCCCAGCTCTGTTCTCCTGTGCAGGGCAACAAAACAAGACTCAACTAAGCTGAGCTGGATGTGGCTTGATGGACATGGTGTGATGTGGTGTGGCTTGGTGGGCATGGTGTGGCTTGGTGGGCATGGCTTGGTGGATGTGACAGGGGAAGGATACTGTAAAATCTCCATTCCCTCCCCACTCCAGGGGAAGGATATTGCAAAATCCCATTCCCTCCCCACTCCACTAACCTGCTTTCCAGCTCTGTTCTCCTCTGTAGGGCAACCAATAGACGACCCAGACGATCAGCTAGGACTCAGGAGGCAGAGAACAGATGGAGGCAGGGCCAGACAGAGATGGTATTTGCCAGTTCTCCGAACTACCTAAAATTTCTGCTACCGGTTCTCCAGAACTGGTCAGAACCTGCTGAATACCACCTCTGAGTAAGGTTTTATACTTGGGAAGGGGGAACCAAAAGTACCCATTCGGTGAAACCTGTCTCAATAGCACTAACTGTGAGAGAGATCATGGAGTCCTCGTGGACAATCATTTAAATTTGAGCCAGCACTGTGTGGCAACAACACTAGGTGTGCAACCATAGGATGCATTAACAGAGAGATAGAATCAATATCATGTGAAGTACTAGTACCGCTTTATAAAGCCTTAGTAAAACCACACCTGGAATATTGTTGAAGGCAAGATAAAGAAACAATGGATGGTAACTAATCAAGGAGAAAAGCGACCTAGAGCTAAGAGAAATTTTCTGACAATGAGAACAATCAAGCAGTGGAACAGTTTGCCTTCAGAAGTTGTGGGTGCTCCATCACTGGAGGCTTTTAAGAAGAGACTGGACAGCCACCTGTCTGAAATGATACAGTGTCTCCTGCTTGAACAGGGTTTTTTGTTTTTTTAATTCATATTTATATGCCGCCCTTCTCCGGAGACTCAGGGCGGCTTACAATTTTTGGAGCACACCCCAATGCGCTCAGCAATAGCCTTCATTCCATTGTATATGCCTGCTTATTACTAGGGCTTTGTCTCCAGAAGTTGTGAATTCTCCAACACTGGCAGTTTTTAAGAAGAGGTTAGAAAACCCTATGTCTGAAGTGGTGTAGGGTTTCCTGCCTAAGCAGGGGGTTGGACTAGAAGACCTCCAAGGTCCCTTCCAACTCTGATGTTCTAAATTTGATCCTAGTAATGTTTTTGATGATTCAGTTGATTATTGCAGTATTAGATTTGAGAAAGCTTAAGTCACCTCAAATGCCTTGGGGATGACTGGATGGAAAGCTTGATTTAGGTGGCCAAGAAACATAGTTTCCACTGTCAAAGTCTATGCTAGTTAGGAATCCTGGCAGCCTGAGTCTAAAATTCTTGACCTCTTTGTTAATATGAACAGAATTGCCACCAGCATCACACCGCCTATATGTTTCTTCCATGTTAGTTCCAGTGTTCCATAAGGAACTTACAATACTCTAAGCTGCCCAGAGTCACCTTGCAGCAAGATGGACAGCAAACAAATGTAATAAATAATGACAACCGACCTCATCAATAGACGGAATGGCTGTCCTGAAGATTACTGAATACCTCTGCAAGGGACTTTCCAGTAAGGCCTCTCTGCAGGAAAATGTCCTTAAGCAAGGATAATTACAGGTTTTTAGCTCAACACAATATTGATCGGGGAGAAACTAAATACTTCAAGTGGTCCACTCATCCATACTCCGGAAGATCAATGGTAGATGCTGAAGATAGATGTCATATTGTACCCCCCCTTTTTTTAAATTAGAAATATCTAAAGTGAATACTAAGATTTGTTTGCAGCTCAGTAATATATAATTTGCAAGACACAGCAATCTGCCTGGGCTCCTACACTCTACCCTGTCTGCTTACCCCCACTCTCTGCCTTTGGTGAATGCTAATTTTGATCTCTGCTCTTTGTTTTAATTTTCCTGAAGAAGTCCTTCCGGCAGTCTCTAAGCCTTAGGGAAATTGCAGCAAAGAACTAAATCTCTTGGTAACTAGAGCCAGAATTTAGAAAAAGCGTCTGGCAGATCTATAGGAAAGCCATCACTGAGTCAAGATTACTTAAGTTGGGCTACATCTCTATCTAAAAGAAAGCTGGGGGGTGGAGAGGAAGCACTGGAGATATCAAAAGGTAACCACACTGCTGAATGAAGAGGCAAAACTCTCTGCAACTGCATCGCCTGGAAACATTTATAGCAGAGATGAACAATCTCTGAAGAACTTTTAGGAGCAGGCCAGGAGCCACAGTCAGCAAACAACTGCGACTAGGACAGAAATTTGGCAGGCCTGGAGGGAAATGGTAATTTTGGAAAATTACATCTATTCTTAATCTCCTAAATATCAAGAGAAAGAATTACCCTTTAAAATATCCCATATGTTACAGCTGTTAAAATTGCATGGCCAATTTTAGATTGCAAACCCCCACCATCGTTAGAAAGGAGAGGGAGGGGTTACGCAAGGACTTTGCTTAAGAGCGGTACAAGGATTTTTTCAAAGTTAACCATTGGAAGGGACCTTGGAAGGTCTTCCAGTCCAACTCCCTGACTGAGCAGGAGACCCTATCCCACTCCAGACAAATGGCTCTCCAGTCTCTTCTTAAAAGCCACCGGTGATGGAGACCACAACTTCTGAAGGCAAGCCCTTCCACTGGTTAATTGTTCTCATTGTTGCGAAATTTCTCTTTAGTTCTAGGTCACTTCTCTCCTTGATTAATTTCCATTCATTATTTCTTGTCTTGCCTTCTGGTGCTTTGGAAAATAGGTTGAACACCACTCCCCTCTTCTTCGTGGCAGTCCCTCAAACATTGGAACACTATCCTGTCATTCCCTTGTCCTTTTCACTAGACTAGAAACATCCAATTCCTGCTACTGGTCCCCTTGTAGAGCTCCTTGTAGCTCTTCTCTGTACTTTTTCCAGAGTCTCAATTTTTATCTTGTGACGAAAACTAGATGCAGTATTCCAAGTGTAGTCTTGCTGAGGCTTTATGAAGCAGTACTAATACTTCCTATTATCTTGATTCTATCCCTTTATTTAATGCTGTCTAGGATTGTGTTGGCTTTTTTGGCTGCTCCCGTGTTGGGTTTCAAATATTTTTACCACCGGTTCTGTGGGCGTGGCTTGGTGGGCATGCTTTGCACATGCGCAGAGGGTTCACTACTAACCTTCTCCTGCAATCCTGCACTCTTCCTGTGTCTTCAACAGCTGTGCCACGTGAAGCAGCTGATGTTGAAAAGCAGGAAATAAAGGTCAGTATAGAACCGGGGTGGGCCCAGCAGCTGATCATCGGAGCGAACCGGTTTGCACACAGATGATTGTTGGAGTTACCGGTTTGGTGAAACCGGGCCAAACCAGTAGAATATCATTTTAATGATTATTTGGTCGAATTTGGTTTAATTCTTTTTTAACTTTTGTAATTTGTATGGTTGTTTTTATGTGAGCCGCCCTGAGTCCCTCGGGAGAGAGGGTGGCATATAAGACCAAATAATAAATAATAAATAAATAAATAAATATCATCATTGCATAACACTGAGTTGACTCTGATGATTTCAAGGCAGGTGAGTCCAGGTAACTGGAGAAGGGTGGAGCCAGGTAGATATCTGCAAAAAGATCATCATTCCTTCACTCCATTGTTTCAGGAGGAAAGGTAACAGCACTCAGGTTGTAAAGACTTCTTGTGAATCAGGCCAAGGTTCCAAATGGTGAAAGAGAATTTAAAGATACATCGCTATTTCTTAAAACAACTGAGTGGATTGCAGCCGAGATGAACACTCAGAACTGGCTGCTAATAGAGACAATAAAGCCCTTCCCTTCCCTTAGGTGTATTATTATCCTCCTTTCCAGTTCATCATTGCTCTTTCAAATGCTAAACATAAAAAAGAAAATGTCAAGGAAAAGTTTACCTTTCAAAGGAAATGCCAGTATTAATGATTGCCTCCCACTCACTTAAAAAAGAAAGAGAGAGAGAGAGAAGTGGTCCTAGATCAATATCATTGCATTAAGCCAGGAGACGAGACACTAAATGCTCAAGGGACATGCTAGAAAAGCCATCAGCAGTTTTCTCTTTGCCCTGAATGAGCACTTTCAGGAAACCCATCCTACAAAGAAAATAACTAGCTATTTGTACTTCTCTGAAGGAGGAGAAATAAAACAGACAGATGGGAATGCTGCCTTTCTTCCCCTTGGGCTGCTCCTAGAGATGAAATATATTTAAATTTCAGAAGGCAAGAGTATCAGCTTCAGCCGAATGGAGCTGCCTGGCTTTAACACAGTAGGGCAGCTGAAGTCTTCCTGCACCAAATAACAGAATGACTGAGTTGAGGTCATCTAGTCCAGCCCTCAACTCAAGCAGGAGACCCTACCCAGGGGTTTCCAACCTTTTCTGTACCCCGCACCCCTAGAAAGCTTCTGATATATTCTCGCACCCCTTACAAAAGTAAACTATTATACTGATATAACTATGCATATACACCATAATTTTGAAACTTCTAAACCCAACTTTTTGCACCCCCTGGAATATCATCTTGAATCCCCAGGGGGTGTGAGCACCCCTGGTTGGGAACCCCTGGTAGGGCCTATACGATTTCAGATCGTATGTCCAGTCGCTTCTTAAAAACTTCCAGTGGTGGGACACCCACAACTTCTGAAGGCAAATCGTTCTACTGGTTAATTGTTCTCACCATCAGGAAATTTCTCCTTAGTTCTGAGTTGGATCATTCCTTAGTTAGTTTCCATCAAAAAAAAAATCAAATCAAATCAAGCTTATATACAGTCAAAGACCACAGACCAGAACAAAGAAAAACACTCAAGGAATATCCACTCAAAAATTCTAGAAGTAATAAATAAGGGACAAAAACTATATTAAAATTACAATGTGGCATCCAATCTGTCCGTTATATGTGGCTTAACTATAATATATCAATCCTTAAACTATGAGGCCCATAGTCATTAAATACTAAAATGTAAAAGAGTAGTAATGCAAAAGGGTTTGCTATATTTGACCACATCAGTGATGCTTTCTCCGTGATGTCCCGTTGTTTAGAAGCGGTGCGGATCTGGATGGACAGGAACATGCTTCGACTCAACCCAGCCAAGACAGAGTGGTTGTGCATACCGACATCTCGGTCCAGTTTGGAGGTTCTATCTTTGGTCATGGGGGAGGAGGTGTTACCCCCCCGTGGACAGGGCATGGAATCTGGGGGTCCTCCTGGACTCATGGCTCAAGTTGGAGGAGCAGGTGGGAGCCGTGGCCAGAGGGGCCTTTGCCCAGGTCCGGCTGGTTCGCCAGTTGCGCCCATATCTGGACCGAGATGCCCTGCGCACAATCACTCAGGCGCTCGTTGTCTCCCAACTCGACTACTGTAACGCTCTCTATTTAGGACTGCCCTTGCATACCACTCGGAGGCTTCAGCTGGTGCAGAATGCGCCGCTGGGTAGTGATGGGAGCTTCCCAATACTCCCATATTACACCCCTCCTGCGCGGCCTGCATTGGCTTCCGGTTGCCCTCGGGTTCAAGGTTTTGGTGTTAACATTCAAAGTCCTACATGGCATGGGTCCAGGATATCTACGAGAACGAATCCTCCCAGCATCAAATACCAACCGCCCTGTACGGGCGCACAGACGGGGTCTCCTCAGGGTGCCGTCCGCGACCCCATGTCACCTGGCGGTGACCTGGGGGAGGGCTTACTCTGTGGCGGCCCCCACTTTATGGAATCTTCTTCCGCCAGAGCTCCGGCTGGCTCCCGATCTTCGCACCTTCCGCCACGAGTTAAAAACCTGGCTGTTTTTACAATCTGGGCTGTGCTGACTCTTTGGGGTTTGTTCATTTTAATTTTGGGGGTTTTAATTTTAATTCAGCTTATAATTGTTTAATATGTTTTTAGGTAATTTATTGTTATTGTTGTATTTTAGCTGTGAGCCGCCCCAAGTCCTTTCGGAGAGGGGGGCGGCATATAAGTCAAATAAATAAATAAATAAATAAATAAATAAATAAATAAATAAATAAATAAATAAATATTAGTTGTGTAAAACAGCTATGGTGGACTAATCACCATGTTTAACCTCTCCTTCCAGTGCTTTGGCAGCCCCTCAAATATTGGGACTTTGATATAATGTCATCTCTAGTCAATGGAATGGAATAGGAATAGGAATGGAATAGAATAGAATAGAATAGAATAGAATAGAATAGAATAGAATAGAATAGAATAGAATAGAATAACAGAGTTGGAAGGGACCTTGGAGGTCTTCTAGTCCAACCCCCTGCTTAGGCAGGAAACCCTATACCACTTCAGACACATGGTTATCTAACCTCTTCTTTAAAACTGCCAGTGTTGGAGAATTCACAACTTCTGGAGACAAGTTGTTCCACTGATTAATTGTTCTAACTGTAAAGAATTTTTCTTTATAGCTCTAGGTTGGTTTTTTCCTTGATTAGTTTCCACCCATTGCTTCTTGACCTCCCTTCTGGTGCTTTGTGGAGTAGCTTGACTCTCTCTTCTTTGTGGCAGCCCCTGAGATATCGGAACACTGCTATCATGTCACCCCTGGTCCTTCTTGTCATCTGACTAGCCATACCCAGTTCCAGCAACCCTTCTCTAGATGTTTTCACCAGATCAGATCCCAGAGCCCTTTTGTGTCATTTCCAGTTTTGCCCCCTTTTCCCCCATGACACTGCCAATGTCCTCATGCCATGCTTTAGACCCTCTTGTCCTGTTCTTTTCTGTGCTGCCAGAGTCCAGCCAGCAGCAAAGCACAGGGGAGAACAAAGATAGCCATAGTCAGCAGAACACATTTTTATCCTGGCTCCTCTTTCTATTGCCCCTGCAAAGGCTGGGCTTTAACTAAGGCTGCTGAAAGAATTGCTCCGTTGTCCATTCAGTTCAGAGCCCAACTCATCACCAAACAGAGTCAAAATGATTGGAACAGCACGAAAGGACTTTGTAAATAAATGGTACTGAGCAAACTCGTAGCTTGTTACCTAATTACCTAAAAAAAATCTTTATTCTGATTATCAGGAAAAGTACTTCTGGATATGAGGCAATCTATATAGAAAGACTAGCAGGGTATCCGTGCTTCGCTACAAAACTATGTGATCGGGTAAGTTTCTGGGGAGGAAAATAAGGGGGGAATTATGCTTCTGCCTACCAGCATCCATCGGTATTCATCTGGCTAGTGTCCTGTCAGTGTGTGAGAGAGTTGAGGGCTGTTTGGAAACTGAAACAGTATTTGCTGTGTGAGCAAGGAGACAGCAAGGAGCCTGGGCGTGGCTGAGCTCAACTGCAGTTGGAACATATTTCTTTTCAGGTAGGGAATGAGAGAGTTGAGAGCTGTTTGGAAACCAAAACAGTATTTGCTGTGTGAACAAGAAGGAGACAGCAAGGAGCCTGGGCGTGGCTTAGCTGAACTGCAGTTGGAACAGATTTCTTTTAGGTGGGGAGGGGGAGTAGCACTCCTTAGCATCAGAGCATGTTAATAATAATACAGGAAATACTAATGCTCTGATTCACTTTTATATATATAAACTTATACACGTCATTAAATGACCATTCGAAGTCACAAGGGCACTGGGAAAAAAATCACTTACAGCTTATGTTTTTCACCCGTATGACCCTTGCAGCATGGTCACGTGATCAAAATTTGGATGCTCGGCAAGTGGCAGTCTCCTGGAGTCATGTGATCTGTCCGACAACCAAAATCAAAGGGGAAACCAGATTCATTGAATAACCGTGTTAACTAAGCAACTGCAGTCATTCACTCAGCAACTCTGTCAAGAAAGATCTAAAAGGGGAGGAAAAACTCACTTAACAACTGTCTCACCAACAGAAATGTTGGGCTCATTTGTGGTCGCAAGTTGAGGTCTACCTGTCCTGTGATACCCCAGGAACGGAGTTGTGCACCCAGCCAAGGTGCAACGGGTCCCAATATCGTCCTCTTTTGGTTAAAAATTTAAAGAGTACTTCTGCCTGCCCAGATGATTTTGTTCTTTTCTGTCATTTTCTGTCCAGATACCTTCTCCTGTTTCCACTGATCCCTCGCAGCACGACTGACTTTTCGAGCGAGTCAGCTCGCATGACGTGGCCAAAGTAGGATAGCCTTTGTTTGACAGTCGAGTGATATGTTGGTGAGATTCGATTGAGGACTTCTTTGCTGGTCACTTTTGCAGTCCATGGGGATATATAAAAGTCCTCTCCAACACCATAATTCAAAGATGTCCACCCTTTTCCTATCCACCTTTTGCAGCCATAAGTAGCCATTGGAAACATTATTGTGTTGACTAATCTGCATTTGAGGGGCCCTTGTTGCCTCTGACCTTGCTTGTTTTCTTGCAGATGTTTCACTCCCTAACTAGGTAACATCATCAGTGCTAGAAGGGAGGAGGGTGTGCAGGAAAGAGGAGGAGGGGGAGGGAAGAAGAGGGGGAGGGGGGGGGGACTGTGGGGTCTTTGCTGCTCTGTGAACTTGCTTGTTTTCTTTCAGACATTTCATTACCCTAACTACAGGGGTGGGATTCTACTGGTTCTGTCTGGCTCTGTAGAACCAGTAGCTTTGAAGAGCAGCAGACATAGAACACCCGCCCGTCCGGGCTCTTACCTGACCTTTATTTCCTGCTTTTTCAACCTCAGCTGCCGTGCGAGGCACAGCTGCAGTTGAAAAAGCAGGAAAAAAAGTGCTTTTTCAAACGCTGCTTCCCTGCATCCCTGCACGCAGCGCTGCACAGCTGTCCAGGCAGCAAGCTGACGAAGACTTACATGCTCGCGCAGTGTGCAGGGAAGCACATAGTAAATCACCGAACCGGTAGTTAACCCTGTCGGATCCCACCCCTGCCTAATTAGGTAACATCATCAGTGCTAGAAGGAGGAGGAGGAGGAGGAGGAGGAGGAGGAGGAGGAAGAAGAAGAAGAAGAAGAAGAAGAAGAAGAAGAAGAAGAAGAAGAAGAAGAAGAAGAAGAAGAAGAAGAAGAAGAAGAAGAAGAAATGCTAGTAGCACTGATGATGTTACTTAGTTAGGGCAATGAAACATCTGCAAGAAAAGCAAGCAAGCTCAGAGCGCACCAAGGACCCTTCATTTCAGCCTTGGGCTACAAATATTCTCCTTTATTGGTAATCTGCATTTGATTGGTAGGCTGCTGCACTTCGTGCAATGCATAGCTGCCTCCTAGAGAGCCTTCACCCTCCAGAAACATTCCATAAGATGACAAAGCCAAAGACAATTCTCACATCATACTTCGCGTTACCCGGTTCTTAGGTTTCTGCCATTCTTAATTTGCTATGGGAGATCAGTTTTAAATCGCATGCCTGCTTCAGTTTTTCTCGTCTCTCTCTTCTCACCTCTGCTAAATAAAGCTTTCATCTTGTTTCCTTGCTGCTATTATTATTATTGTTATTGTTATTATTATTTATTGGTTAATCTTTAGTGAGATTCACAGCCTTTGGGACTGGTTGGTAGCTCAACAGCTCGAGTCCTAACCAAGGACCTACAGACTGTTCAGGTAGCATTGGAGGATATAAGCTGTTCCAAGTAGGGTGGTTTTTTGTAGAATCAGGGTATTCAAGTCTGATAAATTCAGAATTTCCAAATAGCGAGGTAGCCCTTTAGGTATTGCTCCAAGGGCTCCAATTACAATTGGGATAACACACGATTTCTTTTTCCAAAGTCGCTCAACTTCAATTTGTAAGTCCCGATTTTTTCTTGCTGTGTGTCTACAATTCGTGCATCACCAGGTATTACAATGTCAATGAACCAACCCTTTTTCTTTTCAACTATTGTTATGTCAGGTGTGTTGTGGGCCAAGTGCTTGTCCATCTGAATTCTGAAGTCCCACAAGATCTTGACTTTTTCATTTTCCAGAACCTTCTCAACCTGATGCTCCTAATAGTTGTTACTATACTCAAATCCAAACTGTTGGCATAGTTTCCAGTGAATGATTTTAGCAAATCAGTTATGGCATTCGAAGTAGTCAGTTTGTGAAATAATAATAATAATAATTATTATTATTATTATTAAAATTATTATTATTATTATTTCATTACTCAACTGGCTTGAAAAACACCACATATCCTTTTGAGTCCGGATCCTTCTCGGAAAAAACTGTTTTGAGTTCAAATTGTCCGTCTTTCTCTTTATAAGGTCAGCGTATCCTTACTTGCCATTAGGAGCAAGGAGTGTGAGAGAATGTTTCAGAGCGCAGCTGGGATGGAGAGGAGGAGAACCACACACTAACACAATGAAGCTCTTGTGTTTGAGCAAATGTACTGGCCATGAAAACGACAACAGCTGGCTATGTCTTCTGCCTTGAATACACCCTGGGCAGTCATTCTCATCCTTTTCCAATTGAAACAGAGTACTACACAAAACTATTCTTATCTCTTACCATGATGGACTTCAAGTTCCATAATTCTCAATGACAAACATATTAATAGAGCAACAGAATAAGTGGCTTGCTGACATTGGTGGGAAAGTCAGTCCCATATTCCAGAGCTGCAGTAGTCACAGGACTGGCCCTTTGGTCATCCCGGAGTAGCTGCTCCTCCACTCAGGTACACAGGCCTGCCATGGACTGGAGGAGCTGCTCCAGGATGACCAAAGGGCCTGTCCTGTGACTACTGCAGCTCTGGAATATGGGACTGACTTTCCCATCAACGTCAGCCGGGGTGGATATCCCTCCCCTGCCATTGGTCTTACCTTCCAGTTCCAGCTCATGTGGCTCTACTCAAGGTAAGGTTTGCGCTCGCCCAAAGGGTGGGGTCCAGCAGGTGGGCCGGCCATGTGGGCAGCGCAGCCTTGTGTTCCTGCACAACCTGGATTAATTGCTTTGGGGGGAGTGCTTTGGGGGGACATTTCTCTGCGGATCACCAAAAGTTTCTCATGGACCACCAGTGGTCCCTGGCCCACTGGTTGGCAACCACTGTTCTAGTCCAACTCCCCACTCAAACCGGAAACCCTTTAGTATTTCAGACAAATGGCTGTCCAATCTCTTCTTAGAAACCCCCAATAATGGAGCACCCACAACTTTTGAAGGCAAGCCATTCCACTGGTTGATTGTTCCCATGGTTAGAAAAATTCTCCTAAGTTCTAGATTGCTTCTATCCTTGATTAGTTTCCATCCATTGTTTCTTGGCTGGGAATCCTGGAAGCTGAGGTCCACAGGCATAGGAACTCTGATCGAGGCTTACATACATTCATGGACAAGTGCAAATGAAGGTGTAACTTACAATTTAATTTAAGTTACAGAGCAGGCCATGGATTTATTTATAGAAGCACTGGATGACTCAGATATCTCCAACCTCCCACTCATTTTGGCTACTGAAGGAGGAGAATCAGATGAAGGAAAATAATGGCACCTTCTTACTTTCAGCAGGTTATAAGCTGCACACTGTTCAAAAATACAATTAGGATTTCTACAACACAGTTATATTATATTATAGAGATAGGTCTCAACTTCGTAGTATTATATGAAGTAGCTATGGAGATTCCCAGACATCCAGGTCATGGTTATCCCAAAGATGTTTTTTCCAAACTGGACTTTCTTGCTTTTCTTTGAAGAGGTTTTGCTTCTTATCCAAGAACTTTCTTCAGCTCTGACTCGATGGTGAAGAATGGAAGGATTTAAATTCCTTGCAGTCATTTGGTCATTAGCACTCTGGGAGTCGTTGGGGCCCCTTGGAGGCCACCACATTCAGTCAGAACTGAAGAAGCTTTTCGGGTGAGAAGCAAAACCTCTTCAGGGCAAAGCAAGGAAGTCTACATGAAGTAGTATTATACTAAGTAGCATTGTAGAGGTGTGTCTCCGCTTCATCCGGAATTTCCATTGAGAAACAAGACAGTTCTTAAGGTTGATGTTGCCACCTTTCTTGCCCTGCTTGTGATGTGAATCACTGCAGTTGTTAAGTGAATCACATGGTCGTTAAATGAACCTGGCTTTCCCCGTGGACTTTTTTTTTTTTGGTCAGAAATCAGCTCAGAAGGTTGCAAGCGGTGATCACATGACCATGAGATTCTGTAACCATGGAAAATAAGTGACCAAATTTGGGTCGTGCGACTTATAGGGATGGGTGCAAGAGTTATAAGGACCAGGGGTAAGTGACTTTTTACAGTGCTTTTGAACAGCCACTAAATGAATGGTTGTAAATCGAGAACTTCCTATAGATAGGCTTGGGAGCTAAATAAACGTATCTCATCTGTCAGGGTTTTGAAGAAATGCCTTTTGGGATGCGAGTTAGCAGTAGCACTTAGACTTACATACCACTTCACAGGGCTTTACAGCCCTCTCTAAGCAGTTTACAGAGTCAGCATAATTGCCCCCAAACAATCCGGGTCTTCATTTTACTGATCTCGGAAGGATGGAAGGCTGGATGGAATTGTGAGCCACTCAGAATCGAACTCTTGGCAGTGGGCAGAGTCAGCCTGCAATACTGTACTCTAACCATGTACCCAGTGGTGGGATTCAAATAATTTAACTGGCTCTCTGCCCTAATGATTTCTTTCAACAACCAGTTCGCCAAACTGCTTAGAAAGTTAACAACCAGTACTCCCAAATTGGTGCAAACTGGCTGAATCCCACCATTGACTGTGCCACTATGGCTTGCTTGCTTGCTTGCTTGCTTCCTTCCTTTCCTTCCTTAGCAATAGCATTTAGACTTATATATCATTTCTCAGTGCTTTTCAGCCCTCTCTAAGTGGTTTACAGTGTCAGCCTATTGCCCCCAAAACAATCTGGGTCCTCATTTTACCAACCTCGGAAGGACGAGTCAATCATGAGCCACTCAGAATTGAACTCTTGGCAGTGGGCAGAGTCAGCCTGCAATACTGTATTCTAACCACTGTGCCACTATGGCTTGTTTGCTTGCTTGCTTGCTAGCTTCCTTCCTTCCTTCCTTCCTTCCTTCCTTCCTTCCTTCCTTCCTTCCTTCCTTCCTTCCTTCCTTCCTTCCTTCCTTCCTTCCTTCCTTCCTTAGCAATAGCACTTAGACTTATATACCACTTATCAGTGTTTTTCAGCCCTCTCTAAGTGGTTTACAGTGTCAGACTACTGTCTCCAAAAACAATCTGGGTCCTCATTTTACCAACCTTGGAAGGTCAAGTCAAGCTTGAGCCGTTCAGAATCGAACTCTTGGCCACTGCCGAGTTAGCCTGGAGTACTGCATTCTAATCACTGCACCAGCCCGGCTCTTAATGAACGGCATGTAATGGTAGAGCACAATGGTAGAAAGTCGTATTCCTTGCTGAGACAAATACCGGATGCAAACGAGCTGGATAGGGTCCCAGAGGTAGTCCTCAACTTACAACAGTTCATTTAGTGACCGTTCAAAGTTACAACAGCAATGAAAAAAGTGACTTGTGACCATTTTTTTTCACATTTTTACCACCTTGGTAGCATAATGGCTTTACATCACAATGCAGAAGACGAAAGACAACGGGCAGCTCTTAAGGCTGGTGATATCTCTAGATATCAATAGAGGAACAAATGCATTGGCCTCTTCTCCACCCCGGACATATTTATTTTTCTAAAGGCTAAGCAAAGCAATTAGCCTTCCCTCCTAATGGTTATAATGCAGTGAAAATCTGGTCAACTGGGAAAGAAATATCTACCTGGGAACTTGCACCTGACTCTGGACTGAGAACAGAGAAAACAGAGAAAAAAAACATTGGGAAAGGAGTTCAATTGGAGCAAGGAGCCAGAAATGTTAAAAGGAGGGATATGATTAAAGGGAGGGAGGGAGGGAAGGAGGAAGGGAGGGAGCTGGAGGGAGGAAGGAGGAAGGGGGAGGAAGGAGGGAGGGAAGGGGGATGGAGGAAGGAAGGAGAGGAAGGAGGGATGGAAGGAAGAAAGGAGGGAGGGGGAGGAAGGATGGAAGGAAAGAGGGAGGGAGGGGGAGGGAGAGGAAGGACAGAAGGAAAGAGGGAGGGAGGATGGAAGGAAGGAGGGACAGAGGGGGGACAGAGGAAGGAAGGAGAGAGGAAGGAAGAGGAGGAGGGAGGAGGAAGATGGAGGGAGGGGAAGGAAGGAAGGAAGGAAGGAAGGAAGGAAAGAAGGAAGGAAGGAAGTGCTTTGACTCCAGGATGTAACTTTTTAATTATCAGAGTATAAATCTTCATTATTTGTTGAGGGAAATTAATGATAAGACGACACAAGTTTCTTTCTAGCGAACTGCATGTTAGATGTTGCACAACAGTGAAACGTACCCTTTAATTATGCGTTAATGATAGTTGCTAATGAGATCTATTCTAATTAGATCTCTAGTAACTCTAGGGCTTCTTACTGACCTTTCCACAAACATCTAGTTTTTCTGAAAACTGAAGGCCACCGTTGCTGGACAAAAAAAAAGAGGAAACTGCGGTTCGTTGCCGGATTTGGACAAAAGAGGGAACTGCGGTTCCATAATATGCGAGATTCCTTTGATCTTTAAATGAAGCCAGAGCAACAATGATGTCATTGGAAGTCTATTCGAGTCACCCAGGATGTTTAATAAAGGTTTGGCTGCAATCACCACGAATTGCTGGAGATGCAATTCAAGAGTTTGGACCAGAATGTCTGGTCTTCTATGATGGCCATATTCAGACTTGAATATGAAATTCAGTATGAATATTGAACATGAAATTCAATATGAATATTGAAATCCACAAACCACTTAACATGATTCTAGACTGATTGTGGCATTAAAGATATGCATGTTCTTCTTGGCTATAGGCAAGGTATATAGCACACACAATGCATGTGGCCTAACTATGGCCTTGGGGACTGGTGAAAATGTTTATTCTTCAAATTTCAACTGATATGCCGGAATGGATGGTCAATGCACTGTCAACATTCGTTGTTGCTACTGCTTCTGCTTAAAGACTCTAGGAAGCTAACAAAAAAATCAATCTGAGGAATTCTTCTATTACGATCTGGGTTTTCCAGTCTTGTTTTACCTTTCCTTTCATTATTCCTACACTTTATTAATGCTTTTTAATCAGTTTGGTATAAGAATCCATGATTAATAAGGTTGACTCAGCCTTCCATCCTCTCGGGGTAGGTAAATTGAGGACCCAAGATTGTTGGGGGCAATAAGCTGACTTTGTAAAAATGCCGCTTAGTAATAAGCAGGCATATACAATGGAAGGAAGGCTATTGCTGAGCACATTGGGTTGTATCCCAAAAATTGTAAGCCGCCCTGAGTCTTCGGAGAAGGGCGGCATATAAATATAATTTTTTAAAAATAAGCATCTTCTTGTCTTGAACACAGCATGAAGAAATATGCACGCACCAGCTCTTGCGTATCTTATCACACCTATTTTCCAATTGTGTAAGCCTAATTTTCTTCCTGGAGATAATTTTTGGGTCCTAATGTATTGTTTGTTTATTAAATGTATTTGCTGCTCACTTCATTTCAAGGCTTACAAGGTTAAAAGCAGTAAAACTATACATGTATGTTTAGTAATTGTGTATGTGCGCGTGTGTGTATACACACATATAATACATGTATGTTTAGTAATATATATACAGTATGTATGTGTGTGTGTGTGTCTGTGTGTATTCAGAATTCAATCAGAACTGAAGAAGCTTCTTGGATGAGAAGTGAAACGTTTTCAAAGGGGAAAAAAACCGAGAAAGTCCAGTTTACTTTTGAAAAACTCTTTTGACACAGCCATGATTGGATGATGGAGAATCTCCACAGATATTTACCTACATTAACCTTCCAACCATTTGCAAAGGATTCCTAATGGAAAATTATAGTGGATTTTTTAAAAAATAAAGAAATAAATCTGATACTCTATTTCAAAAAGTAAGTTTAGAATAGTAACGTATGGCGTAACTTCTTTACCCTTAGATGGAATAGTTAGTATTCAAAACAGCATCTTTGGTTTGAACTCATTTCTTCAAAAAGTGTTTGAACATAGAATTGGAAGGGATCTCTTGAAGTCTTCTGGTCCAACGCTCTGCTCCAGCAGGAGACCCTATGCCACTTCAGATTAACAGAATTGGAAGGGACCTTTAGGTCATGTAGTGCAACCCCCCATCCACCCAAGTAGAAGACCCTAAAGCATTTCTGACAGATGGCAATCCAGTTTCAAATGGTTATCCAGTCTCTTTTTGAAAGCCTCCAGTGGTAGAGTACCCACAACTTCTGAAGGCAAGCTTGTTCCATTGGTTGATTGCTTTCACCATTAGGAATTTCTTCCTAAGCTCTAGGCCGTTTCTCTCCTTGGTTATTTCCAGCCCCTGTTTCTTGTCTTGCCTATTGGGGCTTCAGGAAATAGTTTGACACACCCACCCTGATCTTTGTAGGAGCCCTTCAAATATTGGAACAGTGTTGTCATATCACTCCTAATCCTTCTTTTTACTAGACGATAGAGGTGAGGTAGCGAGGTACTACTCAAGTAAGGTACTAATACCACTCTATAAAGTCTTACTAAGACCACACCTAGAGTACTGCATCCAGTTTTGGTCACCACACTATAAAAAAAGATGTTGAGACTCTAGAAAAAGTGCAGAGAAGAGCAACCAGGATGATTAGGGGACTGGAGACTAAAACCTGTGAAGAATGGTTGCAGGAACTAGGCATGGCTAGTCTAGTGAAGAGAAGGCCAGGGGAGACATGATAGCAGTCTTCCAATATTTGAAGGGCTGCCACAGAGAGGAAGGGGTCAAGCTATTTTCCAAAGAACCTGAAGGCCAGACAAGGAATAATGGATGGAAACTGATCAAGGAGAGATTCATCCTAGAAATAAGGAGAAATTTTCTCATGGTGAGAATTCAAGGAACAGAAGTTGCCTTCGGAAGTTGTGGGACTTCATCACTGGAAGCTTCCAAGAAGAGACTGGAATGCCATTTGTCAGAAATGGTGTAGGGTCTCCTGCTTGGGTGGGTGGGGGGCTGGACTAGACAATCTACAACAGTGGTTGCCAGGGACCACTGGTGGTCCACGATAAAATTTTGGTGGTTCAGAGAAATGTCACCCCCAAAACAATTAATCCAGGCTGCGCGGGAACACAAGCCTTGCGTTGCTTGCATTGCAAACAACACGAGGTAGTGAGGGGAGGGGGGAAAGGGCAGAGGGGGGGGAACTTGCCCCACTCGCCCCATGCACCTGCCCTGCCCACCAGGCTGCTTCTTTCCATTTCTTTCTTCTTCTGCTTTTGGCTACAAGCAAGGAAAGCAGCAAAAGTCTTTCTTTCTCTCCCCCAAACTCTGCCAGAAATGAGTCTTTGGGACCCTGCAAGGCCTCCTGCTCCAAGAGGCTGCATCAGTGCAACAAGTCTGACAAAGACTCGTTTCTGCTAGAGTTTGGTAGAGAGAAAGAAAGACTTTTGCTGATTCTGCTGCTTTCCTTGCATGAAGCCAAAAGTCTCTCTCTCTCTCCGAGAATGGAGCTGGAGACGGTATCCTGAGATCCCAAATAATGATCAATGGGTAGGAAAATGGGGTGGGGAATTTTCCTGTAGACTTTTTGGGGGATTTTCCCAGGGTCTCTGATCTGTGGGATTTAAAATTATGAGTTTGGTGGTCCCTGAGGTCCAAAAGGTTGGCGACCCCTGATCTACAAGATCCCTACCAACTCTGTTAACCTGTCTGGTACCCAATTCCTCTAACAGGTTCTTCGTACATTTTAGCCTCCAGCCCCTTCTCTGTCTGGACCGTCTGGAGAACTGACTTCCCTTATGTTGGAGAAATGCTTCAATGGGCCATCGGGACAAATGTCAACCGATTCCCTCCACCCCACCCCCGCAGGAAATCTTCCTAGCTTTCCCACCAGCCAGTTCAATCAGCCGCTTCCAAGGCTTAGAATAGATTGAAGCTTCCCAACCGTAGCCAGCCTGGAACGTTCATTCACAAAAAAAAAAAATAAAAAATCCATGCCTTCCTATAATCCCCAGTGGAAAAACCCTTTCCAAATAAAACCAGCCTCGCAACACGCCTGCCCTTTTCCTATTCTTACTAAGCTTCCCCACGCACCTTCCAAAAATTAAAACAAAAACCTAGTTTTTACAAATAGGCATTTTTTTTTGTTTTTGCAAGGTTGAAAAAAAAGCAAGGAGCTGCTCCCGTTTCTCCCAGGGCAGCGTTCTTCTGCTCCTCACGTACACTAACTAACACGCAGAGGGCGAACGGGGGCGAGGATAGGAGGGGGGGCGATAGGATGGGGGGGGGTGGCGGAATCGCAGCTAACACTTGTACTCAACGTCTCCTTGGGATAATCCAAGCCCAACACGATTCCTTTCCCTTTTTTTCTCCTCCCCGCGGAGCGCCCTGGAAAATCGGCTAGGTGATTGGATTGCCTTGCTTTGAATGGAGGCGCGGGGGGGAGGACAAGGCGGGGGTGCGGCTGGGGGTAGATGGGGGTGGGTGGGAACGAGCCGCGAAGTTACATTCATGATGCAATGCCCCGCCCCACGTGTTATTTCGGCCCCGCTTGCCTTGCCTAGGTCTGCTTTAGGCGCCTGGCTCTTTTTGAGGGAGGCGAAAGCGGGGGGAGAAAGAGGTGGGGGCTGCCTGGCCTAACTCTGCGGTCCTTAGAAGCCTCTTGCGCCCGTTTCCCCCATCCTAACCCTCCAGTCGCAGGAGGAGGCTTGCGCTTCATCCAAAGGCACCCAACGTCCCCGGCTCCTTTGTAAGGCTCAGCAAGTAAAGGCAGCGACTTCAGCGGGGTTTATCTCCCCCGCAGCCCCACCCCAAAGAATGGGGTATCCAAAGAGGGACTGAGCCACCCCTCTTCCTTCCCGTCTCGGGAGCCTCGTTTTAAGGAAATCCCGGGAAATCCAACCCGAATATAACTCGTTTGCCATTTGGGATGGTTTGAGGGGTTAGGTAAGAGCAGGACCGGGAATGGGGGCGGCGGCGTAGGGGGGCTGAATTGTTCACATCGTCAACCGGATCGGGAAAAAAAGTTCTTGCTTCCCTTCAGTTAAGCAAAACACACACACAAACATAAGATCGTTTGCTAAGGTCAAGATTCAACCAGGTCATTTTAAGAGCAGAGGTCTCTAACCTTCATGAGGCTTGGGGGAGGAGAAGGGGGAAGGAAGAGGAGAGACGAACCGGCCCGTGCAAGCGATCGGACGGTAAGTACCCGGCCCACTTCCGAACCGAGTCCGGGCCCGGTGTAAGAGGGCCGCGAGGCTCCAGGGAATTGGACACACACACACACACACCCATTTTAGAGGATACGAAAATCCCCTCGGATTTCAGAGCAAGCAGGCAAATAGGCCTGGGGAGGGGGGAGAGAGAGAGAGGTGGGGGAGTTCGAGTCCCCTCCTGCGCTCTTTCCCTTTGTCCAAAATGTCACCGTCTCCCTTTCCTTCCCATCCCCCCCCCCCCCAGCTTCTCCGAAGCGAGGCGTTTAGCTGGGGGCAAAGCAGGATGCCCACCGATTTTCTCCCCCTTCCTTTCATTCCTGGGGTGCATCAGGGAGTTCCCCCCCCGCCCGCGCGCCGCATCGCATCCCACTACAAGGAGCGGAGCGGGCGCGGCTGCCTGCTCCAGCCGGGGTCTCGAACGCCGACTGGTGTGTGTGCGAGTTTTGCAAGCCCGAATGCGCCCTGGCGAAAAAGGGGAAATGAATGTAGCCCCGCGCGAGCCAATAAGCTGAGACCGGATGCGATATATCCTCCTAGGACAACAACTGCTCTCTGTTCCTCCTCAGATCCACATGACGCCATTTACTTTTGCTTTTGCCGAGAGAGATCACCCTGCCTCCTCCGGAAAGGAGAAGAAGGAGGAGAAGGGGGTAGGGAAAAAAAAGCGAGAGAAAGGAGGGGGAGCAGGGGGAAAAAAAAAAAAAAAACGCCGAAGCTCTTAAGAGACCGGATCTCAAACCTGCTTTTCTGCAAAGATACAAACAGCAGCAAGAAAGCAGCTGCTTAAGCAAAACCCCGCTGGTTTTTTTTTTCTTTCCTCCCCTCCCCTTTAAAACAACAGCAACTCTCTCCCCCTCCCCTTTTGCAATCAGCAAAGCTGCCTTGGGAGAGAGAGACAGAGAGAGAGAGGAAAAAAACACGCACTCACGTACAGCACACAAACTCCGAGCAAGCGAGCCACCGACCACTTTAAAAAAAAAAAAAGCTGTCCTCCCCTCCTTTTCCTATTTTTTTTCTTTTAATTTTTCTTTTTGCAAACGGTTTTGCAACCGTTCGGAACCGGGGAAGCCAGCGATCCGAGAGAGCGAGAGAGAGAGAAGCCGTTTTGGGGGCTTGGAAAAGATTCTGAGCGAGATCTCATCCAAACCACTCCGGGAATCGTATTTTTTTTTTCCTTTCCATTTTTTAAAAGGACCACTTCGTGCCTTTTGGCTGGGGTTTGTCCCCTCGCGCTCCTTTCGGCGTACGGTGCATGCAAGAAAAAACAAAGTTTGCTGGAGAATGACGAATCGGCCTTTTCATTGAGAAAAAAGAAAAGGAAGAAGAAGGGGGAAAAGGAGACAAGGAGATCGCGAAGGGGGACAAACATCCTCGCCGGATCGGGAAAGAAAAGGGCGGGTTTTTTTTTGTTTTGTTTTCTTTAAAAAAGAAAAGAAAAGAAATCCGTCGATTGTGGTGCAGCGGCGTGTGGCTGTCTGGCTTACGACTTGTTATTTTTTTCCCCCTTTGGAGAAGAGAAGAGTGAAAGCAGAGAGAGAGAGAGAAAATCTTCCTAAGTTTGCAGTGGATTTTTTTTTCCTTCCCTCGGTCTAAAACGCAAAACATTTCGATGCTTTTCGCTCACAACCTGGACTCGAAGTGAGTTTGCAACGGAAGAAACGCCTTCTGTTCTCCTTGTTTTCCTTCTCCTTCCTCCTCCTCTTCCTCTTCTTCCTTCCTCTTCTTCTCCTTTCCTTTTTTGGCTTCGGGGTTGGATTTACTCGCCCACCGCAGGAAGACGCGGGGAGAGAGAGAGAGAGACCTCGGGGGTCGTGGTGGAGAGGGAGGATGGCGGGGAGGGGAGACAGAGAGAGAGGAAGGGAGAGGGCTTGGGGTGACCTGGCTTGCACGCTTGCAAGCTTTTGCCCTTCCCTTTGCAAAGCGGACTCCCGGCGAGAAGAGAGAGAAGAGAACAGAATAATAGAATTGGAAGGGACCTTGGGGGTCTTCTAGTCCAAGCCAAGGCTTGTCAAAGAAACCTGCGGATCTGAGCCGGTGGGCGAGGCGGCGGCGGCGGCGGCGGGGTTTTCCCCCGGATTGAGCTCCCTCTCTCCTTCGTAGTGGACAGAGGGGCGATGGAGCCCGGCGAGGTGGCTGTGGTGGGGAGGGGAGGGACGCGGGGATTTTGCGGGTGCTGAAGTCTGACCTCTCGCACGGGCTCACCCTGCTGACACTTTGCGGAAGGCATTGCAAGCGTGGGAGCCCCCCCAATCATCACCCACCCACTCACCCGTGACCCCGACCGTCAGTGGGAAGCGGCGTGGCGCGCTTTCCCAAAGGGCAAAAAAAAATTAATAATAATCTACCTTTCAGGTTCCAAAAGAGCTGCTTGCAAAAGGAGGAACAAACTCTCTTGTTTTCCCCGGATCGGGACAGCGGGGGGGGGCGGTGGAGGGGGGCAGCCGGGCCACTTTTGCAAAGAGTGGTTAAATCTTAAGACCCGTGGAACTGGGGCGGGGGGTGGGTGGGAACGGCTTCCCAACCTGTCAAAGGTTGGACTTCCGAGCCCCGGATTCTGAAATCGGCTTTTTTGGCTTGTGCTGCTTGAAACGGGAAGGTCAGTTCGTGCTTTAAAAACAACAACAAAAACTTGCCTAGTTGGAGCCTTTCCTGGGGTGCAATTCGGAAGTGAGAGAATGTAAAAATCTGGTTTTTTTTTTTACCTCCCCCCTCTCTTCCCCCTCTGCTGGGGAAACAAGATTGGAAAGGGAGCAAGGCCACTGCCAAATCCACTTTGCGAGTAAAGCTTGCTGGCATCTGCCCTACCAGTTTCCCTTGCCTTCTATG
Organism: Naja naja; assembly: GCA_009733165.1. NCBI lineage: Eukaryota > Metazoa > Chordata > Lepidosauria > Squamata > Elapidae > Naja > Naja naja. The sequence continues at coordinate 38,535,956 of CM019153.1, forward strand.
TTATTTTGAGGCGGGGGAGGGTTGTGTGGGGGGGCAGCATTCCTTGTTTTGAAAATAGCTGGCCATCTTCCTCCCCTCCCCCCACCTTCCTTCCCTTCAATGTGGGCCATTTTCTAGCTGCACTACATTTAACCTCCGGCCATTGATAACAGGACGCGAAGACCTGGCCAGAGTCAGTCGGTGATAGGAAACGGTGGCTCCGAAAGTTTGTCTTTATTCTTTTCCCCTGATGCCCTGCTGTCTGTCAGAAGGCTGTGTGCCTTGTCAATTTCCCCTAATACCGATTTTTTTTTTGAGATTGTGGGGTGGGGGCAGAGAGAAAACTGTTTAGAAAGTTCCCTGAGGCAGGGATTCCCCTCCCTGTGAATAAACTTTGATTTTTTGGACACTGGCAGAAAAGCCATCTCAGTAAATATACACATGTATCAGTTGTGGGAGAAACCATTGGTTATAAAAGAGGCGTTTGGCTGCCAGTTGTTGTTTTTCCCAAACACCTGCCTGACATTCATAGAGAAATCTTATCTATTTGTAGACTAGAGAGAGTGGGACTTTTGTCTTATTTATAGGCCAGGCTCCCTCCACCGCCCCAAGCCCCATGGACATTCTGGGGCCTATTATTTATTTTGGAAAAAAGGTTCAGTGTGCTTTTTTTCCCCCTCATGCCTTGATGTGAGTGTGTGTGGGGGGGGGAGAGAGATGGCTTGACATTTTATGCCGATCAAAATCAGAGTGACTCGAAAGAGAATACTGCCTTTTAAAGTGTTGGGGTTTTTTTTTGGTTGCCCCTGGGCTCTGGCAGAGAGAATAACACCTATCAAGAGTCACATTAAATCTGATATGATTTTGGCCAGGAAAAGGAATAAGGAGAGAGAGAGACTACCTGACTTGGTGTTCCTGAATGGAGTTGCTATCTAGATAGAAGGCTTTGCATAAGCAGAGTAAGAGCAAAGTTTTCCTGATAAGGCAATCTTATTAGTAGCCCCATTCCCACTGCTTTTTCTTTACTACCACCACCCAGCCAGGTTATGTTTCCTGCTTATCTCCAGGTTGATCATGGACTCTTTCTGCAATATCATATACATACATACATACATACATACATACATACATACGCAGAAGAAAAGCATATAAAGCATATATATATATGCACGCTTGCAAATACATATATATACATACATACATATATATGCTTTTCATATATATATATATATATATATATACATACATACATACATACACACACACACATACACAGAAGAAAAGCTTATCATAAGAGAAGGAGTTATGCTAGGGGTTGCCAGGAGGAAGAATAGGCTCAGGTGGAAAGGTGTCAAACTAAATCTTTTTTTAGGGCAAAGCTTTGTCACAGAAATCCTAAATATGAAACCTCCCGGGGCTCCTGCATTTCCTCCCCCACCTCCATGCAGGATTTAAAAAGCAACACCCTTTTTTTAATACAGTTATTGCAAAATAGGTCTTGTACCTGACTTTCATCTAGCATTAGCGAGTGAGTGAGTTCTGTTTGTTCATGTTCTTAGAAAGGGAAATTGAAGTCAGGATTTTAAGCGCTTCTCCAAAGTGGTTTTTGAGGAATCAAAATACTTTGGCAAGCAAATGGCCATAAGATTGTGACCCTTTCATGCAGGTTTCCCCGAAATAAATCTTGCAACATTCACTAGACAAGCAATGTTGGAATGCTTGCATATTCGAAAGTCTGCTCTGCTGAATTGCAGGGAACGTAATAAAGTTTAGTTTGTTTGTCTTTACCAAATCAGAGTGAACCATTCGCCTTTGTGAAATAGATCTTGCTAAATCTTGAGAAAGTAAGAATTTCAGCTTTCTTCTTGTTTTTCCTCCCCTCTCCTTCCAGTTTGACATTTTTTTACTCTGAGCATAGTTCGTTGGGCTTCTGCAGCTAAGCAATATGCTTTAGCAATGCACAGTTTTAAGTCGAAGCCAGCGGTGTCACATGCTGTTCCTGGAATTGTGTGATTTATTGTTAACGTGTAGGATGTTTGCCCATGTAAGCCAAACCACCTTTTCTGGCGATGTTCAGGAAGTGAATGGATTATCTCTGGGTGTTATGAATGCACAATGCAAACTCTGACAGTGCTTAGCATTGGTACTTACTGCTGGTACTTTGCATTGCAAAGTGGAACACGAATGCAAAATTGTGAAAAGAAAGAGAAGGTCTGGCTTTTTGGTTTTTTGTTTTTTGTTTCCCCATCTCACGTAAGACTAGCCTCGAATACTCAAAACAAGTATTTGTTTATTCAAACAACCTTATTGTTCCTCACTGTCTTTCCTGCTAACCGTGGCATAGAATTTAATTCCCTTTTCCTCTCTGCCTTGTCTTCATGTTTCATGTGCTGCCAATGTTTTTTTCCTAGATTGCCATATAATGTCAGAGCTACTGTTCCACTGGCTCCCATTTTGCTCACAAAGCTTTGGGGCAACTTCCAGTAATCCTTGAATTACGGCCGCAGTAGAGCTCAGCATTTCTGTTGGCTAAGCGAGACGAGGGTTGAGTTTTGCCCCGTTTTGCATCTGCCTTGCCACCGTTGTTAAGTGAATTTGCTGCCGTTGTTAAGCTGGTAACCCAGTTGTAAAGTGAATCTGGCTTCCCCATTGACTTTGCTTGTCAGAAGGTTACAAAAAGGGATCACATGACCCCCAGGACACTGCATAAATGCATGCAGGTGTCATAAATACATGCCAGTTGCCAAGGGTTCGAATTTGGATCCTGTGACCTTGAGGATGACCCAACAGTCATGTAAAACGTGGTCATCAGCCACTGTTTCAGTGTTGTAACTTTGAACGGTCACTATATGAATTATTGTAAGTCAAGGACTACCTGTGCTGTAATGTTACAACTTGAAAGGGACTAAGTTCCAACATTCTCCCAGCTAAAGTCCTCAAAACTGTATTCTCTTAATTACTGAATAAGTTCCAGTGAAATCAGTGGCCCATAGAATAGATAGGATAGAATAGAATAGGATAGGATAGGATAGGATAGGATAGGATAGGATAGAACAGACAGAACAGAACAGAACAGAACAGAATTCTTCATTGGCCAAGTGTGATTGGACACACAAGGAATTTGTCTTGGCGTAAATACTCTCAATATACATAAAAGAAAAGATACATCTATCAAGAGTCGAGAATCAGAAGTTACAACACTTAATGATAGTCATAAGTACAATAAGCAATCAAACATAAATACCTGTATTTGTGTAAGATTTTTCTATATGGGACAAGAATTTGAAAAGCCCATCTGGAGCTTCATGCAGATGCAAACCCAAAAAGTAAAGCAAAGGAGATGGAGACAGATTTTTCCCTAGGTTCATTGATCAGGATTGTGGAGTGAGCCCCATGCAGCTGCTTGCCAAGTTGTACACTTCAGAGCAAACTTAAGTTTGGGTCAAGTGTCCAAAAGCTGCATGCATATCTGTGTTGGTATGAAAGTCCAGAATTCCAAGGAAGTGTTGTAGTGTTCCATTTCCATAAACTTGGCCCGATTCAGGTTAGCAAATGAAGGTTGGTTTCCTGTGTGTTTGTGAGTGTGTGTTTATTTCAAGATCAAGACTTCAGTTAATTGACTTTCCTTCCTTGAATTCTACTGTATAGTGCAATGTTAATGCAATATCAGGCATTTTCAATTCAAGGTATGGAATGTGAAGGATGTGTGTTTGTGTTTATTTTCATAGTCATAATGTACACTGAATGGTATTTAATGGTAATGGTATTTTGTTGCACGAGGTGCAATGACAATAAACTAAACTAAACTAAACTTCCTGAGACTGGGTGCAAGGCTGCACCCAGTTACATTGCCTGTCAAAGCAAATACCCACACTTAGATAGAAGAAAAAAACTAACTCTCTCTCTCTCTTTCTCTTAGGATTTCAGATGTGTTCTAAGCTTCCTGGAGTGATAGCTGTTCAGGATACTGATGGAGACGAGAGCTCAGAATGGCAGTGGGTTACAACCCTTGCTTCAAGGCCAGCATGACACCGGGAGACAATTTGGAGATTCTGACCTGAGGGATGTCCTAGCACAACAAGTTCATGTCTTGTCCTTGGACCAGATCAAGGCTATCCGGAACACGAATGAATACACCGAACCTCCTACGGTAGCTCCCCGACCAGGACTGAAGCCAGCCCCACGCCCGGCGGTCCAGCACAAGAGCGAAAGACCGCACGATTTGACGGAGCAACGCCATCTGAATAGGCTTCCCCATCCCCAGGTCCATGTTTCTTCTCGACTCCCGCTCTCCCGTTCCATCAGCACGGTCAGCAGCACTAGCTCACGCGGTAGCACAAGGACAAGTACGAGTAGCAATTCGTCGGAACACAGGCTTCTGGGGTCATCATCCTTGGGGACAGTGGTCGAGGGGATAATACGAGTACAGCCAAAATCAGAACTGAAGTCTCGGGAGCTGAAACCCGCCAGCAAAGAAAACTTGCATATGCACGCCTACCGCTGTGAGGACTGTGGGAAGTGTAAGTGTAAGGAATGCACTTATCCGCGGACTCTTCCGTCCTGTTGGATCTGTGACAAGCAATGTCTTTGCTCGGCCCAAAACATGGTAGATTACGGGACCTGTGTCTGCTGCGTGAAGGGTCTTTTCTACCACTGCTCCAACGACGATGAGGACAACTGTGCCGATAACCCCTGTTCGTGTAGCCAGGCCCACTGTTGCACTCGGTGGTCCACCATGGGTTGTGTCCCTCGTTTTGCCTTGCTTGTGGTGTTACCTGCCAGCCAAGGGTTGCCTTAAATTGTGCCAGGGCTGTTACGACCAAGTCAACAGGCCAGGTTGTCGCTGTAAACAATCCAACACGGTTTGCTGTAAAGTTCCCAAAGTCCCACCCAGGAATATTGACAAGCCAACATAGCATCACTAATTGGGTAGCCAGGAGGACGACACAACGCCAACTAAGTGATCTGTAACTGTGGCTGTTTCTTGGTGGTGTGCGGGAGCAAGAATGAGAAAAAGGTCCAACCTCATGGAGACCCTTCTTTAGAATCCCCAGGGGAGATCCAGAGTGGGAATACGCTTGGCAGCACCTACAAGTATTTTATAAGCTAAGAGACTTGAGCTACTTCTAAGCAAACTCGCGTGTTGTGCGTTTGTGTGTTTTTAAAGGAATTAGTACACTTGTAAATTAGGAAAACTACTTCAACCCACTCCCAGTTATTTTCTGCCAGAGATGTGCTATATTTTTGTATATAGGATATTTTCAACTGTGAAAACACAAGTGTCATAGAAGCAAGTATGGCACACAAGTCACAAAATATTATACTAATATGTTGTACATTCAAAAGAATGTGAATCAATGCATATGGTTTAGATTGTATTTTTTTTTGCCTTATGAAGCCCTTCAGTGGCAAGACTCTGATTTTTTTTTCCCCTTTTGGACAGTTGCAGTAAAATGGAGTCTTTATTTTCTAATTTTTTTCAATATATTGTCTAGTGTAAAGAATATTTATTTGAAGTTTTATTATTTTATAAAAAATAAATATTTATTTTAAGAGGCATCTTACAAATTTCACCCCTTTTAATGAGGATGCCACCATTGCTGCAAATTAGGGTGAAAAATACATATATTCCCTATAAAATAGAAAATATATTAACGTTTGAAATTAAACTGGGCTATTTGTCATTTTTTCCCTCCGTTCCCTCACTTCTTTGAAGTCAGCAATTGTATCTGTAATTAAGATGTTTTTTAAAAAGCAAGCATCAAGGTAGTTTTGTAAGCTTTTGTTTGGTGATCAAGGGTTCCAGAAATATATTCAAAAGTAAAATGATAATGGTTGTTCAAGAACTTAAGATCATCAGTAGTGCCAATATTACATCCAACTATGGCCTCTGTCAAAAATAAAAGGCAATTTATACAGGTAGTCCTCAACTGACAACAGTTCACTTAGTGACTATTTGAAGTCACAATGGCAATGAAAAAAAAGTGACTTATGACCATTGTTCATAATTACGACCATTGCGGTCACGTGATCAAAATTCAGACGCTTGGCAACTGTCTCGTATTTATGACGGTTGCAGTGTCCTGGGGTCATGTGATCTCTTTTTATGACCTGACAAGGAAAGCCAGATTCACTTAACCACCTAACAGCTGCAGTGATTTGCTTAATGACGTTGGCAAGAAAGTTAGTAAAATGGAGCAAAAGTCACTGAACTGATGTCTCACTTAGCAACAGAAAATTTGGGCTCAATTGTGGTTATACGTCGAGGACTACGCTATCAATTGTTTGATAGCAGTGTTTCTTTCCCTCACCAATGACAACAAAATGGATACAGAGCAGTTACAGAATTACACGGCCTGGGGAAATGGATTGTGTTTGTAGGTATTAAAGGGAAAGAAGTTACTGTTATCATTTTCAGTAGACACATAAACAATGCCTTTTTGGGGGTTAATTGTTCAGCCAGGCTTGGTTTATGAAAAGTGCAAAAAAAAAAAGTTCCTTGCGAAGAATAGAAAAGCTAGAAGCAGAATATTTTTTTTCCTGGAAATCTGAAAACACTCCAGTTTAGGCCAAGCTTCTGGTTGAAGCATCATTGCTAGAGCTACTTCGGCCCAGGTAAGTGTCCTTCTGTTTCCAAGGTTCCTCACAGGAAAACAAAATTAACGCCCAGTTGTATTAACAACCTTTTTGTCTTTCAAAGTCCGGCCTTCCAAATCCATAGTTCATAAGTGCCAATTACACAGACAACAAGTAAATAAAACCTGCCACAAGAGTGTGTGTGTGTGTGAGAGAGAGAGAAATGAAAGATATTTTAATGAAATCAGCCGAGAGCCATATTGAGGTGCCTTCATTGTCCTTTCCAATCTGAAATAATTTAAGAGTATTGGATCACAGCAGAAATTCTGGAAAGGAATTGGGAAATTATTCTTCCGGTGATGGACAATGAAATGCTTTAAATTCACAAGTGGGTGTGGAAATGTGGCCTGTTTTGTGAATTACTGGTGCAGTTATATACTGCCGTTTATTTGCACATGGACATTCCATGTTTGAAGAGTTGAATTGAAGTGCATCAGAAATGATAGTTTGCATAGGATAACATCAGCTTTATCTTTGGGCAGGTGAAGCTGTTGACACATTTTTCTGCCCAATAGAATAGTTTTGCAAGCCAGTGGCTTCCTTACATGTGTTGTCCTCTCCCAACATCTTCAGCCAACATGGGGCAATTCTGTAAGTTGAAGTTTGACTTCAGATGACAAAGTGTTCCTGTTGATGTCATCTGTGACATTTTGTGAAACTTGATAGAATGACAGAATAACAGTTGGAAGGGACCTTGGAGGTCTTCTAGTCCAAGGGTTTTCAAACTTGGCAACTTTAAGACTTGTGGACTTCAACTCCCAGAATTCCTGAGCTAACATGACTGGAAGAGGAATTCTGGGAGTTGAAGTCCACAAGTCTTAAAGCTGTCAAGTTTGAAGACCTCTGCTCTAGTCCAACCCCCTGCTTAAGCAGGAGACCCTATACTATTTCAGATAAATCTTTGTCCAATCTCTTCTTAGAAGCCTCCAGTCTTGGAGCACCCATAACTTCTGAAGGCAAATCCTTCTACTGGTTAATTGTTCTAACTGTCAGGAAATTTATCCTTATTTCTAGGTTGGGTTTCTCCTTGATTAGTTTCCATCTGTTGCTTCTTGTTCCACCTTCAGGTTCTTTGGAAAATAGGTTGACTCCCTCTTCTATGTGTGCAACCCCTTATATATTGAGACATTGCTACCTAACCAGAGTAAGGTTTCATCTTTTGAGAAAATATATGTAATTCTGACATCTTGTTTTCATCATGCATGGAGATCTGCATGTGTAGGTCATATTTTTCTGGCAATGTGGAAAAATGTGACTGTTAGTCTGTCCCCAAAACCTGTTTTTGTACATAATAGCAATAGCACTTAGACTTATATACCACTTTACAATGCTTTACAACCCCCTCTAAACGATTTACAGAGTCATCCTATTGTCCCCAACAATCTGGATCCTCATTTTACCCACCTCGGAAGGATGGAAGGCTGAGTCAACCTTGAGCCTGGCTGACTGATTTGAACTGCCAAATTGCAGTCAACCGGCAGTCAGCAGAAGTAGCCTGCAGTAACCACTGCACCACTGAGGCTCTATTGTCCTGCTATATTGCAAGTTTGGGGGAATTATAAAACTTTTTAAATTTAGTACCATATAAATGTATTGATCCATAATCTTCAAAACTGCCAGCAATGATAATCAAGATTTGATTAAAACAGATTGATCAATTTGATCAGATTTCAGTTATAAATTGATTATCAGATTATCAAATCAAAGTGCGAGTTTGCTCTAGTGATTAAGGCATCAAGCTAGAAACCAGGTGACTGTGAATTCTAGTTCCACCTTAGGTATGACAGCCAGCTGGGTGACTTTGGGCCAGTCATTCACTTTCAACCCAATTTATAAAAGTTTGTTGTTTTGAAAATAGGAGTAGCAAGGAGTTTCTGACATTTGCAAGTTCAAATTTAATATAAGAAAAGCATAAACTAGCAAAATTATTATGCTATAAATTAATTGGTTAACTGTTTTTGTATTTTTTTTAATTTCCTCAAGTAGCTGATCAAGTATTCTAACAGGAATGAAGGGGGATAGCCTATTTAAAATAATTCTAATTTGTGAATTGCATTGCAGTCCACAACTGTTATCTAAGATATAGTTCAACTTTCCCCAAAGGCTGTTTTGTTGGGGATGATGGGAATTGTTGTCAGATGAAGGATCAGTAGGTGAAGGAGAACTTGCTTAACACTTGACATTGTAGCAACCAATTTCAAGTTAATCCCTCAAGAACATTTTTTAACAAATTCAACACTTTTTTGTTTTAAAAAAGCAGGTTGTTTTCATGTATAAAATATAGATAGCCATTGGCAATTGAGCCCAAATTTTATGTTGCTAAGTGAGTCATTTAGTGTCATAACTTTGAACGGTGACTAAGTGAACAGTTGGAAGTTGAGGACTACCTGTAATCATTTTATTTATTTATCAAATGTATATGGCCACCTATCTCACACACAAGGCATATACAGTAAAATTCATGAAAAATTAGACGTGAGATGGACATAGATGTTGGGTTTATTATAAAACAGGATTGATTTGTTTCTACTTCAGTATGTGTGGAATTGAAGTGGTGATACAGAATGTATCACAATGTCTTTGTCTGTAATACTCAGTTAAGATACTACCATTTCTGAACTATCAGAAAATATCAGCCTGACTTCTTTATCTTTGCACCTGATTAATTAGCCACATCCTAAAATGAACAAGAACTAAATTAATGTTCTCATACGATAAATTAATCTGGGTTGTGAACCTAGCACTAAATCTTGCTGAGAAGCATTACCTTTGAGTTTAAATGATTGTAGCATCCATGAAGTGCCATCTGAAGACCTATAGAAATCTTTAAAACACCTGTTGATTATTAGTTGCATAAAAAATATCCCCCTGAAGAGGTTTCTGTTGCTAAGCGTTTCAAAAATAAACCAAATGTTTGCCTGGATAAACCATTACAACATTGCAGGTAGCACTTATGTTAAGGCAATAAGGTTTGAGATGGTTGCAGTAAACTTTTCCCTCGAATTTTAGTGAGATTTAGTTACAACTTAATACAAAGGGTTTAGAACATGTATGTTTTGAGACAGATGCTGGTTTATTGAGAAAATTATCAAAGATTTCAGTCCAAATCCAAAGCAGAGTTGAAAAACATTACCTATTGAAACCAGTGGCCTTAAGCACATATTAATCTTTATCTTGGTGGATGGGTGTTTTCACTTAAGTGTATCCCATTTGAAAAATTACTTGCTATCAGTCAGATAGCCAACTTTCAGATGTTTGCTGAATCTCAATTTTTGTTAACCTTATATTACCAAATGCTCACATGTGGAGTTCAATACATCCGAAAGACCACTCACAGTTATAAATGAACAGTTGACAGCTTTAATTTATTATACATATTTATTACAATAAGTTAATTATTGGCTGAGCTAAAAGACAAGTGATCTGGGAACAATTCTTCTTGAGACAAATTATAAGTTACCCGTGGTTCCCTCAAACTCTTAAAAATGCAAACTAAACAATTAGAAATGAACTTTTGTTGCTGTAAATAAATCTGCTTCTACCATTAAATTGCAATATTTAATTCTGAAGCTTTGCTCTTAAGGAATCCACAATGAAGTCATTGGCAACTCTCAAATGGACAGGCAAGTTTGCAAATCCTTATTGGCATGAGATGTGTGCATCTTCTGTACCAAGCTTTCATTTTCTTTAAATTATGAAAGCTAAAAGGCATCACAATTTGTCAACTTGTCAGACTTCCACAATTAAAAACATTTAGCATCTAGACTTGCATGTACTCCTTATGTGAAACATGGTATTTGGCTGTTGTAGCTTGGCATGACTCAAATTTGTAGGATTTATTTAGCTGACAAGGTAAGGACCCAAAACTAATCCAGTGTTACTGTGATAATTGTTCAAACATAAGAGCAAGTAACTCAATAGGAAAGCTGTGTGTTGTCACAGCTGATGGGCCCAAAGTTATCAGCAGTTGTGTTTCGTTTGAGGGCATTGGTACTTTCAGGCTTCAGCAGGTGGCAGTGCCTACCTAAACCTTTTAGATTTTAGAAAGGGAGGCCATCAAGTAATTTCCAGGGACCTCAGTGAAGGTAATGAAAGCATCTTTTCTATACATGCAACTATTGATGAAATCAGTAGGAGTCAAACTTAATTCCAAGGATAATTCACTTTGTGCTTAAGAGTGAATATTCAAGGATGTATGGCCACTTTTATTAGCAAATGTGTTACATTTTTATAGAGTGATTCAGCCATCCAGGTTAAATTATTAGATCAGTAGCTTTGAAGAATTTATAAAAGTGAAAAGTGGAACTTTATTTAAGTCTTTGTTTCCCCAAAAGAACGATATATCTGTCTTTGCATTGCCAATACCTCTCTGGATTGTGTTTGCAATGTTCAAACTTTGGTTGTGACTTCATTATAAAATGCAAAAGAAAAATGGATTGTATCCCTCGTAGAAGCATTGCTGTGCCCTTGAGAGTTTTATGATGAGGTGATGAAAACAGTCTGTTTTGCCTCTCAGAAAAAAAATTATCAACATTTTCCATGATTGTGCACTGCTGGTTCCTCTAAGTTTCCATACTTGTCTATTGCCATTTGTTTTGTACAAGCCCAGTTACCTCAGAAAGCAATGACAGCTGAGCTTATTTCAATCTCATATTTCTGTAATAAATAGTTTATGGTCTTTAGCTGAAAGGCTTGTTCACCATCCAACACATTTGTCAGGACTACAGGCAGATTCTTTCCTATCCCATAGCCAGAGTTTTGGCAAATGTGGGCTCTAAAATTTAAGTGGCCATGCCAACATGCCATTTCCAACATTTCAATTCAACAAATACACTTGATGGCACCATCCTATTTCCTCCTCTTTGGGTTGGAGACAGTTTTGAACAAACCTTGAATTCTAGCATTGTTAAAGAAGGACAATGAATCACTTCTTCACGGGGTGTCTCTGGCCCACATAATTTTACCATCTGGCCTGGCATTATGGTCTTCTCCCCACATCAACTTCACTTCAGTGAATCTTGGTTTTAGAATATAGAATAACAGTTGGAAGGGAGCTGGGAGGTCTTCTAGTCCAATCCCTGCTTAGGCAGGAAACCCCACAGACAAATGGTTACCCAATCTCTTCTTTAAAACTTTCAGTGTTGAAGCATTCCCAACTTCTGGAGGCAAGTTGTTCCACTGATTAATTGTTCTAACTGTCAGGAAATTTCTCCTTAGTTCTAGGTTGCTTCTCTCCTTGATTAGTTTCCACCCATTGCTTCTTGTCCTGCCCTCAGGTGCTTTGGAGAATAGCTTGACTCTCTCTTCTTTGTGGCAGCCCCTGAGATATTGGAAGACTGCTATCATTTCACCTCTAGTCCTTCTTTTCATCAAACTAGACATACCCACTTCCAGCAATCACTCTTTATATGTTTTAGCCTCCGGTCCCCCAATCATCTTTGTTGCTGTTCTCTGCACTCTTTCTAGAGTATCAACATCTTTTTTTTTACAACGTGGCAACCAAAACTGGATGCAGTATTCCAAGTGTGGCCTTACCAGGGCATTATAAAATGGTATTAACACTTCACGTGATCTTGATTCTATCCCTCTGTTTATGCAGCCTAGGACTGTGTTGGTTTTTTTGACAGCTGCTGCAGAAAAAAATTTAAGCCAGCCATGGATGTGAGAAAATGAGCAATCAGGGAGGTAGATGTTCACATGACCATAAAGATGATGATATGATGATGTCATCTCTGGACTCTTGATGGGCCAGGCCTCTCCATATCTTCAGATCTTGCACTACTTCTTTGAGGTTTTCTATACTATGCTGCACCAGCTTTGATGGTGCATATGACAATAGCACATAGTTATTTCAAGGATTTCAAGGTCACTTGTTCCTTTTTGTCTTGTCCCACATATAGGTTTCCTAGCCTGTACTTCATTTATAATCTAGTCAATGGTGGGATTCAAATAATTTAACAATCGGTTCGCCCAGGGTCAGGTTGGCTGTCGTGGGAGGCGTGGCCCATCCCCATCCTTTAGCTCTCCTGCACAAGCAGGATGAGCCTCCTGCGATGACCAACCCTAACCCAACCTGGGCAGACCGATTGTTAAATTACCCCATACACCCACACACTGTCAAAGTGGATCCTAGATGCTGCACTGCAATGGAGAAACAGGAACGGGCGGCTGGCATGCGGGAGGAGGAGGAGCCAGGAGAAGAAAGAGGGAAAGCAGCCTTCTCCTTCCCTCATGTCAGCCGTTCCATTGCCCATTTCTTTGTTGCAGCATAGCGAGGTGCCCAGGATCCCCTTTAATAGCTGGTGTGTGTGTTAATTTAACAACCGTTTGCTTGAACTGGTGTGAACTGGCTGAATCCCACCACTGAATCTAGTTATCCCAACAAGTTGAGGTACAGAAAAAAAATATGTACCCCAGGATGGAATCAACTGAGTTATTTGAAACCATGATATTGATCATTTTAGTTATGATCTTGCTGCCTCAGGTTTTAACGTTTTACTCAAGATAGCAGAAAATGTTTGTATTTATTTATTTTATATTGTATATTCTCAGGCCAAGACAGCTTATACAATTTCTGGGATACAACCCAGTGTGCTGCATTCCTATGTCTTGATTGCTGCTTATTACTAAGCCCCCAACAATCTGTGGTCCTCAGCTACCTTGCCCTGAAATGGAAGGTGGTTTCCTAGAGGCGAGCTTCAACCTTGAGCAGGATTCAGCCTACAGCCTGTAGGCCTGGATCTTAAGTTTCTATCATTTCTTATCTATTGTCTGTTTTTTTAATCATCTACAGGCCCAAACTAGCATTATACAGATTGTAGGACATTCCATAACACACTGTAGTTGTTTAGGACCTATAGCTGTATTATTGACTTTGCTTAATGCTAATGAAGGCTCCAAGAAACCAGGATTTAATGAACGCGGTGTGTTCAGCTACACTTCTGAAATGGTGGTTGGTTTCAGAAGAACAAGCTTCAAATAAAACATCTTTGGCAAATTGGATTCATTCTACCCCTGTGTTCCATGTCTATGAAGAAGACTAAAATGGGTCCAGGATATTTACGAAACCACTTCTCCCAGCCTCAAATACCAGCAGCCTGCACGGTCGACAGGCGGGTCTCCTCGGCTGCCCTCCGCGACTCAATGTCGGCTGGGGACCCGGGAGGGCCTATTCTGTGGCAGCCCCCACTCTATGGAATCTTCTTCCGCTGGAGCTCGCTGGCTCCCGATCTCCACCTTCCGCGTGAGCTAAAAACCTGGCTGTTTTACAATCTGGGCAGTGTTGACCCTTGGGGTTGTTTACGTAATTTTGGGGTTTTAATAATAATACTAATATTAATTCGGCTTTAATTTAATATATTTTTAAGTAACTTATTGTTGTATTCTATTTTAGTTGTGAGTCATCCCTCGAGAGGGGGTGCATATAAGTCGAATAAATAAATAAATAAATAAATAAAATATCTTTATTCATTTTGCTTCAATTTCTTCTCTGTCTGTGGTCTTCTCTCTTTCCAATCCATCTTTTTTCATGGAGTTAATTCTATTTCCTTGCCTACTTTATTGTTGAAAATCTGATCAGGGCACAGAAATAATCCCACTCACTATTTTTAATAGGGTAGACTAAAATAGCTGTAATTATTGATTTTTATCGGCTTTACCCAGCTTCTTTCACTGTTAGATTACTGCACAATATCTCTGAATGAACAGAGACTTTGGCAGGCAAAAGGCAATTTCTCCTAGATGCTATAAATCAGAGGTTTTCAGTCTCTGCTAATGGCAAGCTGGCTCACATCAACTTAAGCCACAGAATCATTTTCTAATGCAGTGCTATCAAATTCTAGGGAAGAGTTTTTCAACCCTACTTGGCAGATTCTAGGACAGAACCCAGCATTTGCCCTTGCCAAATCTGTATTCTCCTTCCTTTTCTATGAATTTGCATCTTGATAAAAGGCTGGTTGACCTACGCTGATAATCATATTGCTCTGAAAATTTCCAGTTGCAAAAACAGAAAATCCTAACCATAATGACTGGATTGAGATGATTGCATTTTAACAAAGATGTCTGACAAATGGCATCTACTCAGGAAATTTATGTGCTATTCGTTTTGCTATTAAACATACAGGTGGTCCTTGACTTGCAAAGACTGTAAAGCAAACTATTTTTGACCCTTTGTTGAAGCAAATCTTTTTTAGATCCCTTGTTGTGCTCAGGTTACCAGACATACAAACATCTAAAGTTTTTGAAGCAGTTGCCCTCTCACAATTATTGTTTTTCTAATGATCTGCTTCATCCATATCAATCGGTATTTGTCTCTAGGCCAGTGATGGCAAACCAGCCAAAAATACCAGAAGTGACAAAACGGGCCCATTTTGCAACCTCCAAAGGCTGCAGGGGCTTCCCTCAAGCCTCTGGGAGGCTGAAAAAGTCCTCAAATGTGCCGAAAATCAGCTGGGAGGTGCACAGTGTAGGGAAGGGGTGGGGGATTGCATGCGCATGCCAGGGGGCATGTAGATTGCCTTCTGGATGCTGGCACATGAATCCATGAGCACTTGTGCGCAAGTGCGCATGCAATTTTTGGCACAGGAGCCCAAAAAGGTTAGCCACCACTGCTCTAGGCCATTCAATTGAGTTGGCATTTTATCAAATTCTGAACGATATTTTGGTGACCATGTCTCAAGTCTTTACATGAGTGCTGATTCTTTCGGACCTGTCAGCAGAATTTGACACAGCTGACCACTGGATATTGCATTTGGGGTATGGATACTGGAATAGACATCATTGCCTATGCATTTCGTGGCTGAATCTTTTTTAACTTCTCATCATTTTACACTATTTCAGCCCTACAACTTTCCCCCATGCAGCAGTTATCCTTCAGGAATCAATCCTGGGTCATATTTTATTTATCCTTTACATCCTTCCCTTGGTGCTCTGATTCATGATCAGATGGTTATTTTTCTTTGCTGCTGTAAGATGACAGGAACAAAGCCAGGACAATCCACCAGTCGATTTTCTCTTGTATTTAGTTCATGAGAACCATCGCTATCGCTTTGACAAAATAGTGACCAGCAGTGACTACTCCACTGTTTATTCCAGTACTCTTTTCTACTGGATCATGGACTGAAGGAAAGCAATTTAATGTGGCCATCTTACTGGGTCTCATTGTCTCTGGGTTTCTCTAGAAAAAGTGCCGAGAAATATATTTAAGTCTGCTGCTTTGCTAAGAATATGGAATCACCTAGATTCTACATTATCTGCTTGGCCCATCATCAATACAGACCATTCATAACTTGAATGCATGTCCACCTACTCCCAGACCAATGCAAATGCACAACACAGCCATGTTTTAAAACTTCAGTGCAAAACTGCTCTTACAACATGAGCTGCTTAACTCCTTCAGAAAAGGATAATCATCAGCACATTGTTCAGTTCTAGTAACAGCCCCAGATCTGAATGGATACCATATGTGAAATGCTCCTTCCTTCCAGTGGTGGGATTCAATTTTTTTTACTACCAGTTCTCTGGGCATGGCTTGGTGGTGTGGCAAGGGAAGGATACTGTAAAATCTCCAGTCAGAGGGGTTATTGGCGGTTCTCTGAACTACTCAAAATTTCCACTACCGGTTCTCCAGAACTGGTCAGAACCTGCTGAATACCACCTCTGCTTCCTTCCCAGTGTTTATTACCACTTTACACAATGCAGGCATTTCATGTTGGATGTTGCTGTTCTGTGCTAGGCAGCAATTGGTTTTGTTTTGTTTTGAATAACACTACAGAAGATCCAACAATGGCTATTAAATATATTAACTACCCCCATCCCTAGAAGCTCACACTCCATTCAACCCTTACATCTGCCATCTGTGTTTACTTTCCCATTCCCTGCTCCATCTTCTCCTTTCCTCTCTCTCCTCCTCTCCCCTCTCCTCCCTTCCCCTCCTCCTCTCTCCTATCCTTTCCTCCCTTCTCTTCTCTTCTCTTCCTTCTCTTCTCTTCTCTTTCTTCTCTTTCTTCTCTTCTCTTCTCTTCCTTCCATTCCTTCCTTCCCTACCTCTCCATCCTCCTGCTCTGTATCTTCCCTCCCTATCCTACATTGCCTTACCCTACCCAAGCTTACCCTACCATACCTGAGCTTACCCTACCCTACCTACCCTAACCTGAACTTACTTATCTTTCCTACCCCTTACCCTGCCTATCCTACTCTGCCTTACCCTAACCTAGCCTACTCTACCTTACAGGATTCAACCCTACCCTACCTTGCCCTACCTACCCCAACTTTGGGAAGGGCAAGAAAGTAGGGCAGGCCAAGTAGGTCCTGTGGTGTCCATAGTCCAGACTTAGTATCATTGCTAACTCACTACTGTCAGACTGGAATTTCTAAAGATGGTTTAAGAAACAGCCAGGGGCAGCAAAAGAGACAAGCATCTTAGGTTGCAGTGTCGAATTACCTTAAAAGGCTGAGTTACAAATTGCTGGTCCCAGGAGATGGCAGGTATAGAACAAGCCACAAAGGAAACAAAAACTAGATTGCATTTCAGTTGGATTTAGCCTACCTCAACAAAAGAATCCTGGAATGTCGATATTATTGTGGGGGGTGGGGTTGTGGTGGGAGAGTGACAAAAGTCCTGTGTGTGGTTGATTAGGTTTGGCCTCAGAAGACAAATTGGCAGTTTGGAAGGATGATGCCAGTGTGGGAAGAAAACAAAGAACAGAAAAATGTATATTTGTATTATTTAACAAGAACTTGACCTGACCTTAATGGACTCTGCTGAAAAATCCACTCTTGCCCTCAAAGCCAGTATTTTTTTTAAATAGATTTTTATTGTGTTTTTCCAGAAATACAAATCTCATTCATATTTTTAACAGTGCATTGGTATTGTTGTGGTTAGCCTGCAACAGGTGCGGATGGTTGAGGAGAGTGAGGACTCAGATGAGGGGCCAGGACCATTCGGGGGTGGACTGCTGCCTTCAGAGATTGTGGGGGCTGGCAGCAGTGATGAGGAGGTTCCCGAGGAGCCTGTGCCAAGTGTGTGTGCGCGCAAGATTGCTCACAGGAAAGAGCAGCTGCAACAGCATGGGCGACTCGGGAGTAAGGCTGCAAAGTAATGGTCCCTCCTTCAAGAAGATAAAAGCCAGCTGTGAAGCAAACATTCTTTGCAGGAAGCAAAGACGTTTTGAAACTCAGCCTCGTGGACATTACAGTACCTTAATTTGGTATTTGAAGACACTTGTGTTGTGAAATATTTCTTATCTGTGATTTTTGGCAGTCTCCTACAGTTTTGGCAAGGTTTGTGCTTATCAAAGATAATTAGTTTGCAGCAGCCTTTTAACCAGGGATTCCTAAGACTCATTAAAAGGTTTCTGTTCCCTTGATTTTTGTTTGTCTTATAGGAAAAGGGTTTGGGTCAGAACAGGTATCGACAAATATATATGTCATATAAATCTTATTATATACATTTTTTCTTTATATGCATCAACACCTATCTTTTGTATCTTATCTATGTTTCTATCTTACATATGTTATATTCTATACGTCTATCATATTGCTCTCTTAAGGCCTCTTAAATTAGTTACATAACTCTAATCTTATTACTTTTTATATCTGTTCTCTAACCATTCATACCATTTATGCCATATTGCATAATATTCAGAGTTCTCTTTCTCTTTCGTTTCTAACG
The DNA here is from genome assembly GCA_009733165.1 of Naja naja. Lineage (NCBI taxonomy): Eukaryota > Metazoa > Chordata > Lepidosauria > Squamata > Elapidae > Naja > Naja naja. Next base: position 38,554,242 of record CM019153.1, read on the forward strand.
TGAGCATGTCCATTTCCGCACATTCCAGTATTTTGCATATAATTAACTCAACTGAGGGGATGTTGGGTCCTTTCCACATTTGTGCAAAAGCTATTCTGGCTGCCATCAGAATATGCAAAATAATGTATTTTATCTTTTGGGGATATTGATCTGTAATTATTCCTAATAGGAAAAGTTCTGGTTTAAGTTCAATTTGATATTTGGTAATCACAAAGCCAGTATTGATAAGGCTTATCTGATAAGTCTCAGGGCTAGGAGTTACGCTTGTCACTTTCAGTCAGCTTGCAAAATATTCAACTAAAGATCAGATTTGTTCTTTCTTTTAACATGTCTTTAGGAATCAAAGTGATCGTGCCAAGACTGTTTACATTAAGCTCTTAGGGTGATCTTTTCATGAGACTATCATTTTCCAAGGTCAAAATGGGAAATGGAATAGAAATTCGTTCAGAAACTCCAAGCCTAACAGTAAATTCCAATGCTTTTCTACAATTTAAAACTGGGATTCTGCTTGGGCAATTTATTTGACAATAAATACATGCAGTGTAATAAGAAACCTTAATTTCTTAATTTTAATCTATGTTTATTGGGTCAAGAATGCCTGTATTTTATGTAGTCCAACTACTGCTTTGTTTGTAAATTTTGTCTTTTTTCTTTCCTTTTTCTTTTTTTTTTTCTTCCCCTCATCCTTTCCTCCAAACAAAGGAAAAATAACATTTATTTATTTGTCAAGCAAGTATTAGATAACAGGTGTAAGTATAAGCATGGTTATGAATACATGAAATGGATACAAATAAAGAAGAAACAGTAGGACAGGGACGGTAGGCACGTTGGTGCACTTATGCACGCCTACAGACTTGGGTAGGACATTGCAATGGATAATTTTATGTACTATACTTAGATCGGACTGAAGGCGGTGTAGCTTTAGGTTGTCTAGGTCTAACATTTCAAGTCTGGTGCCATAAGGTATTCTGCTACGAGTAGAGGAGTGTAGAACTCTTCTCATGAAATATTTCTGGACTTTCTCGACTGTATTAATATCCGTATTAATATTTGATTCTTGGGACTGTACAAGAAGTCCTTAACTTACAACAGTTCATTGAGTGATTGTTTGAAGTTACAATGGCACTGAAAAAGGGACTTATGACCATTTTTTCACACTTACGACCATTGAAGCATCCCCATGGTCACATGATCAAAATTCAGACATTTGGCAAATGGTTCATATTTATGATGGTTGCAATGTCCCATAGTCATGTGATCTCATTTACGACCTTCTGACAAGCAAAGTCCATGGGGAAGCCAGATTCACTTAACAACCATGATACTAACTTAACAACTGCAAGAAAGGTTGTTAAATGGGGGGAAATTCACTTAACAACGGTCTCTCTTAGCAACAGAAATTCTAGGCTCATTTGTAACCGTAAGTCGAGAACTACATATCCAATAAAGCAGTGATGGTGAACCTTTTTGTTGTGGTGTGCCGAAAGCGTGTGCGTGCTGGCACCCACAATGCAATGCACCCCTCCCCCATACACGTGCAACACCCCTGCCCCACCCCCTCACCTGCACTGTGCATGTGTGTGCCTCCCAGCTGACTTTCAGCCCATTTGAAGCCATTTTAGCCCGAGTCTCTTGTTCTGACCCAGCCAGGTTCCCAAAGAGCAAACACAGACAGAGGCAGCAGCCCCCACCTTTTAAGGTTTAATAACGAATTCTGTTCTGAAGGCTGCTTAGCTCCGACAAGGAAGAGCCTTGCTAAGTTGTTTGTCAAGGCTGCCAAAAAACCCAGAGATAAGAACTAATTTACAAAATTCTCCAAACACGAACTAAGGTGTCCACCAGTTGAATTTAAGAGCTTCTTTGCTTTCTGCAAGGAACACTTTTTCAAACCTGGCTTTTATCCTCTTGAGGGAGGGGCCATTACCTTGCAGCCTCACTCCTGAGTCACCTGTGCTGCTGTAATTGTTCTTTCCTCCGAGTAAGCCTTTGTGCATGCACACTTGGCACAGGCTCTTTGGGAACCTCCTCATCACTGCTGCCAGCCCCCACAATCTCTGAAGGCAGCAGTCCACTCCCTGATGGTCCTGGCCCCTCATCAGAGTCATCGCTCTCCTCAGCCATCTGCACCTGCTGCCGGCTAACCACAACAGCTCTCGGATGCAGCCTTGGAAGGTAAAAACGGGCCTTCTGGAAATACCAGAAGTGCCCGTTTTCAGCCTCCGGAGCAGTGGTGGGGTTCAATTTTTTTTTACTACTGGTTCTGTGGGTGTAGCTTGGTGGTTGTGGCAAGGAAGGATACTGTAAAATCTCCAGTCAGAGGTGGTATTTGCCGGTTGTCCAAACTAGTCAAAATTTCCGCTACTAGTTCCCCCGAACTGGTCAGAACCTGCTGAATACCACCTCTGCTCTGGAGGGCCTCTGGAGACTGAGGGAGGACATTTTCACCTTCCTGGAGGCTCGAGGGAAGCCCTGCAGCCTTGGAGGCTGAAAATGGGCCTGTTTCAGCACTTCTGGTATTTGCGGAAGGTCCGTTTTTCGGCCTCCTGAGGGTGCAGAGGCTTCTCTTGAGCCTAGGGAGGCAAAACGGCCTCAAAAAATGGACCGAAAATCAGTTGGGAGAATGTACGCATGCACAGTGCGTAAGCTTGACTGGGGCTCGTGTGCCCGCACAAATGGCTCTGCGTACCACCTGTACCGTGCCATAGGTTCACCATCACAGCAATAAAACATCCATACAAATATAAAGAAAATGAATAAAATATAACATCAAATGATCAAATTAGATATCTTTCTTCCCTAGGGACAGCAGAATCTGTTTTATTACTAAGTAATTAGTCCATCTAGCTCACTTTTGACCACATAGGAATACAGTGGTTTCAGGCCAATTCTTTTGTCAGGACTGAATTTGTATGCAAAGCAAAATTCAGGCCCTTCTCTGACACTGCTCTTTGGAAACTTGGCTTGTGTTTTATTTCATTTCAATTAATAGAGTCTGAAGGGCAGAATTCAGAAAATAACATTGGAAGGCAGCAGAACAAAATGGCTACTTTTCTAGAACAGTATCTTAGAACATAAGCTTCATGCTGGTTGACTCATCCGACTATGCTACAAACTATGAGAGGTTTGAAGTGATGAAGAACAACTTGTTGAATAGAATTACATTGCCTCTTCACTACATAGAGAAGAAGCATGTTGCCTTAGTGTCATGAAGCTGCCTTATTATTATCCTTTTTATCTTCTTTAGTACCACTTATTATTGGGTACTAAATAATAATATGATTGTTATGGTTATTATTACTCTGTTGCTTTGCATGTACCTTGGAGTACTCATATCAAAAGACCTAAGGGCCAGAGCTCACTGTAATAGCATTGCCAAAAGGCATTAAGAGTTGTGAACCTAATCTTACAAAGCTTCTCCTCCAGTAATATTGAATTGCTAACTAGGGCATACAAAACCTTTGCTAGACCAATCCTTGAATACAGTTCATCTGTCTGGAATCTGCACTGTATATCAGACATTAATACAATTGAGCTGTCCAGAAGAATTTCACGAGAAGAGTACTACACTTCTCTGCTTGCAGTAGAATACCCTACACCACCAGGCTTGTCATTTTGGGCTTGGACAACCTAGAACTTCGCTGCCTACAGTTGGACTTAAGCGTTAGTACACAAATGTTACAATGTCCTACCAGTCAATGACTACTTCAGCTTCAACCGCAACAATACAAGATACAAACTCAATGTAAACTGCTCCAAACTTGATTGCAGAAAGTATGA
>CM019153.1:38559018-38592539 GCA_009733165.1 Naja naja
ATGTGTGTTTGTGTTTATTTTCATAGTCATAATGTACACTGAATGGTATTTAATGTAATGGTATTTTGTTGCCGAGTGCAATGACAATAAACTAAACTAAACTAAACTTCCTGAGACTGGGTGCAAGGCTGCACCCAGTTACATTACCTGTCAAAGCAATACCCACACTTAGACAGAAGAAAAAACTAACTCTCTCTCTCTCTTTCTCTAGGATTCAGATGTGTTCTAAGCTTCCTGGAGTGATAGCTGTTCAGGATATACTGATGGAGACGAGAGCTCACAGAATGGCAGTGGGTTACAACCCTTGCTTCAAGGCCAGCATGACACCCGGGAGACAATTTGAGATTCTGACCTGAGGGATGTCCTAGCACAACAAGTTCATGTCTTGTCCTTGGACCAGATCAAAGGCTATCCGGAACACGAATGAATACACCTAACCTCCTACTAGCTCCCCGACCAGGACTGAAGCCAGCCCCGCCCCGGCGGTCCAGCACAAGAGCGAAGACCGCCCGCGATTTGACGGAGCAACGCCATCTGAATAGGCTTCCCCATCCCCAGGTCCATGTTTCTTCGACTCCCTCTCTCCCGTTCCATCAGCACGGTCAGCAGCACTAGCTCCACGCGGTAGCACAAGGACAAGTACGGAGTAGCAATTAGTGAACACAGGCTTCTGGGGTCATCATCCTGGGGACAGTGGTCGAGGGGATCATCGAGTACAGCCAAAATCGGAACTGAAGTCTCGGGAGCTGAAACCGCCAGCAAAGAAAACTTGCATATGCACGCCTACCGCTGTGAGGACTGTGGGAAGTGTAAGTGTAAGGAATGCACTTATCCGCGGACTCTTCCGTCCTGTTGGATCTGTGACAAGCAATGTCTTTGCTCGGCCCAAAACATGGTAGATTACGGGACCTGTGTCTGCTGCGTGAAGGGTCTTTTCTACCACTGCTCCAACACGATGAGGACAACTGTGCCGATAACCCCTGTTCGTGTAGCCAGGCCCACTGTTGCACTCGGTGGTCCACCATGGGTGTTGTGTCCCTCGTTTTGCCTTGCTTGTGGTGTTACCTGCCAGCCAAGGGTTGCCTTAAATTGTGCCAGGGCTGTTACGACCAAGTCAACAGGCCAGGTTGTCGCTGTAAACAATCCAACACGGTTTGCTGTAAAGTTCCCAAAGTCCCACCCAGGAATATTGACAAGCCAACATAGCATCACTAATTGGGTAGCCAGGAGGACGACACAACGCCAACTAAGTGATCTGTAACTGTGGCGCTGTTTCTTGGTGGTGTGCGGGAGCAAGAATGAGAAAAAAGGTCCAACCTCATGGAGACCCTTCTTTAGAATCCGCCCAGGGGAGATCCAGAGTGGGAATACGCTTGGCAGCACCTACAAGTATTTTATAAGCTAAGAGACTTGAGCTACTTCTAAGCAAACTCGCGTGTTGTGCGTTTGTGTGTTTTTTAAAGGAATTAGTACACTTGTAAATTAGGAAAACTACTTCAACCCACTCCCAGTTATTTTCTGCCAGAGATGTGCTATATTTTTGTATATAGGATATTTTCAACTGTGAAAACACAAGTGTCATAGAAGCAAGTATGGCACACAAGTCACAAAATATTATACTAATATGTTGTACATTCAAAAGAATGTGAATCAATGCATATGGTTTAGATTGTATTTTTTTTTTTGCCTTATGAAGCCCTTCAATGGCAAGACTCTGATTTTTTTTCCCCTTTTGGACAGTTGCAGTAAAATGGAGTCTTTATTTTCTAATTTTTTTTCAATATATTGTCTAGTGTAAAGAATATTTATTTGAAGTTTTATTATTTTATAAAAAAAATAAATATTTATTTTAAGAGGCATCTTACAAATTTCACCCCTTTTTAATGAGGATGCCACCATTGCTGCAAATTAGGGGTGAAAAATACATATATTCCCTATAAAATAGAAAATATATTAACGTTTGAAATTAAACTGGGCTATTTGTCATTTTTTTCCCCTCCGTTCCCCTCACTTCTTTGAAGTCAGCAATTGTATCTGTAATTAAGATGTTTTTTTAAAAAAGCAAGCATCAAAGGTAGTTTTGTAAGCTTTTGTTTGGTGATCAAGGGTTCCAGAAATATATTCAAAAGTAAAATGATAATGGTTGTTCAAGAACTTAAGATCATCAGTAGTGCCAATATTACATCCAACTATGGCCTCTGTCAAAAAATAAAAAGGCAATTTATACAGGTAGTCCTCAACTGACAACAGTTCACTTAGTGACTATTTGAAGTCACAATGGCAATGAAAAAAAAGTGACTTATGACCATTGTTCATAATTACGACCATTGCGGTCACGTGATCAAAATTCAGACGCGGCAACTGTCTCGTATTTATGACGGTTGCAGTGTCCTGGGGTCATGTGATCTCTTTTTATGACCTGACAAGGAAAGCCAGATTCACTTAACCTAACAGCTGCAGTGATTTGCTTAATGACGTTGGCAAGAAAGTTAGTAAAATGGAGCAAAGTCACTGAACTGATGTCTCACTTAGCAACAGAAAATTTGGGCTCAATTGTGGTTATACGTCGAGGACTACGCTATCAATTGTTTGATAGCAGTGTTTCTTTCCCTCACCAATGACAACAAAATGGATACAGAGCAGTTACAGAATTACACGGCCTGGGGAAATGGATTGTGTTTGTAGGTATTAAAGGAAAGAAGTTACTGTTATCATTTTCAGTAGACACATAAACAATGCCTTTTGGGGGTTAATTGTTCAGCCAGGCTTGGTTTATGAAAAGTGCAAAAAAAAAGTTCCTTGCGAAGAATAGAAAAGCTAGAAGCAGAATATTTTTTTTCCTGGAAATCTGAAAACACTCCAGTTTAGGCCAAGCTTCTGGTTGAAGCATCATTGCTAGAGCTACCGGCCCAGGTAAGTGTCCTTCTGTTTCCAAGGTTCCTCACAGGAAAACAAAATTAACCCAGTTGTATTAACAACCTTTTGTCTTTCAAAGTCGGCCTTCCAAATCCATAGTTCATAAGTGCCATTACACAGACAACAAGTAAATAAAACCTGCCACAAGAGTGTGTGTGTGTGTGAGAGGAGAGAAATGAAAGATATTTTAATGAAATCAGCCGAGAGCCATATTGAGGTGCCTTCATTGTCCTTTCCAATCTGAAATAATTTAAGAGTATTGGATCACAGCAGAAATTCTGGAAAGGAATTGGGAAATTATTCTTCGGTGATGGACAATGAAATGCTTTAAATTCACAAGTGGGTGTGGAAATGTGGCCTGTTTTGTGAATTACTGGTGCAGTTATATACTGCCGTTTATTTGCACATGGACATTCCATGTTTGAAGAGTTGAATTGAAGTGCATCAGAAATGATAGTTTGCATAGGATAACATCAGCTTTATCTTTGGGCAGGTGAAGCTGTTGACACATTTTTCTGCCCAATAGAATAGTTTTGCAAGCCAGTGGCTTCCTTACGTGTGTTGTCCTCTCCCAACATCTTCAGCCAACATGGGGCAATTCTGTAAGTTGAAGTTGGATATATGACTTCAGATGACAAAGTGTTCCTGTTGATGTCATCTGTGACATTTTGTGAAACTTGATAGAATGACAGAATAACAGTTGGAAGGGACCTTGGAGGTCTTCTAGTCCAAGGGTTTTCAAACTTGGCAACTTTAAGACTTGTGGACTTCAACTCCCAGAATTCCTGAGCTAACGTGACTGGAAGAGGAATTCTGGGAGTTGAAGTCCACAGTCTTAAAGCTGTCAAGTTGAAGACCTCTGCTCTAGTCCAACCCCTGCTTAAGCAGGAGACTCTATACTATTTCAGATAAATCTTTGTCCAATCTCTTCTTAGAAGCCTCCAGTCTTGGAGCACCCATAACTTCTGAAGGCAAATCCTTCTACTGGTTAATTGTTCTAACTGTCAGGAAATTTATCCTTATTTCTAGGCTGGGTTTCTCCTTGATTAGTTTCCATCTGTTGCTTCTTGTTCCACCTTCAGGTTCTTTGGAAAATAGGTTGACTCCCTCTTCTATGTGTGCAACCCCTTATATATTGAGACATTGCTACCTAACCAGAGTAAGGTTTCATCTTTTGAGAAAATATATGTAATTCTGACATCTTGTTTTCATCATGCATGGAGATCTGCATGTGTAGGTCATATTTTTCTGGCAATGTGGAAAAATGTGACTGTTAGTCTGTCCCCAAAACCTGTTTTTGTACATAATAGCAATAGCACTTAGACTTATATACCACTTTACAATGCTTTACAACCCCCTCTAAACGATTTACAGAGTCATCCTATTGTCCCCAACAATCTGGATCCTCATTTTACCCACCTCGGAAGGATGGAAGGCTGAGTCAACCTTGAGCCTGGCTGACTGATTTGAACTGCCAAATTGCAGTCAACCGGCAGTCAGCAGAAGTAGCCTGCAGTAACCACTGCACCACTGAGGCTCTATTGTCCTGCTATATTGCAAGTTTGGGGAATTATAAACTTTTTAAATTTAGTACCATATAAATGTATTGATCCATAATCTTCAAAACTGCCAGCAATGATAATCAAGATTTGATTAAAACAGATTGATCAATTTGATCAGATTTCAGTTATAAATTGATTATCAGATTATCAAATCAAAGTGCGAGTTTGCTCTAGTGATTAAGGCATCAAGCTAGAAACCAGGTGACTGTGAATTCTAGTTCCACCTTAGGTATGACAGCCAGCTGGGTGACTTTGGGCCAGTCATTCACTTTCAACCCAATTTATAAAAGTTTGTTGTTTTGAAAATAGGAGTAGCAAGGAGTTTCTGACATTTGCAAGTTCAAATTTAATATAAGAAAAGCATAAACTAGCAAAATTATTATGCTATAAATTAATTGGTTAACTGTTTTTGTATTTTTAATTTCCTCAAGTAGCTGATCAAGTATTCTAACAGGAATGAAGGGGATAGCCTATTTAAAATAATTCTAATTTGTGAATTGCATTGCAGTCCACAACTGTTATCTAAGATATAGTTCAACTTTCCCAAAGGCTGTTTTGTTGGGGATGATGGGAATTGTTGTCAGATGAAGGATCAGTAGGTGAAGGAGAACTTGCTTAACACTTGACATTGTAGCAACCAATTTCAAGTTAATCCCTCAAGAACATTTTTTAACAAATTCAACACTTTTTTGTTTTAAAAAAGCAGGTTGTTTTCATGTATAAAATATAGATAGCCATTGGCAATTGAGCCCAAATTTTATGTTGCTAAGTGAGTCATTTAGTGTCATAACTTTGAACGGTGACTAAGTGAACAGTTGGAAGTTGAGGACTACCTGTAATCATTTTATTTATTTATCAAATGTATATGGCCACCTATCTCACACACAAGGCGGCATACAGTAAAATTCATGAAAAAATTAGACGTGAGATGGACATAGATGTTGGGTTTATTATAAAACAGGATTGATTTGTTTCTACTTCAGTATGTGTGGAATTGAAGTGGTGATACAGCATGTATCACAATGTCTTTGTCTGTAATACTCAGTTAAGATACTACCATTTCTGAACTATCAGAAAATATCAGCCTGACTTCTTTATCTTTGCACCTGATTAATTCGCCACATCCTAAAATGAACAAGAACTAAATTAATGTTCTCATACGATAAATTAATCTGGGTTGTGAACCTAGCACTAAATCTTGCTGAGAAGCATTACCTTTGAGTTTAAATGATTGTAGCATCCATGAAGTGCCATCTGAAGACCTATAGAAATCTTTAAAAACACCTGTTGATTATTAGTTGCATAAAAAATATCCCCCTGAAGAGGTTTCTGTTGCTAAGCGTTTCAAAAATAAACCAAATGTTTGCCTGGATAAACCATTACAACATTGCAGGTAGCACTTATGTTAAGGCAATAAGGTTTGAGATGGTTGCAGTAAACTTTTCCCTCGAATTTTAGTGAGATTTAGTTACAACTTAATACAAAGGGTTTAGAACATGTATGTTTTGAGACAGATGCTGGTTTATTGAGAAAAATTATCAAAGATTTCAGTCCAAATCCAAAGCAGAGTTGAAAAAACATTACCTATTGAAACCAGTGGCCTTAAGCACATATTAATCTTTATCTTGGTGGATGGGCGTGTTTTCACTTAAGTGTATCCCATTTGAAAAATTACTTGCTATCAGTCAGATAGCCAACTTTCAGATGTTTGCTGAATCTCAATTTTTGTTAACCTTATATTACCAAATGCTCACATGTGGAGTTCAATACATCCGAAAGACCACTCACAGTTATAAATGAACAGTTGACAGCTTTAATTTATTATACATATTTATTACAATAAGTTAATTATTGGCTGAGCTAAAAGACAAGTGATCTGGGAACAATTCTTCTTGAGACAAATTATAAGTTACCCGTGGTTCCCTCAAACTCTTAAAAATGCAAACTAAACAATTAGAAATGAACTTTTGTTGCTGTAAATAAATCTGCTTCTACCATTAAATTGCAATATTTAATTCTGAAGCTTTGCTCTTAAGGAATCCACAATGAAGTCATTGGCAACTCTCAAATGGACAGGCAAGTTTGCAAATCCTTATTGGCATGAGATGTGTGCATCTTCTGTACCAAGCTTTCATTTTCTTTAAATTATGAAAGCTAAAAGGCATCACAATTTGTCAACTTGTCAGACTTCCACAATTAAAAACATTTAGCATCTAGACTTGCATGTACTCCTTATGTGAAACATGGTATTTGGCTGTTGTAGCTTGGCATGACTCAAATTTGTAGGATTTATTTAGCTGACAAGGTAAGGACCCAAAACTAATCCAGTGTTACTGTGATAATTGTTCAAACATAAGAGCAAGTAACTCAATAGGAAAGCTGTGTGTTGTCACAGCTGATGGGCCCACAAAGTTATCAGCAGTTGTGTTTCGTTTGAGGGCATTGGTACTTTCAGGCTTCAGCAGGTGGCAGTGCCTACCTAAACCTTTTAGATTTTAGAAAGGGAGGCCATCAAGTAATTTCCAGGGACCTCAGTGAAGGTAATGAAAGCATCTTTTCTATACATGCAACTATTGATGAAATCAGTAGGAGTCAAACTTAATTCCAAGGATAATTCACTTTGTGCTTAAGAGTGAATATTCAAGGATGTATGGCCACTTTTATTAGCAAATGTGTTACATTTTTATAGAGTGATTCAGCCATCCAGGTTAAATTATTAGATCAGTAGCTTTGAAGAATTTATAAAAGTGAAAAGTGGAACTTTATTTAAGTCTTTGTTTCCCCAAAAGAACGATATATCTGTCTTTGCATTGCCAATACCTCTCTGGATTGTGTTTGCAATGTTCAAACTTTGGTTGTGACTTCATTATAAAATGCAAAAGAAAAATGGATTGTATCCCTCGTAGAAGCATTGCTGTGCCCTTGAGAGTTTTATGATGAGGTGATGAAAACAGTCTGTTTTGCCTCTCAGAAAAAAAATTATCAACATTTTCCATGATTGTGCACTGCTGGTTCCTCTAAGTTTCCATACTTGTCTATTGCCATTTGTTTTGTACAAGCCCAGTTACCTCAGAAAGCAATGACAGCTGAGCTTATTTCAATCTCATATTTCTGTAATAAATAGTTTATGGTCTTTAGCTGAAAGGCTTGTTCACCATCCAACACATTTGTCAGGACTACAGGCAGATTCTTTCCTATCCCATAGCCAGAGTTTTGGCAAATGTGGGCTCTAAGAATTTAAGTGGCCATGCCAACATGCCATTTCCAACATTTCAATTCAACAAATACACTTGATGGCACCATCCTATTTCCTCCTCTTTGGGTTGGAGACAGTTTTGAACAAACCTTGAATTCTAGCATTGTTAAAGAAGGACAATGAATCACTTCTTCACGGGGTGTCTCTGGCCCACATAATTTTACCATCTGGCCTGGCATTATGGTCTTCTCCCCACATCAACTTCACTTCAGTGAATCTTGGTTTTAGAATATAGAATAACAGTTGGAAGGGAGCTGGGAGGTCTTCTAGTCCAATCCCCTGCTTAGGCAGGAAACCCCACAGACAAATGGTTACCCAATCTCTTCTTTAAAAACTTTCAGTGTTGAAGCATTCCCAACTTCTGGAGGCAAGTTGTTCCACTGATTAATTGTTCTAACTGTCAGGAAATTTCTCCTTAGTTCTAGGTTGCTTCTCTCCTTGATTAGTTTCCACCCATTGCTTCTTGTCCTGCCCTCAGGTGCTTTGGAGAATAGCTTGACTCTCTCTTCTTTGTGGCAGCCCCTGAGATATTGGAAGACTGCTATCATTTCACCTCTAGTCCTTCTTTTCATCAAACTAGACATACCCACTTCCAGCAATCACTCTTTATATGTTTTAGCCTCCGGTCCCCCAATCATCTTTGTTGCTGTTCTCTGCACTCTTTCTAGAGTATCAACATCTTTTTTTTTACAACGTGGCAACCAAAACTGGATGCAGTATTCCAAGTGTGGCCTTACCAGGGCATTATAAAATGGTATTAACACTTCACGTGATCTTGATTCTATCCCTCTGTTTATGCAGCCTAGGACTGTGTTGGCTTTTTTGACAGCTGCTGCAGAAAAAAATTTAAGCCAGCCATGGATGTGAGAAAATGAGTAATCAGGGAGGTAGATGTTCACATGACCATAAAGATGATGATATGATGATGTCATCTCTGGACTCTTGATGTTCTATGGGCCAGGTCTCTCCATACCGTCAGATCTTGCACTACTTCTTTGAGGTTTTCTATACTATGCTGCACCAGCTTTGATGGTGCATATGACAATAGCACATAGTTATTTCAAGGATTTCAAGGTCACTTGTTCCTTTTTGTCTTGTCCCACATATAGGTTTCCTAGCCTGTACTTCATTTATAATCTAGTCAATGGTGGGATTCAAATAATTTAACAATCGGTTCGCCCAGGGTCAGGTTGGCTGTCGTGGGAGGCGTGGCCCATCCCCATCCTTTAGCTCTCCTGCACAAGCAGGATGAGCCTCCTGTGACGACCAACCCTAACCCAACCTGGGCAAACTGATTGTTAAATTACCCCATACACCCACACACTGTCAAAGTGGATCCTAGATGCTGCACTGCAATGGAGAAACAGGAAACGGAGCGGCTGGCATGAGGGGAGGAGGAGGAGCCAGGAGAAGAAAGAGGGAAAGCAGCCTTCTCCTTCCCTCATGTCAGCCGTTCCATTGCCCATTTCTTTGTTGCAGCATAGCGAGGTGCCCAGGATCCCCTTTAATAGCTGGTGTGTGTGTTAATTGAACAACCGGTTTGCTTGAACTGGTGTGAACTGGCTGAATCCCACCACTGAATCTAGTTATCCCAACAAGTTGAGGTACAGAAAAAAAAATATGTACCCCAGGATGGAATCAACTGAGTTATTTGAAACCATGATATTGATCATTTTAGTTATGATCTTGCTGCCTCAGGTTTTAACGTTTTACTCAAGATAGCAGAAAATGTTTGTATAAGTTTCATATCACATTCTTATCTATTGTATTTTATTTTAATACATATACAGGCCCAAACAGCATTATACAGATTGTAGGACATTCCATAACACAAGCTGTAGTGTGTGTTTATTTACCTCATGTCTTGACTTGGGTGCTTAATGCTAATGAAGGCTCCAAGAAACCAGGATTTAATGAAACGTGTGTGTTCAGCTACACTTCTGAAATGGTGGTTGGTTTCCAGAAGAACAAGCTTCAAATAAAACATCTTTGGCAAATTGGATTCATTCTACCCCTGTGTTCCATGTCTATGAAGAAGACTAAAATATCTTTATTCATTTTGCTTCAATTTCTTCTCTGTCTGTGGTCTTCTCTCTTTCCAATCCATCTTTTTTCATGGAGTTAATTCTATTTCCTTGCCTACTTTATTGTTGAAAATCTGATTAGGGCACAGAAATAATCCCACTCACTATTTTTAATAGGGTAGACTAAAATAGCTGAAATTATTGATTTTTTTATCGGCTTTTACCCAGCTTCTTTCACTGTTAGATTACTGCACAATATCTCTGAATGAACAGAGACTTTGGCAGGCAAAAGGCAATTTCTCCTAGATGCTATAAATCAGAGGTTTTCAGTCTCTGCTAATGGCAAGCTGGCTCACATCAACTTAAGCCACAGAATCATTTTCTAATGCAGTGCTATCAAATTCTAGGGAAGAGTTTTTCAACCCTACTTGGCAGATTCTAGGACAGAACCCAGCATTTGCCCTTGCCAAATCTGTATTCTCCTTCCTTTTCTATGAATTTGCATCTCAATAAAAGACTGGTTGACCTACGCTGATAATCATATTGCTCTGAAAATTTCCAGTTGCAAAAACAGAAAATCCTAACCATAATGACTGGATTGAGACGATTGCATTTTAACAAAGATGTCTGACATTCTGGCATCTACTCAGCAAATGTATGTGCTATTCGTTTTGCTATTAAACATACAGGTGGTCCTTGACTTGCAAAGACTGTAAAGCAAACTATTTTTGACCCTTTGTCGAAGCAAATCTTTTTCAGATCCCTTGTTGTGCTCAGGTTACCAGACATACAAACATCTAAAGTTTTTGAAGCAGTTGCCCTCTCACAATTATTGTTTTTCTAATGATCTGCTTCATCCATATCAATCGGTATTTGTCTCTAGGCCCATGATGGCAAACCAGCCAAAAATACCAGAAGTGACAAAACGGGCCCATTTTGCAACCTCCAAAGGCTGCAGGGGCTTCCCTCAAGCCTCTGGGAAGCTGAAAAAGTCCTCGAATGTGCCAAAAATCAGCTGGGAGGTACACAGTGTAGGGAAGGGGGTGGCGAGGGGGATTGCATGCGCATGCACAGGGGGCATGTAGGGGCCACGCGCATTGCCTTCTGGATGCTGGCACGTGAATCCATGAGCACTTGTGCGCAAGTGCACATGCAATTTTTGGCACAGGAGCCCAAAAAGGTTAGCCACCACTGCTCTAGGCCATTCAATTGAGTTGGCATTTTATCAAATTCTGATCGATGTTTTGGTGGCCGTGTCTCAAGTCTTTACATGAGTGCTGATTCTTTCGGACCTGTCAGCAGAATTTGACACAGCTGACCACTGGATATTGCATTTGGGGTATGGATACTGGAATAGACATCATTGCCTATGTATTTCGTGGCTGAGTCTTTTTTAACTTCTCATCATTTTACACTATTTCAGCCCTACAACTTTCCCCCATGCAGCAGTTATCCTTCAGGAATCAATCCTGGGTCATATTTTATTTATCCTTTACATCCTTCCCTTGGTGCTCTGATTCATGATCAGATGGTTATTTTTCTTTGCTGCTGTAAGATGACAGGAACAAAGCCAGGACAATCCACCAGTCGATTTTCTCTTGTATTTAGTTCATGAGAACCATTGCTATCGCTTTGACAAAATAGTGATCAGCAGTGACTCCTCCACTGTTTATTCCAGTACTCTTTTCTACTGGATCATGGACTGAAGGAAAGCAATTTAATGTGGCCATCTTACTGGGTCTCATTGTCTCTGAGTTTCTCTAGAAAAAGTGCCGAGAAATATATTTAAGTCCGCTGCTTTGCTAAGAATATGGAATCGCCTAGATTCTACATTATCTGCTTGGCCCATCATCAATACAGACCATTCATAACTTGAATGCATGTCCACCTACTCCCAGACCAATGCAAATGCACAACACAGCCATGTCTTAAAACTTCAGTGCAAAACTGCTCTTACAACATGAGCTGCTTAACTCCTTCAGAAAAGGATAATCATCAGCACATTGTTCAGTTCTAGTAACAGCCCCAGATCTGAATGGATACCGTATGTGAAATGCTCCTTCCTTCCAGTGGTGGGATTCAATTTTTTTTTACTACCAGTTCTCTGGGCATGGCTTGGTGGGTGTGGCAAGGGAAGGATACTGTAAAATCTCCAGTCAGAGGGGTTATTGGCCGGTTCTCTGAACTACTCAAAATTTCCACTACCGGTTCTCCAGAACTGGTCAGAACCTGCTGAATACCACCTCTGCTTCCTTCCCAGTGTTTATTACCACTTTACACAATGCAGGCATTTCATGTTGGATGTTGCTGTTCTCTGCTAGGCAGCAATTGGTTTTGTTTTGTTTTGAATAACACTACAGAAGATCCAACAATGGCTATTAAATATATTAACTACCCCCATCCCTAGAAGCTCACACTCCATTCAACCCTTACATCTGCCATCTGTGTTTGTTTCCCACCTGCTCCATCTTCTTTCTTCCTTCTCCTCTCTCTCTCTCCCTTCTCCCCTCCTCTCTCTTCTCTTTCCTTCCTTTCTCTTCTCTTCTCTTCTCTTCCTTCTCTTCTTTTTTTCTTCTCTTTCTTCTCTTCTCTTCTCTTCCCTTCCATACCCTTCCCTTCCCTACCCTCTCCTACCTTATCCTATCCTACTCTACTTGACCTTCCCAACCCTACCCTATCCTACCCTACCCAAGCTTACCCTACCATACCTGAGCTTACCCTACCTACCTGCCTTAACTATCCTACCCCACCTTACCCTGCCCTATCCTACTCTGCCTTACCCTAACCTAGCCTACTCTACCTTACAGGATTCAACCCTACCTTGCCCTACCTACCCCAACTTTGGGAAGGGCAAGAAAGTAGGGCAGGCCAAGTAGGTCCTGTGGTGTCCATAGTCCAGACTTAGTATCATTGCTAACTCACTACTGCCAGACTGGAATTTCTAAAGATGGTTTAAGAAACAGCCAGGGGCAGCAAAAGAGACAAGCATCTTAGGTTGCAGTGTCGAATTACCTTAAAGGGCTGAGTTACAAATTGCTGGTCCCAGGAGATGGCAGGTATAGAACAAGCCACAAAGGAAACAAAAACTAGATTGCATTTCAGTTGGATTTAGCCTACCTCAACAAAAGAATCCTGGAATGTCGATATTATTGGGGGGGGGTTGTGGGGGGAGAGTGACAAAAGTCCTGTGTGTGGTTGATTAGGTTTGGCCTCAGAAGACAAATTGGCAGTTTGGAAGGATGATGCCAGTGTGGGAAGAAAACAAAGAACAGAAAAATGTATATTTGTATTATTTAACAAGAACTTGACCTGACCTTAATGGACTCTGCTGAAAAATCCACTCTTGCCCTCAAAGCCAGTATTTTTTTTTAAATAGATTTTTATTGTGTTTTTCCAGAAATACAAATCTCATTCATATTTTTAACAGTGCATTGGTATTGTTGTGGTTAGCCTGCAGCAGGTGTGGACGGTTGAGGAGAGTGAGGACTCAGATGAGGGGCCAGGACCATTCGGGGGTGGACTGCTGCCTTCAGAGATTGTGGGGGCTGGCAGCAGTGATGAGGAGGTTCCCGAGGAGCCTGTGCCAAGTGTGTGTGCGCGCAAGATTGCTCACAGGAAAGAGCAGCTGCAACAGCATGGGCAACCCAGGAGTAAGGCTGCAAGGCTCCTTCAAGAAGATAAAAGCCAGCTGTGAAGCGAACATTCTTTGCAGGAAGCAAAGACGTTTTGAAACTCAGCCTCGTGGACATTACAGTATCTTAATTTGGTATTTGAAGACACTTGTGTTGTGAAATATTTCTTATCTGTGATTTTTGGCAGTCTCCTACAGTTTTGGCAAGGTTTGTGCTTATCAAAGATAATTAGTTTGCAGCAGCCTTTTAACCAGGGATTCCTAAGACTCATTAAAAGGTTTCTGTTCCCCTTGATTTTTGTTTGTCTTATAGGAAAAGGGTTTGGGTCAGAACAGGTATCGACAAATATATATGTCATATAAATCTTATTATATACATTTTTTCTTTATATGCATCAACACCTATCTTTTGTATCTTATCTATATTTGTTTCTATCTTACATATGATATATTCTATATGTCTATCATATTGCTCTCTTAAGGC
This sequence comes from Naja naja, assembly GCA_009733165.1. Taxonomy (NCBI): domain Eukaryota; kingdom Metazoa; phylum Chordata; class Lepidosauria; order Squamata; family Elapidae; genus Naja; species Naja naja. Next base: position 38,572,892 of record CM019153.1, read on the forward strand.
CTCTTAAATTAGTTCCATTACTCTAATCTTCTTACTTTTTATATCTGTTCTCTAACCATTCATACCATTTATGCCATATTGCACAATATTCAGAGTTCTCTTTCTCTTTTGTTTCTAATGTGAGCATGTTGTCCATTTCTGCACATTCCAGTATTTTGCGTATAATTAATTCAACTGAGGGGATGTTGGGTCCTTTCCACATTTGTGCAAAAGCTATTCTGGCTGCCATCAGAATATGCAAAATAATGTATTTTATCTTTTGGGGATATTGATCTGTAATTATTCCTAATAGGAAAAGTTCTGGTTTAAGTTCAATTTGATATTTGGTAATCACAAAGCCAGTATTGATAAGGCTTATCTGATAAGTCTCAGGGCTAGGAGTTACGCTTGTCACTTTCAGTCAGCTTGCAAAATATTCAACTAAAGATCAGATTTGTTCTTTCTTTTAACATGTCTTTAGGAATCAAAGTGATCGTGCCAAGACTGTTTACATTAAGCTCTTCATTCTTGGTACTTAGGGTGATCTTTTCATGAGACTATCATTTTCCAAGGTCAAAATGGGAAATGGAATAGAAATTCGTTCAGAAACTCCAAGCCTAACAGTAAATTCCAATGTTTTTCTACAATTTAAAACTGGGATTCTGCTTGGGCAATTTATTTGACAATAAATACATGCAGTATAATAAGAAACCTTGATTTCTTAATTTTAATCTATGTTTATTGGGGCAAGAATGCCTGTATTTTATGTAGTCCAACTACTGCTTTGTTTGTAAATTTTGTCTTTTTTCTTTCCTTTTTCTTTTTACTTTACTCTTCCCCTCATCCTTTCCCCTCCAAACAAAGGAAAAATAACATTTATTTATTTTTATTTATTTATTTATTTGTCAAGCAAGTGTTAGATAACAGGTATAAGTATAAGCATGGTTATGAATACATGAAATGGATACGAATAAAGAAGAAACAGTAAGACAGGGACGGTAGGCACGTTGGTGCACTTATGCACGCCCCCTACAGACTTGGCAGGTAGGACATTGCAATGGATAATTTTATGTACTATACTTAGATCGGACTGAAGGCGGTGTAGCTTTAGGTTGTCTAGGTCTAAAATTTCAAGTCTGGTGCCATAAGGTATTCTGCTACGAGTAGAGGAGTGTAGAACTCTTCTCATGAAATATTTCTGGACTTTCTCGACTGTATTAATATCCGTATTAATATTTGATTCTTGGGACTGTACAAGAAGTCCTTAACTTACAACAGTTCATTTAGTGATTGTTTGAAGTTACAATGGCACTGAAAAAGGGACTTATGACCATTTTTTTCACACTTACGACCATTGAAACATCCCCATGGTCACATGATCAAAATTCAGACATTTGGCAAATGGTTCATATTTATGATGGTTGCAATGTCCCATAGTCATGTGATCTCATTTTACGACCTTCTGACAAGCAAAGTCCATGGGGAAGCCAGATTCACTTAACAACCATGATACTAACTTAACAACTGCAGGGATTCCCTTAACAACTGTGACAAGAAAGGTTGTTAAATGGGGGGAAATTCACTTAACAACGGTCTCTCTTAGCAACAGAAATTCTGGGCTCATTTGTAACCGTAAGTCGAGAACTACATATCCAATAAAGCAGTGATGGTGAACCTTTTTGTTGTGGTGTGCCGAAAGCGTGTGCGTGCTGGCACCCACAATGCAATGCACCCCACCCCCTGCGCATACACGTGCAACACCCCTGCCCCACCCCCTCACCTGCACTGTGCATGTGTGTGCCTCCCAGCTGACTTTCAGCCCATTTGAAGCCGTTTTCGCCCGCCCAGAGTCTCTTGTTCTGACCCAGCCAGGTTCCCAAAGAGCAAACACAGACAGAGGCAGCAGCCCCCACCTTTTAAGGTTTAATAACGAATTCTGTTCTGAAGGCTGCTTTCCACTAATTAGCTCCGACAAGGAAAAGCCTTGCTAAGTTGTTTGTCAAGGCTGCCAAAAAACCCACAGATAAGAACTAATTTACAAAATTCTCCAAACACGAACTAAGGTGTCCACCAGTTGAGTTTAAGAGCTTCTTTGCTTTCTGCAAAGAACACTTTTTCAAACCTGGCTTTTATCCTCTTGAGGGAGGGGCCATTACCTTGCAGCCTCACTCCTGAGTCACCTGTGCTGCGGTAATTGTTCTTTCCTCCGAGTAATCCTTTGTGCATGCACACTTGGCACAGGCTCTTCGGGAACCTCCTCATCACTGCTGCCAGCCCCCATAATCTCTGAAGGCAGCAGTCCACTCCCTGATGGTCCTGGCCCCTCATCAGAGTCATCGCTCTCCTCAGCCATCTGCACCTGCTGCCGGCTAACCACAACAGCTCTACGGATGCAGCCTTGGAAGGCCAAAAAACGGGCCTTCTGGAAATACCAGAAGTGCCCGTTTTCAGCCTCCGGAGCAGTGGTGGGGTTCAATTTTTTTTACTATTGGTTCTGTGGGTGTAGCTTGGTGGTTGTGGCAAGGAAGGATACTGTAAAATCTCCAGTCAGAGGTGGTATTTGCCAGTTTTCCAAACTAGTCAAAATTTCCGCTACTAGTTCCCCCGAATTGGTCAGAACCTGCTGAATACCACCTCTGCTCTGGAGGGCCTCTGGAGACTGAGGGAGGACATTTTCACCTTCCTGGAGGCTCGAGGGAAGCCCTGCAGCCTTGGAGGCTGAAAATGGGCCTGTTTCAGCACTTCTGGTATTTGCGGAAGGTCCATTTTTCGGCCTCCTGAGGGTGCAGAGGCTTCTCTTGAGCCTAGGGGAGGGCAAAAACGGCCTCAAAAAATGGACCGAAAATCAGTTGGGAGGTACGCACATGCACAGTGCACGTAAGCTTGACTGGGGCTCGTGTGCCCGCACAAATGGCTTTGCGTGCCACCTGTGGCACGCGTGCCATAGGTTCACCATCACAGCAATAAAACATCCATACAAATATAAAGAAAATGAATAAAATATAACATCAAATGATCAAATTAGATATCTTTCTTCCCTAGGGACAGCAGAATCTGTTTTATTACTAAGTAATTAGTCCATCTAGCTCACTTTTGACCACATAGGAATACAGTGGTTTCAGGCCAATTCTTTTGTCAGGAACTGAATTTGTATGCAAAGCCAAAATTCAGGCCCTTCTCTGACACTGCTCTTTGGAAACTTGGCTTGTGTTTTATTTCATTTCAATTAATAGAGTACGAAGGGCAGAATTCAGAAAATAACATTGGAAGGCAGCAGAACAAAATGGCTACTTTTCTAGAACAGTATCTTAGAACATAAGCTTCATGCTGGTTGACTCATCCGACTATGCTACAAACTATGAGAGGTTTTGAAGTGATGAAGAACAACTTGTTGAATAGAATTACATTGCCTCTTCACTACATAGAGAAGAAGCATGTTGCCTTAGTGTCATGAAGCTGCCTTATTATTATCCTTTTTATCTTCTTTAGTACCACTTATTATTGGGTACTAAATAATAATATGATTGTTATGGTTATTATTACTCTGTTGCTTTGCATGTACCTTGGAGTACTCATATCAAAAGACCTAAGGGCCAGAGCTCACTGTAATAGCATTGCCAAAAAGGCATTTAGAGTTGTGAACCTAATCTTACAAAGCTTCTCCTCCAGTAATATTGAATTGCTAACTAGGGCATACAAAACCTTTGCTAGACCAATCCTTGAATACAGTTCATCTGTCTGGAATCTGCACTGTATATCAGACATTAATACAATTGAGCGTGTCCAGAAGAATTTCACGAGAAGAGTACTACACTTCTCTGCTTGCAGTAGAATACCCTACACCACCAGGCTTGTCATTTTGGGCTTGGACAACCTAGAACTACGCTGCCTACAGTTGGACTTAAGCGTAGTACACAAATGTTACAATGTCCTACCAGTCAATGACTACTTCAGCTTCAACCGCAACAATACAAGATACAAACTCAATGTAAACTGCTCCAAACTTGATTGCAGAAAGTATGACTTCAGCAACAGAGTGGTCAATGCCTGGAATGCACTACCTGACTGCTGTTACATCCTCAAACCCCCACTCGTTTAACTTTAAATTATCCACTATTGACCTCACCCCACTTCCTAAAAGGTCTGTAAGGGGTGTGCATAAGTGCACCATCATGCCTACCGTCCTTGTCCTATTATCCCCATTTATTTGTACCTATTTCCTCTATTCATACTCATGTTTATTCTTATACCTATCATCTTGTAAGCGATTGACAAATCAAATATGTAAATAAAAAATAAAAATAAATACACTGAGAGTTTCTGCAGTGGAGACAAATTCCTTGTATGTTTACTCACACTTGACCAAATAAAGTATCCTGTTCTGTTCTGTCTTGTCTTGTCCTGTCTGTCCTGTTCTACTCTACTCATAATTTCAAGCAAAAGAGGTCTGAAATTCAACCAAGCACATTCTCCAACTAGACTACTAATTGGGCATGGGGCAATGCTTCTCAATTATTAAACTATGCTTAAGAAAACAAAGAATAAACTGTTTCTCCTCTTGAAGTTATATGAAGGATTCCAAACTATTAACTATCTTCAAGGTTCAAACCAGCCATGGAATGTGGAATGGAATTGTGTCATCCATCCCAACAGCTAATATCCACACCAGACTGAAGTTCTAAAACATACTTTGTAAATACTTTACAGTTTTTGCTACCCTCAACTATCAAGTGTTTCTGGCAGGATAAATCTATTAAACCTACCCTGTTGTATCTAGAGAGAAGATCTTAATCTCTGACATAAAGTAAGAAGCAAGACTTCAAGTGCTTTGAGTCAAAAATGTAATCACCTTTAATTGTATCTAATAAAAGGATAAAAGGTTTCCATGTTTCTTTTCATTTATTTTTGTCTCTCTCACTTCCTACTGTTGTATCTAGAGACACGATCTTAATCTCTGACATAGGTGAGAAGCAAGATTTCAAGTCAAGAATCTAACCATCTTTTAATTGTTCTAATAAAAGGATAAGATGCTTTTGTGTGGTTTTTTATTATTTATTTCTGTCTATATCATTTCCCACTGCAGCTCAATAGATCAAGGAGACCATAATCAAATTAACAACAGTGTACACAAACTATTTCCTCTGTGTCCATTAGACAACTGCTAAAGGAAAATTGGTTCCTCTTATCCCACCTTACGCAACTTTATAAAGCTGAACTTGATGGGATAACCTTTCAAATATAACTAAGGTTAGCATTTCCTGTTCGATACAGGCCTCAGTGATTGTGTGCTATCAAGATATGGTGGCATGTGTTTAGCCCAGCAAAACCTTTGTGAGAGCCAACCATGCCCTGCAAACATGGCCAATGATTTTTTCCCTTCTCTTCCACACAAGAAATCCCACTAATAAATGTCTTTCTCGTTGTAATTTCTAATTATGCGTAAGCATAGAATAGGTGGTACCTGGCTGAATAATAGTAACTGTGACAGGGATCTTGGAGCCCAAATGGACAATCACTTAAATATGATCTAGCATTGTACTGCAGCTGCCAAAAAAGCCAAGGGAGTCCTAGGCTGCATTAACAGAGATACAGAGTCAAGATCACATGAAGTGTTAATACCACTTTATAATGATTTGGTAAGACCACATTTGGAATATTGGATCCAATTTTGATTGCCATGATATAAAAAAGATGTTGAGATTCTAGAAAGAACGCAGAGAAGAGCAACAAAGATGATTAGGGGGCTGGAGGCTAAAACATACAAAGAAGGGTTGCAGGAACTGTCTAGTCCGGTCTATGTCTAATGTAGAGAAAAGAAAGACTAGAGGTGACATGATAGCCATGTTTCAGTATTTGAAGGGCTGCCACAAAGAAGAGGGGGCCAACCAATTTTCCAAAGCACCAGAAGGCAATGGGTGGAAACTAATTAAGGACAGAACCAATTTGGAACTAACAGAGGAACAATTTCCTGACAGAGAGAACAATTAATCAGTGGAACAACTTGCCTCCAGAAATTATGGGTGCTCCAACACATATAGTTTTAAGAAGAGAATGGACATCCATTTTCTAAAATAATATAGGGTCTCCTGCTTGACCAGGAGTTTGGGCCAGAAGACCTCCAAGATCCCTTCCAACTCTGTTATTCTGTTAGAATTACTATATCTTCTCTTGCATAATGTACAACCACACTTCATTGAAGAGTTGAGTCATGTTTTCCTGGGGGATCATAAATATAAACAGTTGGTTTCAATCAATGGTGGGACTCTTTTTTTTTTTTGCTACCAGTTCTGTGGACATGGCTTGGTGGGCATGGCAAGGGAAGGATATTGCAAAATCCCCATTCCCTCCCCACCTCTCTAACCTGCTTTCTAGCTCCCTTCTCCTGTGCAGGGCAACCAAAGGAAGACCCAGCCAATCAGCTGGGACTCAGGAGGCAGAGAATAGATGGGGGCAGGGCCAGTCAGAGGAAGTATTTGCTGGTTCTCTGAACTACTCAAAATTTCCAATACCGGTTCTCCAGAACTGGTCAGAACCTGCTGAATACCACCTCTAGTTTCAATATTCTAGATTTCCTACCTGGGTGATAACAATGTCTTTACAAAGGAATGTGAAATAAAAATGGAACTGGGTAACCCTATTCAACCATTTTTAATAGACTGATCACCTTCATTTTAACTTATTGATTAAAGTGAAATTAATTAGTATGATGTTCATATTACCCAATAACTCTTTGTCATTTAGTACACAAAACAATAACTTATTTAATTATTTAGCCTATGGCATATCAAGCATGGAGTAGTATAGTACTAGTATAATATATTAACATTTAATCTAGATTGGTACAATACCATAACATATAAATGTTAAGAAGCTCTATCTTCAAATACCAATGTCTAGGCCATCTAACCATTGAAGTGCAGCATTGTTTATATTTAAAAAAATCAGATATTGAATTATATGCCCTTAGTTTACAGCCAGTCATGATGTGATCTACAATAATGCAAAATAGGAAAAGAAAATCATACTTACAATAACTTATTTCCTCTCATTCATTTTTACACTACAGACTTGACCGAATAAGTCTGCAAAATGAATATGTTTGCAAAATTCCTTAATTTATTGCCTTGTTGATTGGATTATGAATTAAATACCTTGTCACTTGTATGGCTCCTTTGGAACAGAAGAGAACTGGTTATTGTGTTGAAGAATATAAAAAGTTGCGCAATCTGTTAATTACATTCATGGAGATTGATGGTTCTCTTTAAAAAAAAGGGTTTTATTTTTTAAAGTTGATTTAGGTTTCTTCATCCAATCTTCATGTTTTCACAGGAAACTGGCAACCTGCCCACTGAAATCTACATCCTGTTCCATGGTTTTCTAACTGCACAAAAACACTTTCTAAGTGTAACTTTATACAGCTGATTATTGTCAGTCCTAATTTTTTGGTCCACGGGAAAACTCAAGCCCTACATTTTGTGTCTTTGATAACCTCATACAAAAGGAACCATCCATCCCAGTGAAAAATGTGCTATAATGGTAGATATTGCTTAGTTCAATTGCTTAGGAATGTGGTAGCTCACGAAGTTAGGATGCTGAGCTGACAATTGGCAGGCTCGCATTTCAGATCCGATTGCTGCCATGTGCCAGGGTGAGTTCCTAGTTGCTTGCTCCAGTTCCTGCCAACCCAGCAATTAGAAAGCAGACAACTGTAAGTAGATAGATGGGTATCACTTTGGTGTGCAATTTAACGGGGACATGAAAGGAGTTCCCAAGTGGGTGTCCCCAGGGAACGGTGAGGTCACTATTCAGTCCTTTCACCCTGGAAGCACTTTGGTGCCTCCAAAGAAATGTAGTACAGTAATAGTCAGGGATGATCTGTCAATGTCAGCATCAAAATAACAGCTCCATTGAAATACAGCAGGGGTGTACAGAAAGGTTTGCAGTCTGAGCTTCTGTAGATAGTTCCCCTGCACCTTCCCTCCTCCATCAGTTTCCTGCCCATTGACAGAAAGTGGTAGGAACTGAATTTACTACATCAGAGCAACCTAATTTGGGAACGCTGATCTGGATGTTTTCCTACTTCTGTTTAGACTCAGTGGAAGCTTCCTTCCCAATGCATTTTGGGTCTGATTTCCACAATCAAGCATTTGCAGTTATTCATTTTGCTTTGTTTTCGATTTGCTGTGCATCACCCAAAGTCATAACATTCAAACTCAGCAGCCGTACAAATCCTTTAAATAAAATTTCATCAATTTGAGTTAAAGTGCCACCCACCTTTCCTTGAATCAGCACAAAGTATATGCTAGCATCATTTTTTTAAAAAACAGATTAACAGACTGGAAGGGACCTTGTAGGTCATCTAGTCCAACCCCCTGTCCAAGCAGCAGACCCTACACACCATTTCTGACAGTTGGCAGTCCAATCTCTTCTTGAAAGCTTCCATTGATAAACTCCCACAACTTCTGAAGGCAACTTCTGTTCCATTGGTTGATTGTTCTCACTGTCAGAAAATTTCTCTTTATTTCCAGGTTGAATCTCTCCTTGTTCATTATCCCTTGCCTGGCCTTCAGGTGCCTTGGAAAATAGCTTGACCCCTTCCTTTCTATGGTAGCACCTCAAATATTGGAAGACTGCTATCCCTGGTCCTTCTCTTCACTAGTGTTATGCCCCTGTTGGAAACTGATTCCGAGGGGGAGGTTGAGCAGCTGACAGAGAGTGGGAGTGTGGCTCTGGTGGCTGTGGAAGAAACTGGGCAAGGGCACAGTCTGGCTGGGCCTTCAGATGAAGACCTAGGGCCACCTCCTCTTCATCCTAGGGCTTGCAGGGAGGAACGGAGAAGGGAGCAATGTGAGTTACTTGGGTTATGGGGGAGAAAAGGGCCCTGATTCCCTTCATTAGCTGCAACTGGGAAAACAGGATTTAAAAAGGGTGTTTGCACACAACATCTTGCTGGAACCAAAGTGTGAATTATCTTTGTTTGTCAAGTCTTATCTGGCATTCTCCCAACTGTGTGTGTTTCGTTATCTTTTGAAATCTGCAATTCCTTATCCTGCCCTGTCTCATAAATTGCTGCAGTGTGGTTTGTGTTGATTTTTATTTATAATCTATATGTACTTTGGGTTCGGACTGAATTTCTTCTCTTTAAAAACTGTTCTTGGGAGAGATTTTTCTCCAGCCGATGATAACTGGACATTGGGGGCCAAGTTGGAGGTATTAAAGGGACTTTACCTACTTTTGTGACTTTGTTGCTTTTGTGCCATGCCCTGGATCATCACAACTAGACTAGCCATGCCCAGTTCCTGCAACCATTCAGATTTGCTCTTCTCATTGCCAAATGTTATTCCCATTTCTATTGCATATATACAGGTAGTCCTTGACTTACGACACAATTGAGCCCAAAATGTCTCACTAAGCGAGACGTTTGTTAAGTGAATTTTGCCCCCTTTTATTGGCACAGTTGTTAAGTGAATCCCTGCAGCTGTTAAGTTAGTAACACAGCTGTTAAGTGAATCTGGCTTCCCCATTGACTGTGCTTGTTGGAAGGTCACAAGAGGGGATCACATGCCCCCCGGGGCACTGCAATGGTCATAAGTATGAAACAGTTGCTAAGCCTCCAGATTTTGTTCACATGACCACGGGGATGCTGCCATGGTCGTAAGTGTGAATAATATTCTTAAGTCACTTCCTTCCATGTTCTGAGTCAGTGCTGAGTGATAGTGTTCTGGCTTGTGAGTGCGACTGTTGTTATAGGCAACTCATTTCCCTTTGCTGATGTTCCTTTTCGGCACCTCATCAGCAAACAGAGAACATCTCAAGATAGGAAGTGCACAGGGTGTGATTTTGGGCCTCTGCCTGGACTTCTTTAGGTTGGTTTATCTGCCACTCCTATTGGCCATCTCCCAAGACTAAATAATGTGAAATAAAGAAACATAGGGGACGATGCCAAAGGCAGAAATAGCCAAGGAGAGGAAGGAGACAGTTCTTGCAACATTCATACAACTACTTTGGCCCTAAGCGAGAGAACTGAAAATTGACTAGCACACTTTGTTAAGGGAAAGGCACGTGTGTGAATGAAATGAACAAAATGAAATAAACTGGTAAACAAGCACCAGCCCAAATAAACTCTGCTATCATTTTCTTGGAGAAAGGGTGGGGTTGCTGCCTTTAAAGGTAAGGATACTGAAGGATACTGATAAAGCAAAATAACAGTAGTGTGTCCCTGTTTTTTCCCCTCTCCAAATAAAGAAGGTGATATCTGTTTTGTCTTCTTTATTGGAAGCCAGGAAAGGAGATGGATGCAAATACAGAGGGAAGTGATGGGTAAGGCCAGGAAACACTGCTAACAGAGAGGGAAATAGCTAGGAGGGAAATAGCTGTGGTACAAGTTGGCTAGTGACCAGGGGAAAGGGAACGGGGTGTGCTCTCACCTCCCAACATTCCATAGCACACCTTTGGTCACACCCACAACAAATGAGCTATCTTACCTCCAAGCTAACGGCTGACAATTAGATTTTATTTACCTGGAAGGGGGGAAGAAGTAAAAGAGAAAACATCTATGGAGATTCTCAAGCATCCAGGTCACCGTTCTTTCAAAGGTGCTTCTACAAAAGGCAACCAGACTGTTTTTTTTTTCCCTTGAGGAAAAAGTCATTTCACTTCACATTCAAGAAGCTTCATCATTTGTGACTGATGAATTTTCTTCAGGAGTGGTATTCTACTGGTTTGGCCCCGTTCGGACAAACCGCAGGGGTAGGATCCGACAGGGTTAACTACCGGTTCACGGTGATTTACGATGTTTTACGATGTTTGGTGATTTACAATGTGCTTCTCTACATGCTGCTGCGCATGCCTGTAAATCTTCGTCAGCAGCGTTTGAAGCAACATTTTGTTCCTGCTTTTCCACCACAGCTGTGCCTCGCACAGCAGCTGAAGTTGAAAAAGCAGGAAATAAAGATCAGGTAAGAGCCCGGGTGGGCGGGTGGAAAACAGCAGCAGACATAGAATTGGTTCTATGTCTGCTGCTCTTCAGAGCTACCAGTTCTACAGAACTGGACAGAACCAGTAGAAACCCATCCCTGATGTACTGATAGTAAAAATTGTTACCGTTCAGCTGAACTGGTAGTAAAAAAACAGCTATCAGTTTGGCCAAACCGGTATTTTTTTTTCCTCCCAATGATCAGCTGTTCCAATGATCAGCTGTGCTGGGATCCCCCTTGCTGTCTTACTGCTTCATCCAGGAGGCTTCCCTGAGACCCAGGAGGCAAAAAAAATGAAGCATGGTGTGTGGTGCTGAAGAAGAAGAAGAGGAAGAAGAAGAAGAAGAAGAAGAAGAAGAGGAAGAAGAAGAAGAAGAAGAAGAAGCCCATCTAGCTACTTCCACCTAGCCACGCCCACAGAACTGGTAGTAAAAATATTTGCATCCCCCCCGTGAGCTTCTTGGATGTTCTCCTTTAGTTGTGACTAAAAGTGAAACCATTACAGTATTTGGAAACCAGCTAGTGACACATTTAAGCTGATGTCAGGTCTTGCCCAATTTGGTCAAACACTCTTGATTCCATTTGTAATGAAAAGATTACAGTCAAATGCTTACAGCAGCAAAGCCAGATCTAAGAGTCTGTATGTAAAGGTTCCCTAGTTAATTTTCCCTTCTCTGTTCCACCCCCTTGTTATCTCCCCGTTGTCCAGTCACGGCTGAAGAAGATGTTTCAGTAAATGTCCCTGGTACAGTTGGGTAGATGGATAGGCGTTCCATTCCATTCCAAGTTCATGGTTATGGGATGTCTCGGGATGTCATGAAGATCACTTTTACTTTCCCCCATCTCCCCACAGCTCTCTCCCTCCATGACTTATGGCTAACTGGCATCTATCGAAGCATAGCGAGTGAAGGATGGCAGTTCTGACAGTAACAAGATGAGCACATCATTGTCCCACAAGGGAAGATTTATCCCTTAAGGCAGCCCAGAGTTACCTTGAGGTAAGATAGGTGACCTATAAATTTTAAAAAATAAATAAATAAATAAATAAATACTGAGAAGGAGTAGTTTAAACTCCTCATCTCTGACTGATTTACAATTTTAACCACTTGTATGCACTATTGCATCATATGTTCAATGTCATCGTGCACATAGGTATTGCTCTGACCCAGCTCCCAAACATGACAAGCATGCTGTTTTGAACTAAATGTTCTCTTTATTAGGAGTGCCAGCAGCCCGGGCCAAGAGTCTCTCTCTCTCTCTCTCTCTCTCTCTCTCTCTCCTCCCTCCCTCCCTCCCCTCTTTCTCACACACACACACACAGAGCAGGCTAATGAAGGCTCTAAGTGCCTGTGGAAAGCAAAGCACATCCCTTTCCCCCTGAAATGTCCCCAACACACCAGGAGTCTCTCTCTCTCTCTCTCTCTCTCTCTGCCCACATTTGTAAAGGAAGTCCTGGAAGGTGCATCCACTCTTTTTCCAGCAGCAAAGACACACCCACACATGCTCCGAAGGCACGACTCTCAGCGCTGCAGATTCCAAGAAAGGATTCTGGTACAGTTCCAGACAGGATTCAGAAGTTCAGACTATCAGTGACAGGGAGATGAATAGTTGTCTGCCACATCTATTCATCTCCACTCCCTGCCTTTTATCCCCAGAGCTAGGGTGGGTCTTAGCTAGCAGCGGTGGCTCTTCCGTCCTGAGGAGCAGCCCATAGAGTCCTGCTGCTCTCCTCTCCTCTGTTTTCTGCACATCCATGCATCAGGCACAGGACCCAGCTGTTCCTCCTCTTCCTCATCAGCCACCTCTGGACCTGGGGGCTGTTGACTTTCCATCTGGGGGCTGACGGATGGCCCAGGCTCCACCTCTATTTCTATCTCTGACATTCCCTCTTCCCCCTCGGAGCTCTCAGATTGCCTTGATGCTGGCCCCAACTCCCACTCCCCCTCCTCATTTGATTCGGCTGCCAGAGAGGCCAGCAGTAGGCCACAACAGGTATCCCCGGATGGGTGAAAGGGAAAGCATCATCACCCGTATCATTACATCATTATCCAAGTATCAAAATTGCATAATTCTGCTGTGCACATTATTTGCATCATTTGGATGATTAATTCATTTTACACATGGCATCACTGTGGCTTCTACCAGATCCGAAGGTCAAGTGTCCTTAACCATAGTGTTTCTGAAAGGTTAGATAATCTTCAGTTAGTGCAAAGTGTTTCAGGGGACTCTTAAGTTATTAAATTCACCCTAATGTGCTGCTTGATCTACCTGTTTTGGAAAAAGGTGACAACTTAGTCAATTACTTAGAAGGAAAGCAAGTACCTTCAAATGTTACATTTCAAGGAATTCGTCTACTTCAGCATCTACACAAGATAAAATACCCATTTGCATTAAATGTACAATATCCATTGCGTTTGTACAATTGAATCATTGCTATATGGTATTTCTTCTTACTTCAGAACATAATATTTCAACTTTATGTCACTTCACCAAATAATTCTATCTGTTCTTCCTATTGTCCAAGACATAATTGTTAATGGTTGAAGAGACTTATTCCCCCTTCTTATGCTACTTTATGTTTAAATTGGGTTTGGACTAGACACCCCTACAAATAAATCAGAAATCAGCAAGCTTCTGAAGGCCAAGGATTGCCTTTATCATTTTGTTAGAATGAATTGGTAGTGCACAATATTTATATGGATATGACTGGATTTTTAAAAAGAGAAATAAGGGTTTCTTTGATGGGCTTATCTTAGGGCTTCTACTAACGTATCAGATCTCCAAATGGCAGGAAATTTTGCATTTATTTTTTCTCACAGACAGGATTGGTATCAAGAGTTGCAAAACAGGACTCAAGATCTGAAGACGACCATAAGTTGTCCACTTCTGAAGTAAAGGATTATTCTGTGATGGTCCTTCAGATAGAAAACTCTACCTAACTACCACTTCAAAAAATTTCTATGCAGACCTCGGAAAGTCAGTAATCAATAAATGACATACTTGGATAAGTATGTTTCTTTAGCACAGTGGAACTAGTATGGTCCTTTAGCATTAAGGAACTAGTGGTTCTTCATTATTTTTTTTATCGTTTTCATCCTAGTGTTGCTGATCACTGTTGAGGGGTCCTGGGTGTTCTCTGAGCTTGATTATTTTCTTGCATATATTTCATTACCCAAATGAGGTAACGTCATCAGCACTGATGCTGTTATCTAGTTTGGGTAATGAAATGTCTGCAAGAAAACAGCCAAGCTCAGAGAACACCCAGGACCCTCAATTCAATCCTGAGCTACAAATATTCTCCTTTGTTGAGTTACACATGGCTCTTGAAGCACAGTTTTAAGAACAACCATACATCCAGTGGATGAATTTCACTACAAGATTTTTCTCAGGTTAATTTATGAGCCACGACGGCACAGTGGTTAGAGTGCAGTACTGCAGGCTACTTCTGCTGACTGCCGGTTGCCTGAAATTTGGCAGTTCAAATCTCACTGGCTCAAGATTGACTCTGCCTTCCATCCTTCCAAGATGGGTAAAATGAGGACACAGATGGTTGGGGGCAATATGCCAACTCTGTAAACCTCTTAGAGAGGGCTGTAAAGCACTGTGAAGCGGTATATAAGTCTAAATGCTATTGCTATTTATGCTATGCAGTAAAAGAAGTATTGTGTTTCTTCCTATTTCTGAGAAATAGAATGCTTTATTTTATAGCTATTTGGCCTGTTTTATGGAGTTTCATTGTTTCATGGTAAGTTACCTTAGGTGATCTTTTGATGAAGAGTTCACTGCTGTTATTCTTTCATATTTCTAATACATACTTCCTAATCCCATTTTGTTAAGTGAAATTTCTATATACTATTTTCTCTTTATAGTATGCTTTCCTCTGCTTTGCATATTATCATCTGTTTCAAATGCATTCTTTCTAGATAATCTTAAATATGTTGAGAGTTCAAAATAAATTCAGCTGTACTATTCCCTCCCCCATGAATGATTATTTTCCTTTCTTTGTATGCTGTGGAAAATGTCCTGAAGGGTATTAAATGAACATGTTTCATTTTTTCTTTCTTTCTTTTAAAAAAAAAATCAATTATACTTTAAGTGTAGAGCAAATGTTTTACATTGTCTGATGGTCTGCTGAAGATCACAAGCATTTTTTTCAACTTTTTCATTGCTTTAATTTTTTAGGATCTGTAAAATCAAATTAAATTAACTTAAATAAAGGTTTGACTCAGAGTGGTATTTAGCAGGTTCTGACCAGTTTGACCAGTTCTGCAGAACTGGTAGCAGAAATATTGAGTAGTTTGGAGAACCGGCAAATGCCACCTCTGACTGGAGATTTTACAGTATCCTTCCCCTGCCATGCCCACCAAGCCACGCCCACAGAACCGGTAGTAAAAAATATTGAATCCCACCACTGGTTTGACTTCCAGAGATGACAGAAATACTACCTACACCCTCTTCTCCTCCACCACCCCTGAACAAACCAGACTGGTGTAGGCAAATTTGAAAAAATAGAGAAGAGGTATATTTAAGGGAATAGTGTATGTTTAGGAGACACAAACAAACAAAACATACTTTTATATAAACCAAGTATCAGGGTTCCGGCAATTGCCATAATTAAATCATAACCCTCGGGCCAAGCTTCAAAAGAATTCAAAAGGTTTATTAGGATCAACATGCTGGGATTAACATAAATGAAGCCAACTCTGTCATACACAATTTACAATCACCTGTGACCAGGGGTGGGATTCAACAGGCATTACTACCAGTTTGGTAATTATGTTTTGCGTGCGCATAATCCATGAATTATGGATTCCATCATTTTCCTATTAAATGAGTGCATACAATAAGTATTCAACATTGGTAGATATAATGAGGGCACAATGGACTAGCAGTTGAAATGTTGTTGATTGGAAGGTTGACAGTTTGAGGCCCAAGCTCCCTGTGAGCTCCCATTTCTTGCCCCAGCTCCTGCCAATCTAGCAGCTTAAAAGCATGCAAATGCAACTAGATAAATAAGGACCATTCAGTACAGAGGAAAGAATGTTCTGTGCATCTTGGCTTAAAGTCTTGCTGGCCACATGACCATGGATGCCTCTTCAGACAATGCTAACTCCCTCAGCTAGGAAATGGAGATGAGCACCACCCCTTAGAGTTGAACACAACTGGATAGTGAAAACCTTTACCTTCTTTTAGATGTAATGGAATCTCCAGTAGGATTACAGAACATATAGCCGTAGGTCACCTGGGAAGAGTTTACACCGAGTTTTATTTAAAATGTCGATATATTGCCTTGTGGAAAATATCCATCAACATTAGAAGGGGAAGTCAAATTATAAATACTTATACAGTGTCGTTTCCAATTATTTCACTGGAAGTGAGGTGGAATAAATAAGAAGTTGCCTGAGTTTCAGTAAACTCATTCTGAACATTTAGAGATTATTTCCAGATCTTCTTGAATTAGGCATCGCTCCCAGAGAAAAACCAGGAGCCATATCTCTGTAGCAGCAACATCATGACTTACTTTTGGAGAGGGTGTGAGCTTTCAAACTTTGTAAACAACATACTCTGTCAACAGAAAGGAGGAAAGTTTGATTTGTGATTGGGGAAGTAAACATTTAAATCCCTTTGATTATCTGCAAATTAAATGTCAAAGACGTCTTGTAATAGCTCAGCTTCCTAGACAGGAACAAAAGGTCTGTAGTTCCAAACTATGTTGTTTGTTAAGGAGTTGGTAGACACAATACAATGCCTATATGTGCAAAGCTAGACTGCTCAGTTCCTCTTTCTGAATGGTACAAATTCATGTCTAAGTGATATTCCCTATATATGATTCTGGTGCAGATGGACCTAGTTTGAACATGCATTTGATGAGCAGATGAATATGTGAACAGAAAAGCATTATCCATGAAGTGCTACCTGACTTGTTTCAGATCACATTTACAGCAAGTCATTCAAACACCCAAGTGATTTTTTTATATGCTATTTGCATGATACGTTCAGGTTTTAATGTGGTTGTGTTTTATGAACTGTTCTGAATTTCATTATGTTGTAGGGAAGAAAAATCTTGTTAAAAATGAGAGGAGTCATTTCCTCTAATATCAATCCTTTGAAAATGAAATAGTATCTGGATACTTGGAACATCCATTCAACAGGCAGAAATACAGTGAACGTTTTTCTTTACCCAAAACTAACACATTTTTTAATGGCTTTTATATTGTTAAGCCCTCAAACTCTTGCCTAACAAGAGTTTGTGAGCTTTCAAAATGCTGTTGGTAATTGAAAGAGGTAGGGGGCAGTGGTGGGATTCAAAATTTTTACTACTGGTTCTGTGGGTGTGGCTTGGTGGGCGTGGCAGGGGAAGGATACTGCAAACTCCCCATTCCCTCCTCACCTCACTAACCTGCTTCCCAGCTCTGTTCTGTCCTGTGCAGGGCAACCAAAGAAGACCCAGCCGATCAGCTGGGACTCGGGAGGCAGAGAATAGATGGGGGCAGGGCCAGTGAGAGGCGGGATTTGCCAGTTCTCAGAACCACTCAAAATTTCCACTACCGGTTCTCCAGAACTGGTCAGAACCTGCTGAATACCACCTCTGGTAGGGGGACTGAAGGCAGTTATTCTTTTTCCTGTGGAAACCATATATGTTTCCATAATAGAAACCATTCCAGACATCAGCTACTTCTGAAATGGAGAAGTTTCATTCCGTCATAGTGGAGAAAAATAATTTGCCACCTTATTTGGAATCATAAAATCAGAGAGTTTGGAAGTCTTTTAATTCAACCCCCTGGCCAACAGTTGTCCAATTTTTCTTGGAAACTCCAGCAATGGAGCACCCACAATTTCAAGCTGTCCTATTGATTCATTACTCTCACTGTCACAAAATTCCTCCTTAGTTCCAGTTTGACTCTTGAGGTATCCCACTTCATACTTCCTTAAATGCCAACCCAACAAGTCTTATGGATTCTGATTAATTTCAAAAGAAGCGATTGATTGATAGCCAATGGTCTAATGTGGAGGTTTTGGATCACCGCTATTGTATTTTGTGACATTTATTCCCAGGTAGGCCCATACAGAACTACAGCCTCTGAAGTCTTTTTTTGCCTGAAAGCCAAGTGTACTGAAAAAGCTTCATTTCATGGGGCCGGGATTAAGGCCTTAATTTGTCCCTGAAAACTAGTAATGTGCAAAGAAAAAAATAATCCAAAATCCATCCTTCTTTCTTTCTTTTCTTTTCTTTCTTTTCTTCTTTCTCTTCTTCCTTCCTTCCTGATATGACCTCCGGGTCATATCAAGTTCAGAAAAGTTTTGTCTGGTTTTACATTTCATTCTGATCCATTCATCATCCATACTGAAGTAATCCTGTTTGTCCACTTTCCTAGTAAAAATTATCGAATGATCCCATATCCCCCCTTATTATCTTTTCCTCTTCCTTCCTTCCTTCCTTCCTTCCTTCTTCCTTCCTTCCTTTTCAAAGGGCTAATTGTACGAAAGTGTTGCATTTAAAAGAAATGTGTGTGTGTGTGTGTGTGTGTGTGCTTTCTCTTTGCAGATCTCCAAATGTGACTGATGGGATGGGGAGGGAAGAAAGAAAGCCACCCCTATGACATTAAAAAAAAAAGGAAGGGGAAAAAAAAAAGAAGCACAATAACCTGGATGTTTACGGTGCCTTTGTGTCGCTGTCACCTCCCCCTTGCCTCGTCTGCCTTTGTGGCTGTTGTCCTCCCCCTGCCCGGATGATACCATAGCTCAGCGGCTTGGCTTAGGTACAGTTGGAAATGCCCTAGAATGGCTCTTTGTTGGTTTTTGCCTGTGCTAGAGCCCGATGTTGCTATGAAGTGAAGGGCTATTCAGTTTGTTCACTCGGGCAGAACACTCAACAGGAAGGAAGGAAACAGACATTCTTTCTGGTCCTATTGTGTGACCACCAGGCTTAAGCAATCAAACAGCTCTGCAGCCTCTTTTGCAATGCCGGCTGGGCTGCCTCTGTTAGGGAGGAGGTGCGGCGGGGGTGGGTGGGAGGAAGGCAGGAGGGAAGTGGGCCGTTGCTTTGTTTTTTGATACACTCCAACTGCATCTTTTTCATGGCTCTGAGCCTCAGGTTGCCTTCGTCCCCTCCCCTCCCTCTTGCATTTTCTGGATTGAAAAGCTGTTGTTGTTGTTTTCTTTTGCCCAAAAGAGGCAGAGATGGGCGCGGATGGGGGAGACAGAACGTACTTAAACTGCGTCAAGATGCTTCTTGCAGAGAAGGCTGGGAATGTATGAAAATGTAGGTGTTTAAACCAGGAGGGGTGCAGGGTGGAAGTCCAAGGTAATAAAAGGCAAATCGAGCATCTGGGTAAAGAAAGTCACGACAGTCATCTCCAAAAAAGCTCATTTTTTTAAAAAAAGCTGTGCTTTGTAAGGGGCAGAAAGCCTGTGCTGTCATTCAGAGAAAGCTGCATTTTTGAAAGCTAGATCCGTGTGATTTGGAATGATACATTTCACACACCTTTGCATGTACCCAGTGAAACTCCTGTAAGGTTATATTTGGGTGCCACTGAGCTTGTTTACCCCCAGAAGAGGGATTTGCAGCATCAGTCTAAATAAGGGGTTCCAGTAGTCAGATCTTGGGGTATAATGCATGTTTTGGACCCAATAAAGCATTTTATACCTGGCAATGTCCTCTCCTTCCCTCCCTCCCCCACATCAGTGTATGT